>JAABOM020000075.1:13647737-13674890 GCA_011800125.2 Solanum clarkiae
TGTATGACCTCGTTACTACCTCAAGATAACCTTCCCTTCCTCCAAATATTTATCTACAACATAGTAGGTGATAAAACAAACATTAGCAACTAATAGATACATCTTGGAATCCCAATCACATAAAAAAACAACACAAGGGCAGCAAGTGGGTATTTATATTCCGAGCATATTCTTTCAAACTTTCCGCCCCTAATCATATTTTCTAATACACATTCACATGTACACATCATCTGTAGCCTATTTTAGTGCAACAATGGTCTTACAACAGCCCACAAAGCACAAAACATAACAATTCTACACAACCTACAAATGACAGCATAACGTTACCTCACTTCGCTACATTCGACGTGGACAATTCCAAACCTGTTCCAAATCTAACCAAACTGTTCCAATAACATCTATACATAAAAACATCCTTGAACCAATCTCAGTATAGTAACAAATCAGTCATTAAGGAAGTGAGGCAATAGACTTCCATTCAACAGCCCATAAGTTCATACTAAGAACATAATTGCGATATCATATAAGGACTCACTTTTGTGGACTGTAAAAGTGGTGAAGCAGCTCGGCTACATTACTATAAAACCAACCTTTGTTAACTACATAAGTGTTACTTCATAATACAACCAACCAAGTAGAGAAAAGCCTCTTAATTAACAAGAAAAGTGTACAACAGTCCTTAGAATACAAGCTATCCAGAATTTCCAGCACAACATACTAGCATATACTTTTTATTTTTCATGAAGAAACCATACTAAATATACAACTATAATTGCTTATCTTTGCTTTCAAGATTCATCCCTCCTTTAAGAACCCTAGAGGGTTTTGTTAGCTGCTTTGTAAAGTAAAGTAAGGAGAGAAAGAAAAGTCTTTAGGAAGCTGAAAGTTTTCTCCAAAGTGAAATGACTTAAGGGCTGTTTTGAGCCCTTTATAAAGGATATTTTGACCGAATTACTCTTGGACTTTTGACCAGCTGATACCACATATTAATAAGCTGGTTATGCAGGAACTTGGCCCTAATTGGGTCTCAAAGTTGATGGGCTTGGGCTGCCATTTTTCCAACTTTCTCTTCACTTAGTTTGGGCCCAAATGGTTAAGTGTGTTGTGATGTACTTGGGTTCTTTTTATATTCTTCTTGGACTGAAAATAAAGTTCATTTATGATGCTAAAACTTGGGCTAAAGTTATACCCTTAACACGGACTTTATTCATAATCGGACTTGGACAAATTCGACGTCGGGCCTCGTCTCCGTTTAGCTAGCAATTTAAGCTAAGCAAGTAGGTAACTCACCTGCTAAATTCCCAAGTCCTACAAGCACCTCAATTCTCTTACTTCATTTAAGGCTGTGATCTCCTCAATTTAACACAAAACATGTATACACTCCATCCTCTTAAGCGTTAGACACACATATCCGCCTATAACATAAGATTCGAGCACTTTTAAAAATGGGCGCTAATTTGACCAAACCATATCATGTTTCATTTTCATAGTACTAATATTGTAAGGTGTGGAGTGTCACAAAAACTTTCAACGTTCTTTCTCCCTTTTCCTCGGCGACCCGTCTTCTCCAATTTCCCCAAAAGAACTCAAACCCTAGCCCCTAATCTTCTTGCTCTCCTTTCCTTAGCTCTAAAAATGGCAGCCACTACACCACCCTATGTCATCCCTGTTGCCTTCTCTACCGCCCTAGCGAGATTCTCAAGCTTTTCTCCCACTTAACCATAGTCTCATCAACATATCCGAGGGACAAAGGCAAGAGCGGAGCAACCTTCCAAATCTCCAGCCTGAAAAAGAGATCTTCTTCAAGATTCCTACAACCATAGTTGGCACAACGGTCCTCATTGATTTGTGGAGTTTCAAATCTGGATTTTCAAGTCCGGATTTCTCCTATAAATAGAGCCATGATGAATTGATCAAACATACCAAGAAACGAGAGGGAAAAAAATCAGAAAAACAGAGAAGAGCATAGAGTTAAGAAGAGGAAAATCATCGTAGAAATCACTTGTTAGCAATCTAAGAACTATTTTGTCTCCCTTTTCTTCGGTCCCAGTAGTTGAGTTTGAGTTCAGAAAAAGGTTCGCACTTGACATTGAAGTCCTCGTTTGCTGCTCCATAAAGCCGGAGTTTCTATTTTTGGAACTCATTTTGGCCCAATGTATGGGCTAGCAGCTATTAGGATCGTCACCACTCTTGGAGTCTCGTAAATTAGGAGTCAACGTCTTTTGGCTTTCTCCGTCACCGTTTGATTACATTTCCTTCATAAAAATCAATTAATATTTTCTTTATATGAATGTTCATACCTTAGCTAACTTTCTTTTGTTGTTTGAATATCATGTTGCGAATTAGCATTATTTGCTAATGACTCTAGTGTTGATGTTTATAGTCTTGACAAATGTTTTTTTTTCTGAAATAGGCCAAAGTTTTTTTTTTAAAAAATAAAATTTAGAGTAAATTTTTAAAATATTCCAAACTTTTCAAAGGTTTAAATAATCACCTTTAGGAATAAATTATTTATTGTAATAACATTGACCTTATATTTTATAAAACTAATTATAGAATGAATCCCAATAATTAGGCAACTTGAGGTTTTAAATTGATTTTCTTAAAGCATAATATAATGTTACCATTTAGATTAATTTAAACTCCTTTAGTTGATTTTCTAAAAAATAATATATATTTGGTCTATTTTAGTTTTGATTGGTTAATTTCTTTATAAGACATTATTATTTTAAATCAAATATGACTCAAGTATTTTGTTAATTTTCAAAAGCTTAGAATTTTCTTAACAGGTTCAAATATACAAGGTATGTAAATGTATACGTCATACATAAGGTATATATTTTTATTTTTATCTACACTTGGTATATTATTTTACGTCAATCATATTATTATCCTTTTTACGAATGTTAGTTACTTATAAATATAAAATTTTACATCTTATCATTTTACCACGTATAATTATTTTATCATCATAAATAAAATAATGAACTCTCATATATTCTAATGATGTACATAAAAATATCTTATTTTGTAGTAAACACATATAAGATCACAAGTTTTACACGAATTTTAGCATCATTTATATTATTTTAGTCATTCATTTATTTATTTAAAATCTATTCTTAATAATTTTACTCGAATTACGTATATGGTTACGTTTTGCACCTCATCCATTGTTATTATTATTATTTTTTCTAAATCATTTTGTAAATAAAGTAAAAAGCTCTCATACCCAACATTTCAACATATTGTTCACAATAAGTTTTATATGCTCATCTATTCCGTATGATTTTAAACAAGTATCTATAGTTTTCTAAACTTTCTTATATCTATAGCTTATTCATTTATTACTTAATTGTCAATCTTATTATATAGCAAACATGTCATTATTAAAGTTTCTTTTATTTTCTACGAATATTATAGACATGCACATGATATACTTTGTATTTTTGTTCTTTTTATAATTAATGAGATTTTCTTATCACTAATTCAAAATAAACAAAATGAATAATTATCACGAGTTATTTTCATAAGCTATGTTTAAGGACTATCTTCAATAGGCTCTGAGGGATACCTAACACCTTCCCCTCGAGTAACCAAAACTCTTACCTAGAATTTTTACTAGTTTCGCAAACTAAAAAAGAGTCTACATTTACATTTTCTTAAAATAATTTTCTAATATTTTTCTTGAAATTAGGTAGCGACTCGAAACATATTTTTCAAAAACCAAAGAGTATAGTTGCATGATGTTGCAAACTATTTCGACCAGTTCGAAAATGAGGCGTGACGGAGTGGCGACTCTGTTGGAGACTACTAATTTAGGTTTTGACCTTTATAAACTAAGCTTGGGAATGATATTCGTGATTATTTGTTAGTTAACTACTCGTCTTATATATCGCTTTGATTGAAAGGTCGTAAGTCAAATCCAACCTTGCATTCTTTATTTGTTTAAAAACACTATTTGTTATTATTTTTTTGCATTGTCGTTCTCACTTTCTATCGAGTCCTTGGCCGTACACTTACACACACTGATTCATGCAGGGAGTGTTTCATGCTCTCCCAAACTTTCTTTTAGATTCCTTAGCTTCAGGGTTGGTGCAATAAGTTTAGTGTGCCTTCTAGCAAATCTTCAGTCCACACTTAAATGTTTAGGGAAAACTCTTACCGTAGAAATAGGTCATATTGCATACACCTTAGGAAAGATGGTCCAAGGCATTGTCTTCACAATTAGGATGGTGCCCTTTTGTCAAAGGTTATATACCTGACGAAATATTTTTGTGAAAATCGATGTGAATGATCCAAACTAAAACACGTGATGGATTCATAATAGGCATACTTATCATACCCTTTTCTTTTCTTGTGGATGAACATCAACCTTAATTTCCCATATATTAAGATGATCACCGCCGCACCGAAGATCCTACAGAAATAGTGGCAGAACATCCATAGAGCACATGGAGTAGAGATCAGTAGACATCTAGGAGGGTTGCTATCGCTAATGAGGATTTGGGCAAATAAAATACTCCTCACCCTATTGATGGAGTTTTGGGACACCAACACAGTGACCTTCAAGTTTTTGGATTTTGTAATCACTCTTAAGACTACCAACAACAACAACAACAACATACCCAGTGAAATCCTACACGTGGGGTCTGGGGAGGGAAGATTGTACGCAGACCTTGCCGCTACTTCACTCTTAAGACTACCCATCAGAGGAATTTAGCACATTTACTGAGCTACCCATCACTGGGAGGTTACGAATATGCCCATCAGCCATAAGTGTGAGGGAATTTTTAAGACTCTTAGGGTTGAAGATCTTTCCATCACTGAGGCACGTAGAGAGCGAAAAAGTTAAACTAGATTACCTCTTCAGGAGATTTGGCTGACTTGAAAGTTTCAACGAGTATCATGAGGAATTCGCTTAACAATGGATAAGAACATAGCCAAGGGTCATCATATTGGCCTTTTTGGTGCAATAATCTTCCCAATAAGATTCTATTACATCGACATCAACATTCTCCCCGTAGTTGTGGATCTATTTGCTACGCTGCAGTGCTGCTCCTTGGTACACATGGTCTTCGCTGAAGTATTTCGATCACTATCTGCATGCATAAGAGGGCACAACTTCTTCAAAGGCTTCAACTTATTGCTGCAGGTTTGGCCAGTCGAACATTTCAATCGCTGCCCCCCATAAATGGACTATACAATAGACGCTCGCAACATGATTTAGAGCCACAAAGACCATCTTTGATATTGGGACGCGCCAGTTGGAGAAGAAGAATGACACACATTTTTGACAAATCTCATTGGGGACTCCATTTAATGGAAGTTTTATTTGGTATCCGGGTTGGCATTTGTCAGAACCCGACATTTGTATTTCATTGAATTGGTAAGATTAAGAGGCATCCAACTGTATGTACCTCTGCGGGTCATGCGATAGTTCAGAGTTGTCCAGGACGTGCCACTGTGGTCCTGCATAGTTTTACGTGAGGATGATTTTCTTTCATCTTTGTCACACGCATACAAAACTTGCAGTTGGAATGGGACTACACGATCACAATCAATATGCGAGATGAGAGTTGGTGCACGCCAGAGTACCATGCTTGGCATACCACTATGAGCCACATGGTTCAACCTAGTGCAGAGGGAGTCAGGGGCTTCATGGACGATTAATGGGCCACTTGGATCGGAGAGAAGGTGTTTCCTCGTATGGAACTAACGATGCCTATGTATAATCAAATAGTTCCAGGATCCATGGATCATTTGATCTAAAGGATTGAAGAAGATTTGGATGAGGACCCAGAAGAATATTTGGAGGAGGACCCAGAAGAGGATCCGGAGAATGACCTAGAGGAAGATCCGGAAGAAGAGTCCAAAGAAGAGCCCGAAGAATATGGAGTCATACACATGGGAGACAGACTTGTCCCGACAACAGGAGATGACCACTTCAAGTACGGGTCCGTAGGGTCTGACAATGTAGAAGGATCAGAGGCGAGTTCGGGCCCTCCAGAGTATTACCCAGCGTCATACTAAGATTGGGACTTCTATGAAGATGATGAACCAACTTGGCCATAGTTTCATCCATTTGTACTTTGTTGTGTTCCACTGTAGGATCACATGGCCCACCTTTGTATGTCGTCCTCCCTTTCCCTCGCTTTCATTATCTAGTTCCCTACCCGACAACTCTGTTGTATAACTTAAAATAGTTCAATCAATGAAAGTTATGTTATTCCGAATCCAGAATGTGTTTAATTGGATCATTTATCATCAAACTAATTGGAACATAGGCTAACCTCTAGCAAAAAGAGGCTCCATATTAGGATGTATCTTGAATGTCGCCAACTTGGCGTATATATGTGTTACATATTTGCTTTGTACATCTTTATCCTTTTCTTTATAATATCCCCTAAATTAACAATGTTTCCCATTCCTTTTCTTTCTTTTGTTGGTTATTATTAATCCCACCAGAAAGTTAATTTGTGTCGACTTGCAAACTGTCTGACTCACGATACAACCTTCGATCAAAAAGAAAGATAACCAGCTGAGAAGAATTTGATACTACTGCAAATATAACAATCCCCATAGAAAACCCCGAAGGTTCTCAAAATACAACAACAAATGATGAGAGAATGGCTCTTATGGCGCACAAATTAGAAGCCCTAAGGGAGGAATTGCGTCAAGTACGAGACTTGGCAAAGCTTTCGGCTACTACTCTACCGACCTTCAAAACACCAATCCACTTTCCAAAAACTAACTTGCCTTCCACTAACTTATCAAAACTACCAAAGCAAACCCATCATTCTCCAATTCATGGACAAGTACCATTAGCTGTTTCATCAACGGTCAGGGCTGCTCCCAACCATCCTACTCAAGATCACACGTGCCCGCCTATCCCGCGATGCAGCAGATACTCGGGGCACATGTTGCCGCTCCTTATGAGCCATATGTGCCGCCTGTATATGCTGTTGAAGCCCCTACTTTCACAACCCCAGCTGTGGTTAGAGTCTCGATGAGATCGATCAATATGCAAAAATGGAGAAAGATGCTCGCTTGAAAGAAGATGAGTCAATAAACGCCCAACTTCATAGTCTAAAAAAGGATTTAAAAAGCTTGCAAGTCACTAGGGGAGCAGAGAGCCTAGATTATGACGACTCGTGCATTCACCCCGACATTGATATGCTAGCAGGGTACAAGCCGCTGATGTTTGAACTATTTGATGAGAAAGGTTACCCTCATGCACATTTAAGGGCGTATTGTGATAAGTTAGTAGGTGTGGGGAGAAATAAGAAGCTAAGGATGAAGTTATTTATTCGAAGTCTGTCTGGAGAAGCTTGATTTGGTATATGCGTCAGGACCCTCGCAAATGGCGTGATTGGCAAGAAATGGCCGAGGATTTCATGACTCGTTTCAAATTCAACACCAAAATCACTCCAGATATGTTCTTGTTAGCCAAAATACAGAAGAAGCCATCTGAGGACTTCCAAGAATATGCAAGACATTGAAGAACTGAGGCTGCTAGGGTGCAACCACCATTGGACGAGAGTGAGCTCTCCAAGTACTTTATTCAAGCTCAAGAAGCATTTACTTTGACAAGATGATGTCGATGATAAGCCAGAAGTTTGCCGAATTGGTCAAAATGGGAGACTTTGTAGAAGAAGGCATCAAATCTAGGAAGATTCAGTCCATGTCTGTATTGCAAGCCACAAGTAAGGCCATACAGTTGGGATCCATCAGTGGCGCTAAGAAGAAAAAAGAGGATGTCTCGGCTGTCACCTACTACCATGGAAGTCCATCCCACTGATACCCCAACAACCCTCAAATTGTTGCACAGGCTCCATATATCCCGTACCCAGTATATAATACCCAACCATACTATAATCCATCCTGAGCACCAGTACACCAAAATCCATCAAAACTATATGTCCACGTACAAGCACCAATCCACCAAAACAGACTAGCATATGCACGAAGGCCATGTCCGAATCTTGAAGCCAAAAACGCTCGCACCTACATGCCCATTTCTGAACCTTATGCCCAGTTATTTGAAAGACTAATGGAAATAGGCGTTCCTCGCAACTTTGATGGGAATAAGTGATGTGCTTACTATTCAGGGATCTAAGAAAACAACATGGAGGACTGTTATAGGTTGAAAAATCAATAGAGTCTCTAATCAAGAGGGGTATAATAAAATATACTCCAGCACCCCCAAATGTTAACAACCCTTTGCCAAATCATGAGAATCGAGAAGTCAACATGGTCACCCTAAAAGGGGAATATGACTTAGAAGGAACAATTTTGCCTAGTTGGAATGTCAAAGAAATTGCTACTACGTCTCCAACACAACCTATTATCGTAGTTCAATTAAGAGAACCTTTGACTATTCAAACTTACTTGCCAAGAGTTGTGGTAACCAATTTGATCACCGAGAAGCCCAAGTCTGATGCCAAAGCCATCCCATGGGATTACAAAATAGAAGCTAAGGGAAAGATGGTTGATACTGCTACGTCTTAAGGAATGATCAGGTCTGGAAGATATTACGCTCTCGAAGATCCCAATTGAAGGGTTGTTGGGAAGGAATAGAATTCAAAGAGAAATATCACTGATACCGAAGCCGCTGAATTTTGGAAGTAGATGTAACCTAGGGACTATTCAATTAAAGAGCAATTAAAGAATACACTAGCCCACATATCCATTTTGTTGCTGCTCATGAGTTCCGAAGACCATAGGAATGCTTTGATAGAAGTGTTAAGTGGGTTTTGCATTCCAAAAGAGACCACAAGTGAAGCTCTAGCTGCAATCATAGGATGAGTCATCAAAGCTAACAAGATACCTTTCGATGATGATGAGCTACCGGCAGAAGGTGTTGGGCATAACAAAGCACTTCACATCGCGGTCAAATATTGTGACAAGATTGTGACTCGAGTTCTGATTTATGGTGGTTATGGATGGAACATCTGCCCTTTCACAATGCTAAGAAAGCTGGGCGTTCACATGGGAGAGATAAGAGAGAGCCCTGTGAAAGTTAGAGCTTTCAACGGGGCACAAAGAAGCGTTATTGGAGAAATATATCTCACATTGTAGGTGGGGCCAACTGAATTCCCTATTCTATTTCAAGTGATGGATGTTTCGTCTAAATATAACCATTCTTGGGAAGACCATGGATCCACATGGTGAGATGATATGCTGTCAAAATACAACATATTTGGTGCTTGAAACAAGGGAATTTGTGAGTTCTTTAAGTGACATTTTATGGCTTTGATGTGTTTTTGTGTTAATCTTGCAGAAAAGTTAGGTTGACATGATTTTGAAGAAAAGTTGCAGATTTTGCTGAAGCATAGGCCATACGAGCCCACCTACGAGTCGTATCTTAAGCTACGAGTCGTAGGGTGTGTCGTAGTAAGAATCAGAGACAAAAAATTTAGAAATCTGTTAAGTGAAGGTCACTCCTACGAAGACATCCTATGAGTCATAAGATACTACGAATCATGTAGGTAGACTCGTAGTAAGAATCATAGAGCCAAAATGTTGGACCAAAAATTGAAGGCCAAGACTACGAGAGCAACATACGAGTCATAGCTCAAACAACGACTCATACCTATGGGTCGTACCAGTTTAGTCCAAGATACTAAGAACCTGATACGAGACCCTGAGTACAACTCGTAGGTCATCCTACGAGTCGTACCTGCAGAACTTATTAGCTGTCAGCTATCTTTTCTGTGTACATTCTAGGATTCTTTTGTAAATACTATATATAGTTTAAGTTAGGCTTTTAGAAGGAGATCGACTAGTAGACAAAGGAGAATCACATTTTGAATCATTTGTTAGTTTTTTAGAGTAGTTTATTGTTCTCTCTTGGAAAATCCATTTTGAGGATTGAAAATCTTGCTTTGTACTCATTGTTGATCAATCAAGCTTGTAGGTTTGCAACTTATGGTGCCAATTTCCTTCGTTGGCATTGGTAAAGATTTCTTTTATGTCTTATATGTAAATTTTTGCTTGTTTTGCCTTAGCCATAAGTAGCTAAGCACTTACAACTTGGGGTTGTGGGAACCATGGGTAGTTAACATTGATATGACCTAGGTTTCTTGCATTTCCATGATTTAGGTTTTGCATGTATTATCTATTTCTCTTTATTATTATTATTGTTTGTTAGTGGCCAACACCAAACCCCACCTACTATCACGATCTCAACCAAGGTAGTCATGAATAATAAAAGGGAAGTACATGATAGAATTCGATTGATGTGTTCTCATCTAATCAACCGAGCCTGACCAAGGGCAGGTTGATTGGGACAACAGGTAACGGTTAGTTGGAACGCCATGGTTTTTGACCAAGCGTCATACTGAAATTCGACATTCACCTTTACAAGAGGGTTGGAAGAACCTAAGTTATCGTCCAGCATGTAAATCACCAATTGTAGTCATGTTATATAGGGTAATCAAGTCAACGAACCATGGTGAACAAAATTCCTAAGTTGTACCCAAAATTGAGTGTTTCCTCGCGTTATAATTAGTGGTAGTTTCATTTTGTTTTTGAATCACAAATCCCCCCCCCCCCGCCATTTAGAGATTGTTGTCATAAATACTATAAATGATTAGTGGTGAAGTCGTGTAATCAATCCATGTATTACTTGTGGATTCGACCCTAATCTCATTAGGTTAATTGTTGACAATGATCGCTTTCTTATTGGAGTGTGAACATCATTAGAAATTATGGCGCCGTCGCCGGGGAATACGGCTAGGTTCTGATTTGAATTCACTATTAGTTAGTTCTAGTGTTGATTTTTAGAGTCTCTTGTACTTTACTTTTGTTTTTGCTTTTGTTGTTTGATTTTATTCGCAGGGTATACTAGGTTGTATGCCCAACACAAGGAGTCAAGGAAATCCCTTAGCTCCACTCAATTTGGAGATCCATCGACTACCAAGGAGGATGGCTCAAGTGAATGAAGATATTAAGGTTGAGGAGGAGATGAATACGAATGAGGATATGGGAAGAGAGGAGAATCCACCACAAAGCGGTAACAGGCCACAACTTAGGGACTTCAATGAAAATAGAATCAATGTAGATTGAACCCTATGGCTATGGATGTTACTGGTAACCTCCTTTACCAACAGATACTAAGTTCGCAGTATCGAGTGGATTGCTCCAAATACTCCAAAACCGCGGACAATTCACAGGGCTACCTTCGGAGGATCCCCACTGTCATCTTCAAAATGTGGTGTTTGTTTGCAAGAATGTCATAGGGACACAAAACCTTTCTCTTGTGTTGTGAGTTTAAGAGTGTTTCCACTATCATTGACTGGCAATGCAGCTACATGGTTATCCTATCTTCCTCCGGGTACTATCATAAGTTGGGATGAACTTCAGAGAGTATTCCTTGAAAGATATTTCTCAAGATCTAAGAAGTTGAAGCTCAAGGACCAAATCAACATCTTTGAGCAGTTACCGGGTGATTCTATTAGCACAATATGGGAGAGGTTTACTAAATGCTTGAGGATGGTCCCTGATCACAAGATTGTTGATGATGTCTTGGTTGAAATTTTCTATCGGGCACTTGACGAGAATAGTCAAGCTTGCACCGACACGATTATGGGAGGCATGTTCCTAGACTAACCTTTTGCATTGATAGTTGAAAGGATAAAGTAAATGGTCAAAACAAATAGAGCATGGGGTCAATGAGAGTGAGGTGTGATAAAACCTTCTTGCACGATTAACACCAATAACGAGCAAGCAAAGGTAAACGAAGAGATCATGGAGCAACTTGTCAGCTTCGCATAAGTATGGACTTGGTTTCAAGGAAAAATCAAGCAAGTATCAAGACAGTCACTCACCAACCTCTGAAGGCTCCTACCTATGATGATCCATTCTTTGATAAGGATGCATGTTTTGTAAGCAAAGAAGCGGCGGGTTTTCGGAACAACCCCCAAAGGTCTAATTCGGACTATTGGAGGCAAGGTTCCGGGAATCAAGGTCAGAACATTAACTTTGATGGGAGGTATAGAGATAGCCAGGGCAGAAACTATCAGAGAGAGAGAGAGTGCCAGACGTAGAGTGGGAAAGAAAATAGGGCTATAGGAGTGGTCCTTATATGCCACCGCACAACCGTGATATTGGGTCAAACAACTCTAAGATTGAAGATATGTTCAAAAAGTTGTTGAAGCAAGCTAACCACCAAGATGAGACTTTAAGGGGAATAAAAGCGAATATCTCAAGTATTAACTAAAAAATAGAGTCTCACTCAGTGGCTATTAAGCAATTAGAGCAACAATTCCAACAAGTTTCTTCACAAGTGAATCAACGCCAAAAGGGCACTCTACCAAGAAGTATGGTTCAAAAGCCAAAAAATGAAGGGCATTGCATGGCGGTGATGACTAGGAGTGGCAAGAGCACCGTAGATCCCCCTATGCCGGTAATTGTGAATGAAGTTGATGAGAAGGGTCTTGGTGGTGAAGTCATGGTTGAGGGAGAAGATCCAAAGGTTGTTGGGAAGTAACAAGAAGAGACAAGGGGGCATGAGAAATGAAATCAATTCCTAAACCCCTCCTCCTTGCCCTCAAAGTCTTAAGAGAAAGGAAGAGGAGGGTAAATTCAAATACTTCCTCTCGATGTTGAAGCAACTCTCCATCAACATTTCCCTTCTAAAAGTTTTAGAGAAAATGCCCAGGGATGCCAAATATACGAAGGATTTGGTCACCAAGAAACACACTCTGACCCAAGAGTTCTCGCATGAACTCCAACAATATAGTGCGATTATGACCAAATTCCTTGCTCAAAAGCGAGAGGACCCTGGTGCATTCATCATCCCGTGTACTATTGGCGATATTGAGTTTGTAAGAGCATTTTATGACCTAGGGACGAGCATCAATCTAATGCCTCTTGTTGTATTTAAAAAGCTTGGCCTCGGTACTCCTACCCCAACAAGAATGAGGTTGCTTATGGCGGATCGAACCATTAAAAAGCCTGAGGAAATCCTTTTGGATGTTCTTGTTAAAGTGGATAAATTCATCTATCCATAAGACTTTGTGATCCTTGACTGCGAAGTTGATTTTGAGGTGCCCATTATTTTGGGGAGGCCATTTCTAGCCAGTGGGAGAGCCCTAGTGGATATGGATTCAGTTCAATTGCGATTTAGGGTTAATGTTGCAGAGGTTGTGTTCGATATTCTCTAATCCATGAAAAACCCAGATGAGTGCAAGAGTGAGGTATGGACCCTCGATGATAGTTAAAGAAGGAAGATGACAAAGTCGAGCCATGACATTAAACAAGGTGCTTCTTGTGAGGCAACCCAAGTATTTTTTATAATTGTTGACTTGTTTTAAGTATTTTTGGTTGTTGAGATTCTTATGTAGAAAGTGTGAGTTTGTTTTTTATATGATTGAAAGACATTGGAGAAGTTGTAGTATTTTGGAAATTGTTGTGTTTTGAGATTTGGTTTGCAGGTGCAAATTGAAGAACTGAAGATTTGAAAAATAACACTTGGAGCAGCCTCTACAATCAGGCCTACGAGTTATAGTCCTCACTACAACTCATAGCCATGCATCATAGAGAGAATCAGTGAGTATCAGAAGTTGACACATACACGACGAGCCAACCTTACGATTCGTAGAGTCGTCTACGAGTCGTAAGAGGGTTTCGTAGTGCCCAGGTATAATTCCTAAATTTTTACAGGTGTTGGGTCTACTATGAGACTGGGACCTACAAGCTGTATGATTGCCTACGACTCGTAGTTGGGGTCTCGTAACCTCGATCTGTAAATTTTTAAACTTCGACCTAGTTTTCTTATATCAGGGGTCAAAATCACATTTGACTCCTATTGTCAAGTATAAACCCTAAAAAATTGACGATTTCCCCCAAATTCATTCTAAATTCTCCCTTTCCGACCAACATCCTGGCGGCACACGTCATTGTTCGATGAAGATTCCGGAGAGGCCATTATTCTTAGGGTTTCTGGCGTGGTTTTGAATTACCATTGTTTTGGTTTACTTCCCCAATCGATTGGTAAGCTCCATGGTTAAGTTTTGAAATCTTTTGTGGTGAGTTTGTTCCCTATATGAGTGTGTTCCTTATTTAATCATGTTAAATTATGACATGTATTGTTATTGCACTAGACTTGTAACCTAGGGTTTGATGCTTTAAAGAAGTGAGTTGTGAATCAAATCTCGTCAAAATTCTTGAGTGGGTGTTTGTGAATATGAAATTTATTATTCATGGGATATATTGTGTGATAGTTGCCAACTCACGGTCTAAATTGTTGTCAAAATTGTAATTTAAGAAGTGGGAGTGTTTTTACATATCTTAACCTATGGGATTTGATTGAATTGATATGTATGGGAATTGCATTCCTACAGAATATTTATAGATGTCAAGAATGAGTTTTTCATGTGTATTGCTTTTGTTGTGCTTGACGTAGTATGGAACTGGATTGAACTCTTAGGGATGATGGTTGTCTTGAACTCCTGATGATAGTATCAAATTGATTATGTACCAAGTATTTGATGATGTTATTATGTGCTAAGAGTGTTGATTGTGTGTTTGATTTGTTACTTTGCGTGGGAAAACGTTAGGCACTACAGATGCCTTCTGCAATCAGCTATGAGGCACTCTTACAACTCGTAAGTCCCTATACAAGTCGTAGTGGTCCCTCGTAGCAAGCAGCAGTCATCTGTGAGCAGCAGTCATCTGTGGTTCCTTCATGTTTCTCATACGAGACTCACTTACGACTCGTAGACTTATCTGAGTTCTAAAAAATGTTTATGAAAATGGTTACGAGCCCAGACTACGACTTGTAGGTCAGCCTACGAGTCATAATTTTGTCTCAATCTGGATCAGAAGCATTTTTGAAGGCATACTGGTTCTATGTGGGTAGTATACGACTCGTAGGTCACCCTAAAAGTCGTAACTGCACTCGTATCAGCAAACCTGCAGTTTTATCAGTGATTATCTATATTTGATTTGTTTTTTTCTTTTGTTCTTTATTATGTGTTTTAATGGATCAAACATCTTGAACTTATATGTTGCTACTTGGTTGGTTTGCAGATACAATGCCCCCAAAAACAAGAAATCAATCCAAACCTTTCAAAGGAGATTGGTGGATGAGTCATCTGAGACTGAGAAATCTGAGGGCTCTGTGGAAGTCCACAGAGTTAGGGTAGGCGCTGAGGCCAATAGACCCTAGAACCAGGCGCTTGTAGCACAAAGGCCCATGGAAGTTAGAAGTCCCTCCCAGTCTGAACAGGAGGAACAGCAGGGTAACGGGGACGGTTCAGATGGCAACCAACCTCAAATGACCCCCTCACACTAAGGTTCAGAGTTGGAGTTAGAAAGCACTTCTCAGGAGGAGGAAGCCCAATCATAGCCCCTGACTGGTCCCAGATGGTGTATTGCGGCATGAAAGAAATATACAAGTAGAGGTTGGAGCCTAAAGGAAAAGGTAAACCTGTCCGCCAATTTCATGAGGAGTCTCGGTTGAATGCCTCAGGCTTAGATAGAGTACCCGAATTAGATGATGGGTTGGATGAGCACGGACTACACTGGATCACATAGCAGCTGGGAAAATAAGCCCCTTATGTAGTCCGTGAGTTCTATGCGGCATACCGTGCTACATTCCACCAGGGGTTTCTAAAGAACAAAAAGGCAATTGAGCACCCGAGGCTATGGGTGGTGACAGTCCCGGGGAGGAAAGTTGATATATCGAAGGAGACGATCCAACGAATGCAGTTTGGGCCCACTTATAGAGTGCCTCAATCTACCACGAAGTACGATAGCCATATTGATAAAATGAGGAGAGCGGTGACTGGGAAGGTCACTGGGGCCAGGATAGAGTTGCTATGGTGGATAGCCAGCCAAATCTGCAAGGAGGGTGTTGAGCCAACGTGGGTCACAAACCAACAAACCCTATAGTTAAAACATACCTCTCATTCCGAGCCAAGTTTTGGTGGTCCATTATCCGTTGGCATATTAGGCCAACCTACACAAATAATGTAATCACCCTCGAGAGAGTCGCACTACTGGCTAGCATTCTAGCTGGCTATGCTATAGATTGGGCCCAAATAATTTCGGAGTAGATTCATGAGGCTGCAGCTCAGACTAACACCTCACTGCCATTTCCAGTTCTGATCCATTGACTATGCAGTGCGCCAGGTGTTCCTATCAATCTTTACCGGGATCCTCATGTAGAGGCCACACGCACTATAGATCCTATCCTGATAAAGGCTGATGAGAATCCGGTGTTATTACCACGAGCATCTCCTCCAGCTATCCCAGAGCCATTTCCGATAGAGCCTCAGATTCCAGGTTCACCTCCAGCTACTACCGGCACTACTCCGGCTACTGCAGAGCCTACACCAGCGGTCGAGATTGAGTCTACACTATTCTCCAGTACTCCAGCACCAGCATCATTTACTTTACAGGTTGACCCTCTTTTCTCTGCTGTTGCATTTCAGGCTTTATTATGTAGGCTGGCTGTAGTAGAGGGCAAGCTACGGGAGTTGTCAACACAGGTCCGGCCATTAATTGATCAGACTGTTTGGGACTCCGAGGAGAGAAAGAGGGAATTTGCCCGAGATTTAGTTGATGAGAGATTTCGAGCGGTGGACGCCGGGTCGATTGTTTGAGACTAGAGTCCACAAGAGGCTTGAGGAAGCTAGGCCTGCCGATGCAAGCGCAGTTATGAAGGAGTTGTCCAAATTTAAGACCGACTTATTATAGATGTTGTTATCCCCTTTTCAAGCCACAGAGGTAGCACAAGTAGGTGATAAGGCATTTGATTGGCTCACCGACTGTCCGGACACCCATGTGAAGAGGCCCATTGAGCAGAGTGATGACCTAAAGTGGACCCCGAAGAAGCCGAGATAGGAGGAAGAGACCATACTCGAGGAGGTGGTACAGGAGTCGTTTTTGTTGGTGGCTATTAAGAGAGAGCGAGCATAACAAACCCCACCTGGAGAGGGTACTTTCAGTACTGTTGCAAAGGAGAGGCAGCCCCAGGACCCCGTAGATCATCCCGAGACTGGTGCTTAAGCACCATGATGTTTGACTTCTTTTGACCCCAGTTTTCATTTTGTCATGTTTGATACTTTGTCACTTTTCAGACAATCTTTTTATTATGTTGGTTTTTGGTTGTGTTTAAATATTCTTATGTTGGATGTTATTTTTACTTATACTTAGGATGTTAATTATTGGTTTTTAATAGATGTATGTATATATTTCTATGCTATCGTGTTTTGTTTCGTTCTTGTCTTTACTTTGAGGAAAAAGTATCCTATTTTGATGGGCTGTGGGAAGTTATGGATTAAGGCAAAGTCTGAGTAGCCTCAAGTCCATAACTTCCCCTATTTTTAATCCCAAGATTTTTTTGTCGTGCTTCTTTTTCCTTGTGGATGTTTACTTTTCTGTTGAACCAGCATGTTTAGGTAGTGTAGATAATGGGTAAATTCACAGTAGTGGTATCTATTGGCATATACTTAATTTTTCGATGTGTTTTTAATGTTTTGATGAAAAATTAGGTACCCTCAAAATTTTTGAGGTTGTGATTATTGATGCATTCATACATTTTTGAGTACTTGGCAATTTCTGTTCTGATATTGTGAAGGTAAGTTGAGACTGAAAGCATGACTGTGAGTCTATACTTGATTGTGGATGCAATTGTCATGTGTGTTGTGAGCTTAATTTGTTGCATTCATGCATCTTGTATGGACCCAGAACTTGCCTTGTTACTCTGAAATTGGTTTGGTGATTTGGTAGATATGGAAAGGATCTTAGGCCTTTGTTATTTGAATGAAACCACTTTTGGCTTAAATGACTCATCTGATGAGTGAGTGAATCCCTTGTTCCAAAATCTTGAGCTTTTCATTACTCATTCTTTCTTGATACTTTGCTAGCTTAACATTATTTGATAAAATACCTTGATATTGGCCCTGGTCTATCCTTGAACATGTGAACCTTGATTGAGGCCAAAGGCCTCAGTTGAGGGTGGCTGCAGTTAGTGGCCCTAGTTTGAGGCATAGATATTGTGTACTGCACCTGAGGCCAAAAGCCTAAGTTGAGGGTGGTCCTTATGTTGGTAAAGTAATAATAATAAGGTGGTTACTTGGGAAATCAATAAAGAAATGAAAAAGCATCAACCGAGTGAAGAAAGAGAAAAGAAAAGTGCCTTGAATTGAGAAAGAGTAGCAAAAATGAGTTTGAAATTGAGGTACAGCTGAAAAAGAGAAAGAAAGCACTCGAAAAAAGTTCAAAACAAGAGAATAAGGGTAGAGTGATTAAAAAAGGTTGGATTATGAAAGAAAAAAGTGTTGGTAAACATGGTTCAAGGATAGCTTTTAGACACTATTTGTCCAAAATACCACACCAAAGCACCCTGAACCTATGTTAAAGCCTATAAGTCCTAAGTGATCCAACTCCATTTTATCACAAAGCCATAAGATGAGTATAGAGTCAAGCCTATGGTGTTAGTCAGTATGCTTAAATTTTAATTGTGAGACTGAGAATGCTTCCTAAGTCCTTGATTACTAAATGCTTTTAAGTGAGTATGAGAGACTTCTTTTCGGTAAGGGCATTTGCACTACTTGAATAGCATATGACTACACCAGCGATTGTGGACGGTTGATGCTCCTTAGCTTGTCATAGTTGGATTGTCAGGTATCTCATTATGTTCTTGTTTGCTTAATAACTTTACAAGCCTGTTTTGAAAATAGTAGTTGGGTACCTGAATAAAAGGAGCTGTTGTATATGCCAGTAGTATAGTTGCTATGTATTTCTCTTTGCCTACACAGATTTAGTCATCGCTTGAGGACAAGCAACAATTCTAAGTTGAGGGTGTTGATGTGCTATCAAAACATAACACATTTGGTTCCTGAAACAAGGGATTTTATGAGTTGTTCAAGCGACTTTTTATGGTTTAGATGTGTTTTTGTGTTAATCTTGCAGAAAAGTTAGGTTGGCATGATTTTGAAGAAAAGTTGCATATTTTGCTGAAGCATAGGCCCTACGAGCCCACCTATGAGTCGTAGCTCAAGCTGCGAGTCATAGGGTGTGTTGTAGTAAGAATCAAAGATCAAAAATTCAGAAATCTTCCAAGTAAAGGTCACTCCTACGAAGACATCCTACGAGTCATAAAGATACACTACGACTTATATAGGTGGACTCGTAGAAAGAATGAGAGAGCCAAAATATTAGACCAAAAACTGAGGGATAAGACTATGACAGAAACATACGAGTTGTAGCTCAAGCAACGACTTGTACCTATGGGTTGTACCAATTTTGTCCAAGATTCCAAGAACCTGATACATGACCCTGACTACGACTTATAGGTCATCCTATGAGTTGTACCTGCAGAACTTATCAGCTGCCATCTATCTTTTTTGTGTAAATTCTAGGGTTTTTTTGTAAATACTATATATAGTTTAAGTTAGTTTTCTAGAAGGAGTTCGACCAGTAGACAAAGGAGAATCACATTTTAATTTTTTCTTAGTTTTTAGAGTAGTTTATTATTCTCTCTTGGAAACCCATTTTGGGGATTACAAATCTTGCTTTGTACTTACTGTTGATCAATCAAGCTTGTGGGTTTGCAACTTGTGGTGCCAATTTTCTTCATTGGGATTGGTAAAGCCTTTATTTATGTCTTGTATGTACATTTTTGCTTGTTTTGCACTAGCCATGAGTAGCTAAGCACCCACAACTTGGGGTTGTGGGAGCAATGGTTAGTTGACATTGATATGACCAAGGTTTCTTGCATTTCCATGATTGGGATTTTGCATGTATTTTCTACTTCCCTTCATTATTATTATTGTTTGGTGGTGGCCAACACCAAACCCCGCTTACTAGCACGATCCTGACTAAGGTAGTGACGAATAGGAAAAGGGAAGTAGATGACAGAATTCTATTGATGTGTTCTTGTCTAATCAACCAAGTCTGACCAAGGGGAGGTTGACTGGGAAAATAGGTAACGGTTAGTTGGCACGCCATGGTTTCCAACCAAGCACTATAGTGAAATTCGACCTTCACCTTTACAACAGGATTAGAAGAACCTAAGTTACCTTCCTACATGCAAATCACCAATTGTAGTTATGTTATCTAGGATAATCAAGTCGACGAACCATGAGGAACACAATTTCTAAGTTATCCCCAAAATTGAGTGTTTCCTTGCATTATAGTTAGTGGTAATTTTATTTTGTTTTCGAATCACAAACTCCCTCCCCCCCTACATTTAGAGATTGTAGTCATAAATACTAGAAATGATTAGTGGTGAAATTTTGTAATCAAGCCCTGTATTCCTTGTGGATTCGACCCTAACCTCGGTTAGGTTAATTGCTGACAGTAGCCGCTTTCTCATTGGAGCGTGAACATTATCAGGAGAGCCATGTCATCAACTCTTCATCAGTGTGTAAAGTTTGAGTGGGGTCATACGAAAGTTACCGTTCATGGGGAACATAGTCAGACCATCTATTATGTTGATTCTATTTCGATCACTAGAGAGTTAGATGGAGCCACTTTTCATACTTTGGAAATTATGCAAGCTAAGAAAGTTGATGAGAAAGTAGGGTCAGATGCTGTAAAATTGTCAAGCGCAGCAAAGATAGTTGCCTCAGAGATGTTGAAGTATGTATATCAACCTAAGGCAGGACTTGGACCCAAGCGCAATGGCATAGTCGTACCAATCCAACTAAAGTATCAGAAAGGTACTTTCGGAATTGGATATCAACTTATATCGGGAAGAGTCTACAATGAGAGGTCAAGAAGGATGACAGAACAAGCTCCAATCCTAGGTCCAGCAGTTGAAGATGACATTGTGGAAGGAATATGAAATTTGTTTGTGGCCATATTGGAGAAGAGAAAGAGATAGATCTCAGCAAATTGACCATCCGTGATGCCAAGCCTGGAGAAGCATTACAGAACTAGACCATCAACCCATCTTTGTTTCAACGAGAATCATGGTAGTGTGGAAAGTTGTAGTTTTAAAATTTGCATGATCAAAATTGAGGCTTGAATCATGCTTGATCCCTTTTGTCGCTTACCTCTTTTGAAAAGCTAAAATGCTTCTACATAAAAGTCTTATTTTCCTAATATTATCTCACTATTTTAAAGTATTTATTTATCTCTTTATTTATTTTACTTACCGTTTATGTTTTTCAGCACTCGTATTAATAAAAATCTTCGTTCAACGGTTATGACATGTAACGAATTCATCAAGCAAAGCAGAATCAATGAGCTAGATCACGAAGAATATGATGAAAGCATGATGCCAGAAAATCTACCGCATGAGATGAGCAGCTTGAAAGTCAGAAGAAGCCCAATATGAAAGAAACAGAGGGTTTCAATATAGGAGACAAAGAAATCACAAAGGAAACATGGGTCAGCATACATCTAGAGAGCGAAAGAAAGAAGGAATTGATAGGATTGCTTAAGCAATATGTTGATGTATTTGCCTGGTCGTATGATGACATGCCACAATTGAGCACCAACATCGTCTTGCACAAATTACCAATTGATCCCACTTTCCCACCCGTCAAGCAAAAGACAAGGAAATTCAAGCCTGGTCTAAGTCTAAGTATTAAAGAGGAAGTAACAAAGAAAATCAAAGTGAACGTTGTAAGGGTTACGAATTACCCCACGTGGTTGGTCAACATTGCGCCGGTGCCAAAGAAGGATGGGAAAATTAAAATATGTATGGACTATCCAGATCTTAATTGAGCCAATCCTAAGGAGAAGTTTCCTCTTCCAAATATTCATATACTCATCGATAATTGTGCAAAACATGAGTTGCAATCGTTTATGGATTGTTTTACGGGATATCACCAAATCTTGATAGATAAAGATGATGCAGAAAAGATGATATTCGTCACGCCATGGGGGGTGTATTGCTATAGGGTAATGTCATTTGGTCTAAAAAATGTTGGAGCGACCTACATAAGGTCCATGACTACTCTTTTCCATGACATGATCCATAAGGAATTTGAAGTATATGTGGATGACATCATTATCAAATCCAAGAAGAGTTTAGAACATTTGGGTGATTCACAAAAGTTCTTTGAAAGATTGTGGAGGTATGACTTAAAATTGAATCCAACAAAATATGAATTTGGAGTACCCGCAGGAAAACTGCTAGGATTCATTGTCAGTCGAAAGGGCATAGAGTTAGACCCATCAAAGTTCAAAGCAATCGAAGAATTACCTCTTCCTAGGATGAAGAAGGATGTGATGAGTTTCTTGGGAAGACTCAACTATATCAGCTGGTTCATCACTTAGTCTACAATAATATGCGAACACATATTCAAGTTGCTAAAGAAGGATGCTGCCACAAAATGGACGAGGAATGTCAAAAGACTTTTGACAAAATCAAGGAATATTTTTCCAACCCGCCAGTATTGGTCCCGCCTAAGCCTGGAAGACCTTTGCTACTATACTTATCTGTCATGGATGATGCATTTGGGTGCGCGTTGGGAGAACATGATGAGACAGGTATAAGAGAACACGCTATTTACTACTTCAGTAAGAAGTTCACCCTATAAAAGGCAAGATACACCTTGCTGGAACGAACCTGTTGAGCTTTAACTTGGATCACACAAAAATTCAGACACTGCCTATCTGCATACACCACGTACTTGATTTCAAGAATGGATCCACTCAAGTACATATTTCAAAAGTTGATGCCTACTGGTAAATTGGCAAAATGGCAAATTTTGTTAAGTGAGTTTGATATTGTGTATGTGCACAGAAAGCCATCAAAGGAGAAGCCTTGGCTGATGACCTTGCAGAAAATCCAGTGGATCAAGATTACAAGCCGCTCTAAACATACTTCCCCAATAAAGAGGCATTATTTGTAGGAGAAGACATATAAGAATCAAACAATGGATAGAGGATGTTCTTTGATGGAGTATCAAATTCTAAATGAGTCAGAATAGGAGCAGTTTTAATTTTAGAGACATGTCAATATTATCCAATTTCAGCCAAGATCAGATTTGACTGTACAAATAACATGGCGGAGTATGAAGTTTGTATTCTCGGACTCAAGATGGCGGTAGACATGAACATCAAAGAGCTCTTGGTGATAGGGGACTACGATTTGTTGATTCATTAAATTTGAGGAGAATGGGCTACTAAGGAAGTTAAGATCCTTCCTTACTTGCTCTATATAAAGGAGTTAAGTAGGAGATTCACAAAGATTGAAATCAAGCATGACCCTCGAACTCAAAATGAGTTTGCCGATGCTTTAGCAACTTTGTCCTTAATGATTCAACATCCAAACAAGAAATACATCGATTCCATTGAGGTGGAGATACATGACCAACATGCATAGTATTTTCATGTAGATGAGGAATTAGATAGAAAACCATGGTACTACGACATCAAGAGATTAATAGAAGCACAAAAGTACTCTAAAAATTCCACAAGCAAGCAAAAACGGACCTTGAGAAGAATGGCCAGTTATTTCTTTCTTAATGGAGAAATCTTATATAGGAGAACTCCAGATTTAGGATTGCTAAGATGTGTCGACGCTGCGGAAGTGACAAGACTTTTAGAAGAGATATATGTAAGAATACATGGGCCTCATATGAATGAGTTCACCCTGGCAAAAAAGATCTTAAGAGCTAGATATTTTTGGATGACGATGGAGAGAGATAGCATTTTATATGTGCAGAAGTGTCACCAATGCCAAGTGCATGGTGATTTTATATGAGTCCCACCAAATGAGCTCAATGTGATTGGTTCTCCTTGGTCATTTGCCGCTTGGGGCATGGAATAAAAAAGGTAAGCCTGCCGCTGAAAGAGATCGAAGAAGGTTCAACTAGCACCGGTGCGAGGCCTTCAGATAGTTACCGCTTTGTAAGAGCTTCAAAAGAAAGAGAGATTGAGTCACGATCGGATCCATAGAGACCATTACATCAAATAGACATCGTTTCATCCTAGTATCTATCGATTGTTTCACGAAGTGGGTTGAAGCTTTGACATACAAGGCAGTGACTAAGAAGGTTATGGAAGATTTTGTTTGCAACAATATAGTTTGTCGGTTTGGGGTTCTAGAATCAATCATCACAGATAATGCAGTCAATCTTAATAGCAACCTCATGCAAGAGATTTGTGAAAGGTTCAAGATTACTCATCGAAACTCCACAACCTATTGACCACATATGAATGGAGCAGTTGAGGCTGCAAATAAGAATATCAAGAAGATTTTGAGAAGGATAATAGATAGTCACAAGCAATGACATGAGAAGCTACCGTGTGCTTTACTCAGTAACCACACCGTGATCCAGACATCCACTGGGGCAACTCCTTATATGATGGTTTATGGTTCAGAAGCAGTAATACCTGCTGAGGTGGAGATACTATCTTTAAGGATTATCCAAGAAGTTGGTTTGGATGATGCAGAATGGATTCACAGTCGGATCGAATAGTTGATTCTTATTGATGAGAAAAGTATGAATGCAGTCTGTCATAGTAAACTATACCAGAACAGAATGGCCAAGGCATTCAATAAAAGGGTCAAGCCTTGACAGTTCAAACCGGGAGAATTAGTATTGAAAAAGATATTTCCTCACCAAGGAGAAGCTAAAGGAAATTTTGCATCAAATTGGCAGGGTTCCTACATGGTTCATAGAGTACTCTCTGGAGGAGCAGTGATCTTAGCTGAAATGGATGGCATGGTGAGCACCAAGCCAATCAATTCAGACACCATCAAGAAATACTACATTTGAAGATATCAAGACCAATTTTATTTCTACTTTATTCTGATGTAACAGAACTACGTCTTGACCTGACTTCCCATGGTGGGGTACATAGGCAACCCACGTCAGGTCCGGTCTCCCTAGAAAATCCAAAAGCATCATTTCTATGTATCTAGAATTATGCCCGACCTGACATCCCTTGGTGGGATACGTAGGCAATCCTTGTTGGATTCTGTCCCTTCATGTTTTTCACTTCTCCATTGTAATTGAACGATGTTTTCACCTGATTCCACTTGGATACGTAGGCAACCTGAGTCAGACCCAATCCTTGCATTTTATTTTTCTCCTTGTTGTATTGAACTACGTTTTGACCTAATTCAATTGGATACATAGGCAGCCTGAGTCAGGCTCAGTTATTGCCTTGCATATTTTTTATTCTTTTACCCCTGAACTACGTGCCGACCTGATTTCCCAATTGGGGATACGTACGCAACCTTTAAGGGTTCGGTCATACTAGGGAAACCCTCTTTTATTATGCATCATTGGAGAGCAACAAGTCTCCCAGAAGAGTCAGAGAAGCGCCATCAGAAGATAAGAGTATGAAAAAGACTACCTTTGGATAAGGAGAAGCTCGATGGACCTCGAAACGTGTCATAACCTTAGAATGATTAAGGATTACTATATATATAGACATATATTAATATATATAATATATACGTAATATACTCCCTTATAAAGAATATATTATTATTGTTATTCAAAATATTTTTTACTATTCCACCTACCAAGTCTCCAGGATAAGTGATCGAGGACGGATCGAAGAAGTATTGAAGGTTTTTGATGATGAAGCTAAAGTTCGCGAGTTGGCAACACCCCCTCCCAAACTAAAACTTGTTCTTTCAAAGCAGGAAGACAAGATGTCGAAGAAGCTAACATCAAGTCTCGAGACACGACCAAAGACGCCATTTGACTTATTCCAATCATAAGCCAACATATTTTCTCCCTATTTACTTTCTTGATATGCTACTTGTTTTTTGTCTAATAAGGTTCTATTTTAAATCTTTGCAAGTACACTTGAGATCCGGATCAGAAAGACAAAGGGGGCCCCATAGGACAAATAGGATAGTTTGTTTTTTTATTAAGAATAACTCCACCAATTCGAGACTACATCTAACGACGTTGAATAAGCTCCGCCGAAGGGAGACTGCCGCCTTACTATATTGAAAGAATTATGCTAATTGTTGACACCCAATTTTGACCCTCCATATTATAAATTAATTATCGAGCTTCTTCAATTTTTAACAATTTGAAATAATTTTTTTAAAAGTCATTCCAAAAGATTTTTAATGATATTAATTTAATTATGAATTATTTTTCAAAAAAAAATTACTAGATAATAATTGAGTTAGTTATTTCACTTAGTTAATTTTAAAGAAGCTCATTAATTGATCTAATTTAATTCATCGTGTATTTAAATTCAACCCCGCATTTTTCCCAACCCCCTATGTTTTCCCTTTTTCCTTTTCCTTTTGCTTTTTACTTTTTTTTTACTTTCTTTTTTTCACGTGAGACCCACTGTCTCTCCATTATTCTTTCCTCTTCCTCACACTTCACGCACAAGACTAAAAAATTTCTCCTTTCTTCTCCTTCTTCAACCAACGATCCAAAAATCAAATTTTGCAGCAAAAGCTACTACAATCATCTCCAATGACCCTAATTCCAACAGCCATTTTTTAAACAATTCAATGTCTCTCTCCAATGTTTCAATTTTAAAATTCAAAATTTTCTCTATAAAATCCCCATTTTTTGCTCACTGTAAGGGGAGCGGTTCCGAATAAAAGAGGAGATATTAAAATTTCAAGAGTAGTCGTCCCTCATCTCAAAAAATATACATCAGGATTTTTTTTTCTATAAGCCAATTTTCAAGAAAAGTCCAGTCACTTTAAAGGCCCCTAAGGCCGAAATTTTTCATTTCAAAATTATGAAACCCATGAGCGAGTTCTGTTTTGGTGTTGAAAGCTCGCTCTTTAATTCTTTGTCCCAAGTTTGTTGCCCTCCAAAAGATAACATCATATGCCTTTCTTTTCAATTTTTTCTGGTCGTAATTTGAGTTGGCATCATGATATTTCCCAAAAAAAGGGTTTTTAAAGTGGGGTTTGTCATGATATGATAGTAAATATTTTATATTAAGTTGTCAAATCTCATTTATGTTATATGTTAAAGGTATTCATCTTTATTTATTTTTTGTGCATGAACTCCTCCATCCAAGTCTATGCTGGACTCAATCCTTACATCTAGGGTCAGTCTCGGGTCATTTTGCGTGATAGAGAAGCTGCATTATAGATTTTTAGGGGCTAAAACGTCACTGTATACACTGATATACATCATGTATATAGTGACTGTTAGAACCAGTAAGTCCTTAATTGGTTCAATTTGGTAAAGTTTGGGACCAAATGTAAATTTCTTCTAAAGAGTGGTCTTTAAGATT
>JAABOM020000075.1:13674990-13685977 GCA_011800125.2 Solanum clarkiae
AACCCTAGGTTATGATTTAGAATTCTATTAGATCTTCATGAATAGATGAAGAAATTCAGGTTGGATAGATTGAAATTTATGAAGAATAACTTACCTTGAAGATTAATCTTGAAAGATAGAAGAAGATCCTAAGGAGAATTGGTGCATGACAGAATACTATGCCCGGCGTACCACTACGAGCCACAGGGTTCAACCTAGTGCAGAGGGATACAATGGCTTTATAGACAATCAGTGGGTCACTTGGATTAGAAAAGAGGTACTCCCGGGTATGAAGCTCACAACGCCTATGTACTACCAAATTGTTCTAGGATCTATGGATCATTTGATCCAAAGATAGAAGAAGATCCTAAGGAGGACATGGAAGAGGATCCAGAGGAGGACCCAGAAGAAGATTCTGAGGAGGACCAGGAAGAAGATCCTTAGGAGGACCAGGAAGAAGATCCTGAGGAGGACCCAGAAGAAGATTCGGAGGAGGACCCGGAAGAAGATCCAGAAGAAGGTCCTGAAGATGACCCAGAGGGTGGAGCCATAGAAGAAAACCTGTACCAGCAACATGAGATGACCGCTCTGAGAATGCATCCATAGAGTCTGACAGCGTAGAAGGTTTGGAGGCAAGCTCAGGTCCTCCAGAATATTACCTAGGGTCATAATATGACTTGTATTTCGACGATAATGATAAACTATCTTGGCCATAGTTTTATCCATTTGTACATTGTCTTGTTCCGTTGTAGGGTCACATGACTCATGTTTGTGTACTATCTTCCCTTTTCCTCACCTTCATTATCTAGTTCCCTACCCAACAACTCTATTGTATGATATAAAACATTTAAATCAATGAAAGTTATGTCATTCCAAATCCAGAGTGTGTCTAATTGGATCATTTATTATCAAATTAATTGCAATGTAGGCTAACCTCTAGAAAAAAGTCTCCATATTAGGACGTACCTTGAATTTGCCAACTTGGCATATATATGTCTTACATGTTTACTATATACATCTTTTCCTTTTCTTTACAACATTTCCCAAACTAATATAGTTTTCCTTTTTTTTTCTTTTGATTTGGTTATTATTACTCCTAAAAGAATGTTGATTTGTGTCGACTTGCAAACTGGCTAATTCACATTACAACCTTCGATCAAGAGGAAAGATGACCGATGGGGAAGAATTTGATGCCACCAAAAATATAATGATACCTATCGAAAACCATGAAGGTTCACAAAACATGGGTTAAAATGACGAGAAAAAGGCTCAAATGGCACAAGAGTTGGAAGCCCTGTGGGAGGAACTGCGTCAAGTACGAGACTCGGCTAAGCTTTCGGCTACCACTTTGCCAACCTTCAAAACACCCATTCACTTCTAAAATCTGACTTGCCTACCACTGACTCGGCAAAATTGCCTAGGCAAACCCAACATACTAAAATTCATGGTCAAGCACAGCAAAGTTGCTCCATCAAAAGTCAAGACTACTCATGATCACCCTACTCAAGATTACACGATGCCCATCTACCCAGAGATGCAGCAGATGCTCAAGACACACACTGTCGCTCCTTATGAGCCACACGTGCGACATGCGTATACTGTTGAAGCTCCTACATTCATGACCCCAACCATGGTTAGAGTCCCATATGAAGTTGATCAATATGCAAAAATGGAGAAAGATGCTTGCTTGAAGGAAGATGAGTCAATAAATACCCAATTTCATTGTCTAAGGAAGGCGTTAAAAAACTTGCAAATCATTAGAGGAGCGGAGAGCTTGGATTATGATGACTTGTGCATCCACTCCGACATCGATATGCTATTAGGGTACAAGCCACCAAAGTTTGAACTATTTGATAGGATAGGTGATCCTCATGCGCATTTGAGGACATATTGTGATAAGTTGGTTGGTGTAGGAATAAGTGAGAAGTTAAGGATGAAGTTGTTCATCCGAAGTCTGTCTGGAGAAGCCTTGACTTGGTATACACGTCAAGATCCTCCCAAATGGCGTGATTGGCAAGAAATGGCAGAGGAGTTCATGACCCCCTTCAAAATCAACACCAAAATCACTCCGAACAGGTTCTCCTTAGCTAACATACAGAAGAAACTATCTGAGAGTTTCCAAGAATACGCAAGACACCAGAGAATAAGGTTTCTAGGGTCCAACCACTGTTGATGAGGGTGAGCTTTCCAAGTACTTTATTCGAGCTTAAGAAGGCATACTTTGACAAGATGATCTCAATGATAGGCCAGAAGTTTGCCGAATTGGTCAAGATGGGGGACTTTATAGAAGAAGGCATCAAATCTGGGAAAATTTGGTATATAGATGCATTACAAGCTGCGAGTAAAGCCATACAATCGAGGTCTCTCAGTGTCGGCAAGAAGAAAAAGGAGGATGTCTCAACTGTCACTTTGCACCATGGAGATTCACCCCACCGATATCCCAACAATCCTCAAATTTTTGCCCACGCTCCATATATCCCATACTCGGTATATAATATCCAACAACACTATAATCCACCCCTAGCACCAACACAACAAAATCCACCAAGAACATATGTCCCTATCCAAGTGCCATTCCACCAGAATAGACCAGCATATGCGCCAAGACCCCGTCTAAATCTTGAAGCCAGAAACACTCGCACTTACACACCAATTGTTGAACCTTATGCCCAATTATTTAAGAGATTGAAGACTAAGTGGGGACTGCAGCCAGTTGAAGGAAGGTTCCCTAATCCAATTCCTCATAACTTTGATGGAAAAAGCAATGCTGCTTACCACTCTGGAATCTAAGGACATGACACAAAAGATTGCTATGGGTTGAAGAATCAAATAGTCTCTTATCAAAGAGGAATAATAAAATGTACTCCAGCACCTCCAAAGTGAACAATAACCCTTTGTCAAATCACGATAATCGAGAAGTCAACATGGTCACCTAGAAGGAGAATGTGACTTGGAAGGAATTGTCTTGCCTAGTGGGAATACCGAAGAAGTTGATACTACATACCCAACAAAGCCTATTGTCATAGTTCAATTAAGGAAGCCTTTGATTGTTCAAACCTACTTGCCAAGAGTTGTGATAACCACTTTGATCACCAAGAAGTCTGAGTATAACACTAAAGCAGACCCGTGGAATTACCAAGCGAAAGCTAAGGATAGGATGATTAATATTGCTGCAGCTTAAGGGATGACTAGGTCTGGAAGGTTTATGCTCCTGAAGATCTTAACCAAGGAATTATGGGGAAGGAGCAGAATCTGAAGAGAAATATCACCGACGCCGAAGCTGTTGAATTCTGGAAGAAGATGCAACCCAAGGACTATTTAGTTGAAGAATAGTTAAAGAAAACACCTGCCCATATATCCATTTTGTCGCTACTCATAAGTTCTGAAACCCATAGGAATGCTTTTATGGAAGTGTAAAATAGGGTTTGCATTCCAAAAGAAACCACAGGTGAAACTCTAGGTGCACCCATTGGACGAGTCATGGAAGCTAACAAGGTTTCCTTCCATGATGACAAGTTACCGACAGAAGGGATAGGAAATAACAAAACGCTTCACATCAAGGTCAAATATTATGGCAAGATCGTGGATCAAGTCCTGATTGATGGTGGTTCTGGATTTAATATCTTCCCTTTCACAACAATAAGGGATTTGGGCATAAACATAGAAGAGATAAGAGAGAGTCATGTGAAAGTTAGAGCTTTTGATGGGGCACAAAGATATGTTATTGGAGAAGTCTATCTCACATTACAAGTGGGGCCAACTAAATTCACCATTTTATTCCAAGTCATGGATGTGTCATCTAACTACAACTTACTACTAGGAAGGCCATGGATACAACTGGAGAGAGCCATACCATCAACCCTTCATTAGTATGTAAACTTTGAGTAGGATTGCACGGAAGTTACCATATATGGAGAGCATAGTCATCCCATTTGTTCTGTCGATTCTGTTCCCATCACTAGAGAGTTGGATGGAGCCACTTTTCATACTTTGAAAATTATGCAAGCTGTGAAGACTGATTGTAAAATAAGGTCAGATAATATAAAAGTCAGGCGCAGTAACGATGGTTGCTTTAGAGATGTTGAAGTACGAGTATCAACTTAAGATAGGACTTCGACCTAAGCGTAATGGTATGATTGAACCAATCCAACTAAGCATCACAAAGGTACCACCGAACTTGGATATCGGCCTATATCGGGAGAGTTCGCAGCGTAAGGTCAAGCAATATGACATTTGTACCAGAATAAGTTCTAATCCTAAGTCAAGCAGTTGAAGATGACATCATGGAAGGAATAACAAATTTGTTCGTGTCAATGATCGGAGAGGAGGAAAGGATAGATCTAAGCAAATTGACCATCCATGATACCAAGCATGGAGAAGTGTTGCAGAACTGGAGCATCCGCCCATCTCTGCTTCAGCGAGAATCCTGGTAGTGTGGAAAGTAATAGTTTTTAAAATTTGCATGAGTAAAATCGATGCTTGAATCATGTTTAATCTTTTCGTCGTTTGTGTCTTTTGAAAATTTGGAGTTCTTCTGAATAAAAGTCTTATCTTCTAAAATTATCCCATTACTTTTAAAGTATTTACTTCTCTCCTTTTTTATTTACTTTGGCTTATTATATATATTTTTCAGTATTCATATTAATAAAAATCCTAGTTCAGCGGTTATGACATGTAACAAGTTCGTCAAGCAAAGAAAAAGTGATGAATTAGATCACGAGGAATATGATGATAGCATGATGCCAAAAATCTACCACGTGAGATCGAGCAGCTTGAAAGTCAGGAGAGACCCAATATGGAAGAAACAGAGGTTGTCAACTTAGGAGATGAGGGAGTCACGAAGGATACACGAGTCAGCATACATTTGAAAATCAAAAGAATATAGAAGTTAATAGATTTGCTTAAGCAATACGTTAATATATTTGCTTGGTCTTACAATGAAATGCCAGCATTGAGTACTGACATAGTCTCACACAAATTGCCAAGCGATCCCGCTTGCCCACCGGTCAAGCAAAAGACAAGAAAATTCAAACTCGATTTGAGTCTAAGGATCAAAGAAGAAGTGACTAAGCAAATTGAAGCAAATGTCATAAGGGTTACAAATTATCCACATGGTTGGCTAACATTGTGCCAGTACCAAAGAAGGATGGGAAAATCAGAATATGTATGGATTATCGAGATATCAATCGAGCCAGCCCTAGGGACGATTTCCTCTTCCAAATATTCACATACTCCTAGATAATTGTTCAAAATATGAGTTGCAATCATTTATGAATTATTTTGCATGATATCACCAGATATTGATGGATGAAGATGATGTGAAAAAGACAACATTCGTCACGCTATGGCGGGTATATTGCTATAGGGTAATGCCATTTGGTCTTAAGAATGCTGGAGCAACCTACATGAGGGCCATGACCACTCTTTTTCATGACATGATCCATAAGGAAATTAAAGTATATGTGGATGACGTCATTATCAAGTCCAAGAAGAGCTCAGGCCATTTGGATGATTTTCGAAACTTCTTTGAAAGATTGCAGAAGTATGACTTAAAATTGAATCCGACAAAATGTGCATTTGGGGTACCCGTAGGAAAACCACTAGGATTCATTGTCAGTCGAAAGGGTATAGAATTAGATCTATCAAAATTCAAATCAATCCAAGAACTACCTCCTCTTAGGACCAAGAAAGACGTGATGAGTTTCCAAGGAAGACTCAACTACATCAGCTGATTCATCGCTTAGTCCATAGTAATATGCGAACCCATATTCAAATTGTTTGAAGAAATATGCTTCCACAAAATGGATGGAGGAATGTTAAAGTGCTCTCAATAAAATCAAGGAATATTTATCTAATCACCAACCTAAGCCAAGAAGGCCTTTACTGCTATACTTATCTATTATGGATGGTGTATTTGGATGTGTGCTGGGACAATATAATGAGATAGGGAGAAGAGAACAAGCCATTTACTACTTAAGCAAGAAGTTCACCCCATATGAGGCAAGATACACCTTGTTGGAACAAACTTGTTGTACTTTGACTTGGATGGCGCAAATATTTAGGCACTACCTGTCCGCATACACCACGTGCTTAATCTCTAGAATAGATCCACTCAAGTATATCTTTTAGTAGCCGATACCCATAGGAACTTGGCAAATTGGTAAATTTTGTTGAGTGAGTTCTATATTGTGTAGGTGATGCAGAAGGACATTAAAGGACAAGCCTTGGCTGACCACCTTGCAGAAAACCTAGTGGATCAAGATTATAAGCCACTCAAATCCTATTTCTCTGATCAAGAGGTGTTGTTCATAGGAGAAGACGTAGCAGAAGCATACGATGGGTGGAGGATGTTCTTTGATGGAGCATTAAGTTCTACAGGAATTGGAATAGGAGCAGTTCTAATTCTAGAGACAGGCTAATATTACCTAATTTCAGCCAAGATCAGATTTGATTGTACAAACATCATGGCAGAGTATGAAGCTTGTATCCTAGGACTCAAGATGGATATAGACATGGACATCAAAGAGCTCTTGGTAATAGGTGATTCTGATTTGTTGATTCATCAAGTTCGAGAAGAATGGGCTACAAAAAATGTTAAGATCCTTCCTTACTTGCATTACATAAAGGAGTTGAGTAAGAGATTCACGAAGATTGAATTCAAACATGTCCCTCAAACTCAAAATGAGTTTGTTGATGCTTTAGCAACATTGTCCTTAATGATTCAGCATCTGGACAAGAATAACTTCGATCCTATTGGGGTGGAGATATACGACCAGCATACATATTGTTTTCATGTAGATGAGGAATTGGATGAAAAACCATGGTACTACAACATCAATAGGTTGGAAAAAGCACAAAAGTACCCTGAAAATGCCACAAACAATCAAAAAAGGACATTGAGAAGAATGGCCAATCATTTCTTTCTTAATGGGGAAGTCCTATACAGGAGAACTACAGATTTAGGACTGCTAAGATTTGTCGACGACTCAAAAGCAACCAGACTTTTGGAAGAGGTACGTGCAAGAACATGTAAGCCTCACATGAATGGGTTCATATTGGCGAGAAAGATTTTAAGAGCCGGTTATTTTTGGAAGATGATGGAGAGAGACAACATTCGACACGTATAGAAGTGTCATCAGTGCCAAGTGCATAGAGATTTTATTCGAGTCTCACCGAGCGAGCTCCATGTGATGGGTTCTCCTTGGCAATTACTGCTTGGGGGCATGGATGTAATTGGGCCCATAGAGCCTGCAACATCAAATGGACATCATTTCATTCTGGTAGCTATAGATTATTTTACAAAGCAGGTTGAAGCTTCCATATACAAGGCTATGACTAAGAAGGAAGTGACAGATTTTGTTTGCAATAATATAGTTTGTCAATTTGGAATTTTAGAATCAATTATCATAGACAATGCGGCAAATCTTAACAGTGATCTTATGCAAGAGATTTGGGAAAGGCTCAAGATTACCCATCAAAATTCCACAACCTATCAGCCACAGATGAATGAAGCAGTTGAGGCCATAAACAAGAATATCAAGAAGATTTTGAGGAAGATAATAGATAATCACAAGAAATGGCATGAGAAGCTACCATATGCTTTGCTCGATTATCGTACTACAATTAGGACATCTACTGGGGCAACTCCTTATATGTTGGTTTATGGTTCAGAAGCAGTAATACCTGCTAAAGTGGAGATACTATCTTTAAGGTTATCCAAAAGGCTAGTTTGGATGATGCAGAATGAATTTGAGAACATTAATGCTCATTGATGAGAAAAGGATGAATGCAATCGTCATGGTCACCTATACCAAAACAGAATGGCCAAGGCATTCAATAAAAGGCCAAGCCTCGACAGTTCAAACTAGGAGAGTTAGTGGTGAAGAGGATATTTCCTCACCAAGGAGAAGCCAAAGGAGAATTTGCACCGAACTGGCACGGTCTCTACGTGGTTCATTGAGTACTCTCTAGAGGAGCAATGATCTTAGCGGAAATGGACGGCACAGTGAGCACCAAGCCAATAAATTCAGATGTCATCAAGAAATACTACAACTGAAGATATCAAGACTGGTTTTATCTCTGCATTTTTCTGATGTAACAGAACTATATCTCGACCTGAATTCCCATGGTGGGGTACGTACGCAACCCATATCGGGTTCGGTCACCCTAGAAAATCCAAAATCATCATTTTTTTGTGTTCAGAACTACGCCTGACCTGACTTCCCTTGGTGGCATACATAGGCAATCCTTGTCGGATTCAGTCCCCTCATGATTTTACTTCTCTATTGTACTGAACTATGTTTTGACATTATTTCACTTGCATACGTAGGTAGCCTGAGTCAGGCCCAGTCATTGCATTTTATTTTTTTCTCTTTATTATACTTGAACTACGTTTTGACCTGATTCCACTTGGATACGTAGGCAGCCTGAGTCAGGATAGGTCGTTGCATTTCATAATTTTCATTCTTTAACCCTTGAACTACGCACAGACTTGATTCCCCGTTTGGGGATACGTAGGCAACCTTAAAAGGTTCGATCATACCCATAGGAAACCCTCCTTATTTATGCATCGTTGAAGAGCAACGAATCTCTAGAAGGTTCAGATAAGTGTCATCAGAAGATAAGAATATCAGAAGAACTACATTCGAATATATAGAAGCTCGATGGATCATGAAACATGTCATGACCTTAGAATGATTAAGGACTACTATATATATACCTATATTTTACATATACTTATGTGTACGCAATATATTCCCTTATCTATATATATATATATGCTATTAGTTTTCAAAATCTTTCCCTACTGTTCTACCTACCAATGCTCTGGGATAAGAGATTGAGGGTGGATCGAAGAAGTATTGAAGATTTTCAATGAAGAGGCTAAAGTTTGCGAGTCGACACAAGTCAATACCCCCTTCCCAAAATAAAATTTTCCTTTGAGCGCAAGAAGACAGGAAATCAAGGAAGTCAACATCAAGTCTGGGAGCATGATTGGAGGTGTTATTCGACTCATTCCAAACATAAGCCAAAATATCTTCTCCCTACTTACTTTCTTGATATGCTACATGTTTTCTATCTAATAAAGTTCCATTTTAAATCCTTACAGGTACACTCGAGATTTGGTACAGAAGACAAAGTGGACCCTATATGACAAATAGGATAATTTACTTTTCATCAAGAATAACTCTACTAATTGGAGACCATCATCATCTAACTGCATCAAATAAGCCACGTATAAAGGAAATTGTTGCCTAACTACGTTAGAAGAATTCTGCTAATAGGGAAATTACACCTAGTTGCATTGAACTCCATTGCTTGGAGGCTATACATAGCAAATGTCGTTCAAACTCCATCACTTGGAGGCTGTACATATCAAACATTGTTCAAATTCCATCGCTTGGAGGTTGTATATAGCAAACATCATCGAAACTCTGCCAACTGAAAGATGTACATAGCAAACATTTTCAATACTGATCAAAGGCTACATATTGCAGACACCATCCAGACTCCACCTATTAGAGGAAGTATGTATAACAAGCACCATCCAATCTACTAATCGAGGTTTATACCTAGTAAACACCGCTCAAACTCTACAAATTTGGAGGTTGTACATATCGAGTATCATCAAGATTCTACGAATTGGAGCCTATGTATAAATAAAAGAAGTAACACTCTACTGATCAAGGACCACAATACAAAAGCTCCATTGGTTAGGGGAACGCATATTAGGAATATCGTCATACACTTACATTACAATTGCCTCGCTAAATGGAGGATTTATCTTACAAGTTCTGCATCGCCAGTTGCCTCGCCAAATGGAGGCTTGATCTTGCAAGTTTCAACTTCAGATACAGGCGTTATTTTATAATCACCTGACCAAGTGGAGGATTTACATTACAAGTTTTGCAATGCTGGATACAGGCATTACCTTACAATTGCCTCTCCAAGTGGAGGCTTTACATTACAAGTTTTGTGACGATGATACAGACGTTACCTTATAATCACCTCGCTAAGTGGAGGCTTTACATTACAAGTTTTGTACCCCCAAATACAGGCATTACATTACAATTGTCTGGCCAGTCGGAGTTACATTACAAGTGTTGCATCGCCAGATACAGGCGTGACATTACAATTGCCCGGCTGACCGGGGGCTTCACATCACAATTTTAACTCGCCAGATGAAGGTGTTATAATATAATAGCTCCACCAGTCAGAGGCTTCTACACTACAAGTTTCTTTGCCTACATCGCATTCATACCACAAGAAAAATACATCAATGATCGTTTGAATATCTACACTTTACTCTTTACATTATTACTTTCATTTATAATTTTGAATCACAACAGGTTCTTTTCACCCTTCTACCTATTTTGTAGGACAACATATCATAACATGGAACACTATCTTAGCAGCAAACTAGGGCAAGCTAATGGAATGCCAAGCATCCCTAGCTATGTCAAGGATTCATTTTCAGAACTCAGCTCAACTTGATTTCCAGAAACTCATGTTCAAATCTTTGTTTAACTTCTTTGGTTCGGTATCACCATAACTCGATACTAGGCATTTTTTCCCTCCCTATCATAGGTTTTCAGTAGAAATTGCTACAGAGCATTTCTCTTTCCCAGTTAGCCATTAGAATTACATCAGATCTGATCCCCATGTCTCGATATTATAAGTTGCCTTAGCTACTGCTACTGCTACTGCTGCTGGTGCTGCTACTGCTACTACTGCTACTGCTCCTGCTCCTGCTACTGCTACTCCTACTACTCCTACTACTCCTACTACTCCTACTCCTACTCCTACTCCTACTCCTACTACTACTACTACTACTACTACTACTACTCCTACTGCTATTCCTACTCCTACTGCTACTACTACTGCTACTACTACTGCTACTACTACTACTACTACTACTACTACTACTACTACTACTACTACTACTACTACTACTACTCCTACTACTACTACTACTCCTCCTCCTACTACTACTACTACTGCTACTACT
>JAABOM020000075.1:13686077-13699040 GCA_011800125.2 Solanum clarkiae
TATAGATTTGATTGAAAGGTCACAAGTCAAATCTAACCTTGTGTTCCTTATTTGTTTGAAGACACTACTTGTTACTACTTTCCTGCATTGTCGTTCACACTTTCGATCGAGTCCTTGGCTGTACACTTACTTACACTGATTCACGCAGGGGAGTGTTCCACACTCCCCCAAACCTTCTTTTGGATTCCTTATCTTTAGATTTGGTGCAATAAGTTTAGTGTACCTTCTCGCAAATTTTCAGTCCACTCTTAAATGTTTAGGTAAAACTCTTACTCTAAAAAATAAGTCATGTTGCATACATCTTATTCAAGATGGTTCAAGAAATCGTCTTTGCAATTAGGAAGTCACCCTTTTGTCAAAAGGATATACACCTGACGATACATTTTTGTGAGAATGGATGTGAATGATCCAAACTAAATACATGACGAATTTGGAATAAATATACTTATCATACCTTTTTCTTTCCTTCTAGATGAACATTAACCGAAACCTTTCGGACATTAAGATGGCCACTTCCACTCCATATATCCTGTGAAATTGGTGGCAAAACATCGGTGGAACACATGGAGATAAAGTTAGAAGACTTCTTGGTGGGTTGCTATCGCTCATGTTAATTCGGGCAAACAAAATGCTCCTCATTCAATTGATGGAATTTTGGGATCCGAGCACGGTGACTTTCAAACACTTGGAATTTGAAATCACTCCCACGCTAGAAGAATTTAGCACACTTATGGAGCTACCCATTCATGGGACATTACCAATATGCCCATCGACCATAACTGGGAAGGGATTTCTAAGACTCCTAAGGTTGCACGTCTTTCCATCCCTGAGGCATGTAGAAGGTGGGTAGGTTGAGTTAGACTATCTCTTCAGGAGATTCGGTCGACTTGAGGGCTTCAATGAATATCATGGAGAATTTGCTTACACTGGTCAGCAATGGATAAGTATGCGACCGAAGGTATTTGTACTGGCTTATTTGGGGATTATGGTCTTTCCCATAAGATCTTATTTCATTGAGATCAACATCCTCCCTGTGGTCATGGAACTATATGCTACGCCACAGAACTTCACCTTAGTGCACATGGTCATTGCTGAGGTATTTCGATAACTATCTGCCTACGTGAGAGGGCATGAATTCTTTGGGGGCTACAATTTATTACTACAAGTTTGGTGATTGAGAATTCCTACCATCAACCCCCACAATTACGTGCTCACAATATGATCCAAAGTCATAAAGTTCATCTCTATTATTGGGGTGCGCCAGTTGGAGAAGGAGAATGGTGCACATTCTTGACTAATCTCACCAGGGACTCCATTTTGTGGAAACTTAATTCGGTAGGCAGATTGGCATTCATTAGAACTCGATACCTATATTTCTTTGAGCTGGTTTCGTTGAGAGGTGTCCAACCATATGCACCTCTCTGAGTCATGCGACAGTTCGGAGTCATCCAGGATGTGCCACTATGGTCGTACATGGTATTGCACGAAGATGATCTTTTTTCAGTCCTTATGATAAGGATAAGGAATATGTAGATGGAACGAGATTATATGATCATGATCAACATGGGGAATGAGAATTGGTTTGTACCAGAATACTATGCCTGGCGCACCACTTTGAGCCACAAGGTTTATCCTAGTGCAGAGGGATCCAGTGGCATTGTTGACAATCAGTGGGTCTGTTGGATCAGAAAAGAGGTACTCCCGGGTATGAAGCACCCAACACCCATGTTCCACCAAATTGTTCCCAGATCTATGGATTATTTGATCCAAAAGATAGGAGAAGATCCTAAGAAGGGCATGGAAGAGGATCCAGAGGAGGACCCAAAAGAAGATCCGGAGGAGGACCCGGAAGAAGATCATGAGGAGGACCCAGAAGAAGATTCGGAGGAGGACCCATAAGATGATCCAGAAGAAGGGCCTGAAGATAACCTAGAGGGTGGAGCCATAGAAGAAGAACCTTTCCTGGCAACATGAGATGACCACTCTGAGAACGTATCTATAAGGTCTGACAGCATAGAAGGTTTAGAGGCAAGCTCAGGCCCTCCAGAATATTACCTAAGGTCATAACTGTGACTTGGATTTCGATGATGATGATTAACCATTGGCCATAGTTTCATCCATTTGTACTCTGTCTTGTTCCGTTGTAGGGTCACATGGCTCACCTTTGTGTACCATCTTCCCTTTTTGTCGCTTTCATTATCTAGTTCCGTACCTAACAACTCTGTTGTATGACCCAAAACATTTCAATGAATGAAAGTTATGATGCTCCGAATCTGGAGTGTGTTTAATTGGATCATTTATCATCAAATTAATTGCGACGTGGGCTAACCTCTAGCAAAAAGAGACTCTATATTAGGATATTCCTTGAACGTCACCAACTTAGCGCATATATATGTTACATGTTTACTATATATATCTTCTCCTTTTCTTTACAATATTTCCCAAACTAACATAATTTTCATTTTCTTTTCTTCCTTTTGATTAGTTATTATTAATCCCAAAAGACGTTGATTTGTGTCAACTTGAAAACTGTCTGACTCACGTTACAACCTTCAACCAAGAGGAAAGATGACTAGTGGGGAAGAATTTGATGCCACCACGAATATGATAATACCTATCAAAAACACGAAGGTTCCAAAAATATGGCATGGCTCGCCCTGCGGGAGGAACTACGTCAAGTATGAGACTTGGCTAAGCTTTCGACTACCACTTTTCCGACCTTCAAAACACCTATTCACTTTCCAAAAACTGACTTGCCTACCACAAACTCACCAAAACTACCTAAGTAAACCCAACATGCTCTAACTCATGGTCATGCGCCGCTATTTGTTTCATCAAGAGTCAAGACCACTCATGACCATCCTACACAGGACCACACGCTGCCTATCTACCCAGACACACATCAAATGCTTGAGACACGCACTACCGCTTATTATAAGCCACATGTGCCACTTTCATATACCGTTCAAGCTCCTACTTTCACGACCCCAGCCATGGTTAGAGTTTCATATGAGGTCGATCAATATGTGGAAGTGGAGAAAGATGCTCGCTTAAAGGAAGATGAGCCGATAAATGCCCAACATCATGGTCTGAGAAAAGTATTAAAAAATTTGCAAGTCACCGGAGGAGCGGAGAACCTGGATTATGATGACTAGTTCATTCAACCCGACGTTGATATACCGATAGGGTACAAGCTGCCAAAGTTTGAACTATTTGATAGGATACTGACCCTTATGCACATTTGAGGATGTATTGTGATAAGTTGGTCATTGTAGGGAGAAATGAGAAGTTAAGGATGAAGTTGTTCATCTGAAGTCTGTCTGGAGAAGCCTTGACTTGGTATACACGTCAAGATACTTTCAAATGCCATGACTGGCAAGAAATGGTAGAGGAATTCATGATGTGTTTCAAATTTACGACCGAAATCACTCCAGACAGGTTCTCATTAGCCAATATACAGAAGAGACCATCTGAGAGTTTCTAGAAATATGCAAGATGCTGGAGGACTGAGGCTGCCAGGGTCCAACCGCCATTGGATAAGGGTGAGCTTTCCAAGTACTTTATTCAAGCTCAAGAAGGCACCTACTTTGACAAGATGATATCAATGATAGGCCAAAAGTTTTCCGAATTGGTCAAGATAGAGGAATTTATAGAAGAAGGCATCAAATCTGGGAATATTCAGTCTATGGCTGCATTACAAGATGCAAGCAAGGCCATGCAATCGGGATCCATCAGTCACGGCAAGAAGAAAAAGGAAGATGTCTCAACTGTCACTTACCACCATGAAGGTTCATCCTACCGATATCCCAACAACCCTTTAATTGTTACCCACAGTCCATATATCCCATACCTGGTATATAATACCCAACCACGCTATAACCCACATCAAGCACCAACACGACAAAATCCACTAAGACCATATGTCCCTGGTTAATCACCTGTCCACCAGAACAGACCAACATATGCACCAAGACCCCATCCGAATCTTGAGGCTAGAAATACTCGCTCTTACACGCCTATTGCCGAACCTTATGCTCAATATTTTGAAAGATTAAGGGTTGCAGGGGTGTTGCAGCTAGTTGAAGGAAGACTCCCCGATCCAATTCCTCACAACTTTGATGGAAACAAGCAATGCGCTAACCATTCTGAATTCAAGGACACGACACAGAAGTCTGTTATGGGTTAAAGAATCAGAAAGAGTCTCTAATAAAAACAGGTATAATAAAATGCATTCCGGTACCTCCAAATATTAACAACAACCCTTTGCCAAATCATTAGAATCGAGAAGTCAACATGGTCATCCTAGAAGGAGAATATGACTTAGAAGGAACTGTCTTGCCCAATTGGAATAATGAAGAAGTTGCTACTATGTCACCGGCACAACCTGTTGTCACAGTTCAGTTTAGGGAGCCTTCAACTATTCACACCTACATGCTAAGAGCTGTGATAACCACTTTGATCACCGAGAAGTTTGAGTATGACACCAAAGTAGTCCCATGGGATTACCACGCGAAAGCTAAAGATAAATTGATTGATACTACTGTAGCTCAAGGGGTGACTAGGTCTGAAAGGTGTTATGCTTCCACAGATCTTAATCGAGGAACTATAGGGAAGGAATAAAATCTGAAGAGAAATATCATTGATGCCGAAGCTGCTGAATTCTAGAAGAAGATGTAGCCTAAGGACCATTCAGTTGAAGAGCAGTTAAAGAAAACACGTGCCTACATATCCATTTTGTCACTATTCATGAGTTCTAAAGCCTATAGGAATGCTTTGACAGAAGTGTTAAATGGAGTTTGTATTCCAAAAGAGGCTACAGGTGAAACTCTAGCTGCAACCATTAGACGAGTCATGGAAGCTAATAAGATCTCCTTTCATGATGATGAGCTACCGACAGAAGGTGCTAGACATAACAAATTCGCTTCATATCATAGTCAAATGTTGTGACAAGATCATGGGCCGAGTCTCGATTGATGGTGGTTCTAGATGCAACATCTTCCTTTTCATGACACTAAGAGGGTTAGGTGTGAACATGGAGGAGACAAAAGAGATTCATGTAAAAGTTTAGGCTTTCGATGGGACACAAAGAAGTATTATTGGAGAAGTATATCTGATGTTACAAGTGGGACCAGTTTAATTCACTATTTTATTCCAAATCATGGATGTGTCATCTAGCTACTACTTATTTCTAGGAAGACCATGTATCCACATGGCGAGAGTCATGCCATTTACCCTTCATCATTGTGTAATGTTTGAGTGGCATTTCATAGAAGTTACCCATCCATGGAGAACACAGTCATCCCATATGTTCTATCGATTCTGTTCTAATCACTGGAGAGTTAGATGGAGCTACTTTTCATACTTTGGAAATTATGCAAGCTGTGAAAAGTGAAGGAAAAATAGGGTGAGATGATATAAAATTGTCAGCCGCAGCAAAGATGGTTGCTTCAGAGATGTTGAAATACTAATATAAGCCTAAGGCAGGACTCCGTCCCAAGCATAATGGAATAAGTGAACCAATCCAGCTGAAGCATCAGAAAGGCACCACTGGACTTAGATATCGACCTATATTGGGAGAAGTTTGCAGCCTAGGTCAAGCAAGATGAAATTTGTACCAGAACAAGTTCTAATCCTAAGTCCAGCAGAAGAAGATGACATTGTGGAAGGAATAGGAAATTTGTTCATATCAATGATCGGAGAGGAGGAAAGGATAGATCTCAGCAAATTGACCATCAATGATACCGAGCCTGGAGAAGTGTTGCAGAACTAGACCATCTGCCCATCTCTGTTTCAGCAAGAATCATGGTAGCGTGGAAAGAAGTAGTTTTTAAAATTTGTATGAGAAAAATCAATACTTGAATTATGTTAATCCTTTTGTCGTTTGTGTCTTTTGAAAATTTGGGGTGCTTCTGAATAAAAGTCTTATCTTCTAAAATTATCTCGTTACTGTTAAAGTATTTACTTCTCTCTTTCTTTATTTATTTTACTTACCATTTATATTTTTCAGCATTCGTAATAATAAAAATCCTAGTTCAAAGATTATGACATGTAAAAAGTCCGTCGAGCAAAGAAAAAGAAATGAATTGGATCATGAGGAATGTGATGATAGCATGATACCAAAAAATCTACCACATGAGATTGAGCAGCTTGAAAGTCAAAAGAAACTCAATATGGAAGAAACAGAGATTGTCAACCTAGGAGACAAGGGAGTCACAAAGGAAACACGAGTCAGCATACATTTGAAAATTAAAAGGAAACAAGAGTTAATAGGTTTGCTTAAGCAATATGTTGATATATTTGCTTGGTCTTATGATGACATGCCAAGACTAAGTACGGACATAGTCTTGCACAAATTGCCAATCAATCCTGCTTGCCTGCCAATCCAGCAAAAGACAAGAAAATTCAAGCCCGATTTGAGTCTAAAGATCAAAGAAGAAGTAACTAAGCAAATTGAAGCGAATGTTATAAAGGTTATGAATTACCCCACATGGTTGGCCAACATTGTGCTAGTACCAAAGAACGATGAGAAAATCAGAATATGTGTGGGTTATCGAGATCTCAATCGAGCCAGCCCTAAGGATGATTTTCCTCTTCCAAACATTCACATACTCCTTGATAATTGTACAAAACATGAATTGCAATCATTTATGGATTATTTTTTGGGATATCACCAGATCTTGTTGGATGAAGATGATGTTGAAAAGACAACATTCGTCACGCCATGGGGGGCATATTGCTATAGGGTGATGTCATGTGGTCTTAAGAATGTTGGAGCAACCTTCATGTGGGCCATGACCAATCTTTTTCATGACATGATCCATAACGAAATTGAAGTAAGTGTGGATGATGTCATTATCAAGTCCAAGAAGAGCTCAGATCATTTGGACGATTTGCGGAAGTCCTTCGAAAGATTGCAGAAGTATAACTTGAAATTGAATTTGGCAAAGTGCACATTTGGAGTACCCATAGGAAAACTGTTAGGATTCATTATCAGTCGAAAGAGTAAAGAGTTAGATCCATCAAAAGTCAAAGCAATCCAAGAACCACCTCCTCCTAGGACCAAGAAGGATGTGATGAGTTTTCTAGGAATACTCAACTATATCAGCCGGTTCATCGCTCAATCCACAGTAATATGCGAGCCCATATTCAAGTTGTTAAAGAAAGATGTTTCTACAAAATGGATGGGAGAATATCAAAAGTCTTTCGACAAAATCAAGGAATATTTATCCAATACACAAGCATTGGTCCCACCTGAGCCGGGAAGGCCTTTACTGCTATATTTATCTGTTATAGATGGTGCATTTGGGTGCATATTGGGACAATATGAAGAGACAGGTAGAAGAGAACAAGCGATTTACTACTTAAGCATGAAGTTCACCCCATGCGAGGCAAAATATACCTTGTTGGAACGAACTTGTTATGCTTTGACTTGGATCATGCAAAAATTTAGGTACTACCTTTTCGCATACACCACGTACTTAATCTTGAGAATGGATCCACTCATGTATAAGTTTCAGAAGCCGATGCATACATGAAAATTGGTAAAATGGAAAATTTTGTTGAGTGAATTCGACATTGTATATGTGACACAGAAAGCCATTAAAGGACAAGCTTTGGCTGACTACCTAGCAGAAAATCTAATGGATCAAGATTACAAGCCGCTCAAAACCTACTTCCCTGATGAAGAGGTGTTGTTTGCAGGAGAAGACCTATTAGAGGCATACGATGGGTGGAGGATGTTCTTTGATGGAGCATCAAATTCCAAAGGAGTTGGAATAGGAGCAGTTCTAATTTTAGATACAGGCCAATACTACCCAATTTCAGACAAGATCGGATTTGATTGTACGAACAACACGGCAGAGTATGAAGCTTGTATCTTAGGACTTAGGATGGTTGTAGAAATGGACATCAAAGAGATCCTGCTAATAGGTGATTATGATTTGTTGATTCATCAAGTTCGAGGGGAATAGGTTCTAAAGATTTTAAGATCCTTCCTTGTATTACATAAAGGAGTTGATTAAGAGATTCATGAAGATTGAATTCAAACATATCCCTCGAGCTCAAAATGAGTTTGTCGATGCTTTACCAACATTGTCCTTAATGATTCAGCATCCAGACAAGAATTACATCGACCTTATTGGGGTGGAGATACGCAACCAGCATGCATATTATTTTCATGTAGATGAGGAATTTGATAGAAAACCATGGTACTATAACATCAAGAGGTTGATAGAAGCACAAGAGTATCCTGAAAATGCCACAAGCAAGCAAAAATGGACATTGAGAAGGATGGAAAATCATTTCTTTCTTAATGGAGAAATCCTATATAGGAGGACTTCAGATTTAGGATTGCTAAGATGTGTCGATGCTGCAGAAGCAACAAGGCTTCTAGAAGAGATTTATCCAGGAACATGTGGGCCTCACATGAATGGGTTCACATTGGCGAGAAAGATTTTAAGAGCTATATATTTTTGGATGACAATGGAGAGAGACAGTATTAATCACGTACAGAAGTACCATCAGTGCCAAGTGCATGGAGATTTTATACGAGTCCCACCAAGCAAGCTCAATGTGATGGGTTCTCCTTGGCTATTTGCCACTTGGGGAATGAATGTAATTAGGTGCATAGAGCCCGCCGCAACAAATGGACACTGTTTCATTCTGGTAGCTATCGATTATTTTGCAAAGTGGGTTGAAACTTCAACATACAAGGCTGTGACTAAGAATGCAATGGCATATTTTGTTCGCAATAATACAGTTTGTCAGTTTGGAATTCCAGAATCAATCATCACAAACAATGCCGCAAATCTTAATAGTGATCTTATGCATGAGATTTTTGAAAGGTTCAGGATTACCCATCGAAATTCCACAATCTATCGGCCACAGATAAATGGAGCACTTGAAGCTGCAAACAAGAATATCAAGAAGATCTTGAGGAAGACAATAGACAGCCACAAGCAATGGCATGATAAGTTACCATATGCTTTGCTCGGTTATCGAACTACAATTAGGACATCCACTGGGCAACTCCTTATATGCTGGTTTATGGTTCAGAAGCAGTAATACCTACTGAGGTGGAGATACCATCTTTAAGGATTATCTAAGAAGCTGTTTTGGATAGATTCTGCAGTCGATTGAACAGTTGATGCTCATTGATAAGAAATGTATGAATGCAATCTGTCAGGTCAACTATACCAAAACAGATTGGCAAAGGCATTCAATAAAAGGGTCAAGCCTCGACAGTTCAAACTGGGAGAGTTAGTGTTGAGGAAGATATTTCCTCACCAAGGAGAAGCTAAAGGAAAATTTGCACTAAACTGTTAGGGTCCCTACATGGTTCATAGAGTACTCTCAGGAGGAGCAGTGATCTTAGAAGAAATGGACGACACAGTGAGCACCAAGCCAATCAATTCAGACGCCATCAAGAAGTACTACATCTGAAGATATCAACACCAGTTTTTGCATTTTTGATGTAATATAACTATGTTTCGACCTGACTTTCCACGGTGGTGTACGTAGGCAACCCACATTAGGTTCGGTCACTTTAGATAATCCAAAATCATTGTTTATAGAAATATGCTCGACCTGACTTCCCTTGGTGGGATATGTAGGCAATCCTTGCAGGATTCAGTCCTTCCATGTTTTTCACTTCTCCATTATATTGAACTACATTTTGATCTGATTCCACTGGGATACGTAGGTAGCCTGAGTCAGGCCCGGTCATTGCATTATATATTTTTGTTTTCTTCCTCTATAGTTGAACTACGTTTTGACCTGATTCTACTTGGATATGTTGGCAGCCTGAGTCAAGCTCAGTTTTTGCATTTCGTATTTTTCATTCTTTAATCCTTGAACCACGGACAAACCTGATTCCCGTTTTGGGGGATACCTAGGTAACCTTAAAAGGTTCGGTCATACGCATAGGAAACTTTCCTCTAATTATGAATTGTGGAGGAGCAACAAATCTCTCAGAGGAGTTAGAGAAGTGTCATCAGAAGATGAGGATATGAGAAGAACAACATTTGGATATACAGAAGCTCGACCGATCTCGAAACGTTTCATATCCTTAGAATGATCGAGGAATACTATATATATATATACATAGTACCCTCCCTTATAAAAAATATACTATTATTTTTTCAAAATATTTCTCTACTATTCTACCTACTAATGATCTGAGATAAGAGATCAAGGGCGGATCGAAGAAGTATCGAAGGATTTCGATAACAAGGATAAAGTTTGCGAGTCGACATAAGTCAACACCCCCTCCCGAACTAAAAATTTTTTCTTTGAGCGCAGGAAGACAGGAAATCAAGGAATCTAGCATCAAGTCTCGAGGGCACGGTTGGAGATGCTTTTTGACTCATTCCAAACATAAGCCAAACATTTCCACCCTATTTATTTTCTTGATATGCTACATGTTTTCTGTCTAATAAGGTTCCATTTTAAATCTTTGCAGGTACACTTGAGATCCAGATCAAAAGGACAAAAGGAGGTCCTCGTCGGACAAATAGGATAATTTGCTTTTCGTCAAGAATAACTCCACCAATTGGAGACCACTATCTCACTGCATAGAATAACCCACACGAAGCAAGGCTGTCGGTTGAGGCCTCACCGGGCATTCCTTATCAGCGTGTAATTCGGGCCAAGCCATTTTCCCTTTCGCAAAAAGTCAACTTGATTAGCAATAAGAGAAAAAGAAAAAAAGAAGTGAAAATGGAAATTGCCATCTAACCATGTTGAAAAATTTTGCCAATTGGGAAATTACTTCTTGTTGCATTAAACTCCATCTCTTGAAGGATGCACATAGCAAACATCATTCAAATCTCTGCAAATCGGAGAATGTATATAGAAAACATCGTCAAGATCGACCAACTAGAGGATGTACATAGCAAACATTTTCATATCGATCAAAGGCTACATATTGCCGACGGCATTCGGACTCCACTAGTTGGAGGATGTGTATATAGTAAGCATCGTTCAAACATTGTAAACAATTTAAGATTGTACATGGCAAACATTGTTCAAACTCCACAACTTAGAGGCTATACATATTGAACATCGTCAAGGTACCACCAATCAAAGCCTGTATATAAGCAAAAGAAGCCACACTCTACCGGTCATGGACCACAGTGCAACAACACTATCAAAGCTCCATCAATCAGGGGCATATATATTAGCAATATCATCATACACTTGCAGTTAAATTTTATACTTTATATCGCCTGATAGGGGCATTATGTTACAATTGCCTCGCCAAGCGAAGGCTTTACATTACAATTTTTGCAACATCGACTACAGGCGTTACCTTACTATCGCCTTGCCAAGTGGAGGCCTTACATTACAAGTTTTGTAACGCCGGATATAGGTGTTACCTTACAATCCCCTTGACAAGTGGAGGTTTTACATTACAGGTTTCGTAATACCGGATAAAGGCGTTACCTTACAATCGCCTCGCCAGGTGGACGTTTTACATTACAAGCTTTGTACCACCAAATACAGGCATTACATTACAATTGTCCCACCAGTCGAAGGTTTACATTGCAATAGCTTCTCTAGTCAGAGGCTTCTATACTACAAGTTGCTTTGCCTACAACACAATCACACCACAAGACAAAGACATCAACGATCGTTTGAATATCTATGCTCTACTATTCACATTATTACTTTCATTTATAATTTTGAACCACAATAGGAACTTTTCACCTCGTTTTACCTATTTTGCAGGATAACACATCACAACGTGGAACTCTATCTTAGCAGCAAACTAGGGAAAGCTAGTGGAATGTCAAGTATCCCTAGCTACGTCAAGGATTCCTTTTGGAACTCAATTCGACTTGATTTTCAAAAATTCAAGTTCAAATCTTTGTTTTACTTTCCTGGTTCAGTATCACCATAAGTCGATACTAGACATTTTTGTTACTCTCCATCTTAGGTTTCAAGTAGAAATGGCTATAGAACATTTCTCTTTCCCAGTTAGCCATTAGAACTACACCTGAACTGATCCCCATGTCCTGGTATTATAAGTTGTCTTAGACTGAGTGTTGTTGTAATCATCATACTAACTTCTTTTTACTCTATCACGTAAGAAAACTCAATATTACCATAGTTCGACACTGGAGTAAATTTTGAATTCGATCAAAATTTGCTATAGTTTTTTCCTCTCAAACTACATATGACCTAATTTCTCATGAAACCAGAGATATGTAGGAAACTCAGGAACCAGAGTTTGGCCATAACTCCATAAAAAATGCCAAGTTGTTGTCCAAAAGATTGTTTTTTGTGGCCAAAATTAGATTGTGTCAACATTTCTTTATCCACACCCTCATTACTCTCATCCATGGACAAAGAAAGGGGCAAACTGTTGACATCCAATTTTGGCTTGCCGTATTTAATTAGTTAAATCTCTTTTTTTTTTTAAAAAAAAAGGTTTCTTTAAATAAATAAATAAAAAGATAATAAAGACTTTTATGAGGTTTTTCTTTTTTCTTTTTTCATTATTATTATTATTGTTGTTGTCGTCGTCGTCATTGTTGTTGTTGTTATATGACCCTACACTTCTAAACCTAACACACTAAATATAAGCTTTTCTTTTAAATAATCACGTATTCCCTGTACAGCAACAATCTAACTTATACATATATTTTTAATTTTTAGTTTTCGCTCTCTATATTAAATTAATTAAGCTTTCACATGTATAATTAGAAGAAGATTTTTTTTAAAAGTAAAAAAAAGTGAAAATACTTTCATTACCATTAGAACAATCAATGTATTCATTTAAATATTTTTTTATTTATTTTATTTTCTTTAGTCGAAAGTTGCATTATTCTGTTCCCCCTTTTCTCCCTTTTGTTTTTACCAAAAATCACGTTCCCTTCTCAGGAAATTATTATTATTATTATTATTATTATTATTATTATTATTATTATTATTATTATTATTATTATTATTATTATTAAAGTA
>JAABOM020000075.1:13703039-13754497 GCA_011800125.2 Solanum clarkiae
ATTTATTATATGTGAAATAGTGATTATTTGTTATTGATATTGAAGTGATACTTACTTTAGATGTAAATGTGGTTAAGATTGTGATGGTATTGAGATTGAGGATATTGCAACATGTATGGTATTGAGATACCCATTCTTGATTTTGAGATATGTGAATTCGTATGGATATCTTGCACATTTTATTTCCATGAACATGATTATTGTGCATTTACTATATATTTGCTGGATGATCCAAGAAAAGAAATGTAAAGTTGAAGGAAAATGATTCTGGCTAGTGAAAAAGAATGAGAATTAAAGAGGATGTACTATGATTCGGGGGTCGTGTCACACGCCGTGACAGATGCATGGACTAGAAGTCCCCCATGGGTCCCGGATTGTGAGATAGCAGGTGCGTATCACTAGGACGGACATGCATCATGTTACTTGACATCGCATTGCATTGCATTACATCTCATTATTGCTTATAAACGTGTGAGTGCTTTTGTAAAACTTGTGATAGATGCACTTGATCCCTGGTGTTGTTAATATATAATAGTTAGTGTGGTTATTGAGATATATGCTATGTGCATTGTTAACTGTTATGCTGGACTGATTTTATACAGGTTGTAGTTGTGGGGGTTTGGTTGGAGTGTTGGGGGTACCTGTGTTCTATATTACTTAATTTTGTGTTTAGTAGTTCACTTGCTGAGTATTATGTGTTTGGTACTCATACCTCGCTACATTTTGTAGGATGCGAGCCCGATCCCTCTGGTTAGACTTTTCTCATTATAGGATCGAGCTTCTGGATTAATCTTATGGTAGTTGTTTATGTCTTCAGCAGACCTTTGAAGAATCCATTATTATATTATGTTCTATTTGAGAACCAGACATTTGAGACATGTATTTTATTCGAGAATTCTATATTTAGAGGCATGTACAGTTGATACCAGTCCTTGGGATAGTCGTAGTTTGGTATTCATATGATTAATTATTGTTCTAGTCTATTCATCTTCCGCAATTATTGTTATGTTTGGATTAGTAAGTGTTAGACTGACTCGCCTTAGTGGGTTAGGTGAGTGTCATCACGCCTGAATTTTGGGTCGTGATAGTTTGCCATCCAGCTGGCTTCTTACTCATATTTATGATTTTATTTTATTCTAGAGACAATATTATTTGATACTTGTGTTTCCTTTCGAATCTATTGTAATACATTAGAAGCTTGTACACGTTACAACTAGGTTTTGGGGGATTTTCATAAAGTTAACTTATCATCTGCAATTGAACATTCATTTTTTTAATTATAATTCCGCATTTTAACGTTATAGTTGGGTTGTAGGCTGACTTGTCTTGGTGGGAGAAGACGAGTGTCATCACGCCCATTTTTAGGTCGTGACACATACTTTTTTTTAGTTAAATAAAGTTTAAATTTTTATTTATTTGTTATCAAATCCTTTTGTTCTGAAGATATATACGCTTAAGTTGTATTCTTCGAAGGACAAGAACATACAACTTATAGATAATTTATACATAAATTTATGAACGTAGACAAAAGGATGAAGCATCAAATTAATGTTTTGTTTGGTAGTACTTAAGTTTTTTTGGTTTTTGGAGCGCTTATATTTTCTAGTAAAAAAGAATTAAAATGTGGAATGACATTTAAAATCTTAGTAATAGCCCTCGTCTCTTCTATTTGTAATTTTTATCGTATAGGAAAATTGGTACTCACAAGAGTCTTTGCTCTAAGTTATATGCATGATTTTCTCTACAACACTCATTCTTTTCCTAGTTCCTAAGCGAGAGTTTATTGAAGGAGAAAGAAGAGAAAGTTGGGTATAATAAGCTTCGAGGTTAAATTCTTGAAGAGGATTAGCAGTTCTTCATCCTAGGTATGTAAGGCTAAACTAAAAGTATGGAATTATTCTCCCATGTGCCCCATAGATGGTGATAGATGAGTTAAGAGTCCATGAGTCCCTATACATAATTCTTGAAGTATTATCTTGATTAAATTCTTGAATTAAATTTCTATTGTATTAATGAGTTTCCTGTATACAATAATATATTGATGATCTTCTTGAAGTTGAGTAATTGTTTGTATGTATATTTTGTATTCAGTCACATGAACCCTAATTGAGGACTATGATTGTTTTTATGCATTACTTTGAAAACTGAGGTTGATAGTCATACTGAGCATGTTAAACACCGATGATTTCTTTTAGCATATTTTATTGAGCTTTCATGAATATAATTTTTGAGCATGAATAATGATTTGAGAAAGAGTTTTGATGATATGCATAGATTTGTTTTTGGAAGTATGAGTTTTCTAAGAAAACACTTGGCATTTTAATGAGTTTTTATTTAATTGAGCATTGAGTCTAAATGATGCTTTGAGTACATATTGATGATGATGTAAATATATTATCACATAATACATTCATTGATGGATGATGGTGATAGTTAATAGGAGTCTTAAAAAGGATTGATTTGATTGATGAGTTGTGCATGTCTTAGTCTTGGGAGTATTATTGAGCACTAAGTTGGGTGAAGAGTGTCACCCCAGAACTGTGTTTGCCAGCATAGGATAGTCGTGTAGCACGTTCTCGTGACTCTTGTCCCAAAAGTTAGACATTCTCTTTGGATCCAAGAGAGAGAGAGACAGAGATGCTGCGTCCTCTACCGTAGCAAGTTCAGGATGGGTGTGGCAATGATGCTAATTCATTGTGCACCACCTAACTTAAAGGTGGTGGGATAGGATAGATGTCGGTTAAGAGAAACTCCCAAGCAACATTGATTGAGCATGAGATTTCTAATGGAGACTTTCTTTTCTTTTCAAATACATATTATAAAGAGCATAATTTACTTTAAACTTGCATATTTTACTAAGTTGAGATCGGTTGAGCCTTTTGAGTTGAGTGGGTGTTATTGCCATATTTTTGTACCTGTTTCGATTTCATTCAGCTATTTTACATACCAGTACATTCCACGTACTGACGCCACTCTGGCGCTGCATCATTTTATGATGTTGATATACGGGATCGAGATCATCAGCAAGCGCATCGTTGAGGATCTTTGGACATTCAGTGGATTGGTGAGCCTCCCTTACTTCGGAGGATTCATATGATATTTTCATCTTGCCTTAGAATTAGATACTTATTAGTTTTATTTGATTGAGGTAGCTATGAGTCTGTCATTGGCACCACCTAATAGTGATAGAAGCGTCATAGACTAGAGTCAGATTGTTGATTGATAAGATTAAGAGCTAGTTCTCTTCTACTAGCCTTTTTATATATGATACTATTTTGAGACTAGATGAGATGTGCCCATTTACTTCTCTTTTGTTCTTCCGCTGATTAGTAGAATGTATGAATAAATGAATGAATGAATGTGATGAGACCAAGTGGTTCGCTTGGGGGCTAGCAATAGTTTCTGAGTACCGGTTACGTTTAGGGTACCCTCTCGAGCATGAAAAACTAGCATGAGGTCAAGAGTCCTAGGAAGTCTATGAAGTCATGTCTAGTAAAGTCCTTATTATTGGTGTGAAGAGCTCTACATCCATAATTTGGAGGCTATAGGATATTTACGGATTGTTTTCCTTCTTTCAGATTCTAAATCGTGCGATAAAGTCAAACTCTATGAAGATTTCTTTTCTAAATCGTGCTTTACACGTTGCAGACCATGTCTTCTAAACACACCGTGGACTCGAGGAATATCATCAACACCGAGAAGCTTGAGCCTACAACTCAGCTTGTTGCGCATGATCGATGGGTAGAAGAGGACAAGAAGAGTGAGATGGAAGAAGCTTGGGATGAGGAGGGAAATAGGTTCCCTTTCTACAGAGACCCTGGAGTTATATGCCAATATTAGTGAGCACACCCACGTCCCGTAGTAGATATAATGTAAGACTAATGAGAGACTAGTCTTTCAAGGTTCGTAATCTTCCACCCTGAGGGAGAGTGAATCTAGGACATAAAGGAAAGCCAACATGAAATGGGTGTGGCAAACATCATCTGGGACAGTTGGGCACTGGCTGTTTCAAATGTGGCCAAGTGGGACACTTTCGAAGGGATTGTCTAATATGAGTCAACAAACCTCAAACCCGCTAGATCTACACCACCAATTAGAGGAAATCAAAGAAATGCTACTCCTAGCACGAGCGAGGTCATATACTAGTTATGTGTCGCAGTAGTCGCCTCGCTCAGAGAAACACTCCGGGATGTTGTGACAGGTAAAATTTGAGTCTTTATTTGCTTTTTATGTTATCCATGAGAGAATAGTTTATGTTTCCAATAAGTTTAATGTTGCCAACTAAGAGTGACATTTGAGGTCTTGTAAAACTATAAGTAGAGTTGTTATCCCTGAGCTAGAAAGATGATAAGGGAGAGGAGGAAATTGGGTAGTGAGAGTGGTGATTGATTGAGGTTTGTAGTTAGAGTTATGTTCCTATTAGGTAAGTAATTAGGTGATGAATCAATTGATATAAAATTGATGAAAGAGTCGTAAGTATCCTATGACTTTCATGATGCAGTATAGGGAAAGAGTGGTTATCATAAGGTATTAGAGCACATCCAAACCAAAAGAAAGTTACACTACAGTATTGTAGTATTTATACTATTGAGGGTGGAGTGCAGATGTCGAATAGGAAAAAAGAGTGTTTCCAATGTGATAAATCTAAATTAGGCTTAGGATTTTTAATTGAAAGTTCATGAGACTCATTAGGTTATGAGCTTAGGTAAATAAGGAGATATGTGGTGCGGAGTTATGAGGAAAGGATGTGTTAATTGAGTACTCGCTATGAGATTTTAGTGGGATTATGTTCCCTAAATATTTATCTAGTAGTTGTAAGTTAGTGTTAAAGAGGTGTGTGATAGATGCACATGTTAGTACTAGATCCTAAGCTTGAATTTTGAGGAGTAGTATGAAAAAGGAGATAGTATCATAAGAGTGATAGTCTTAGTTGGAGATTTTCTCTAAGAGACTTTCCATAGTATATGAAGATGCTAATTTGTAAGGAAAGTGATGGTGTAGGTAGGGTACAAGTGCCCCTTAGGTAAGACTAATGAAACGAGAATAGCTCAATAGACAAGAAGAGACTTGAGATGTGTATCCATGATGGTGTAAAGATGTGTGAAGCTCTAAGTTATGACTGCTATAAGAATCTAGAAAATATCTTCGAGTTCAATGTAAAGTGTTGAGGTAGGTATTCAGTGTCATCCCGAGCAACTAAGTTGATTGGGGTTTATGAATAAATGATGAGGAGTTTTCTATTATAGTCTTAAGTCTTATACAGATGGATTTATGAGAGCATAAAAGTTGAGTGTAGCAGGCAAAAGAAGAGGTTAGATTGTAAGAGTTGTGGAAAGTGGTTAAGTACGCCATAAGAATAGCAAATATAAAGAGATCTCCATAGAGACGGAAGGAGCTAAGAATATCATTGAAAAGAGTCTAAGTGGCTAGTTACATGTATGTGACTATAGCATAACAGAAGAGTTTAAGATATTCTTGTGGGTAGTGATTCCTTGACTGAATGGAGGTATATGCTTACAGCGTAATAGAGAAAATTGATTCCCAAATTTAGAGAGAGGACTTTGAGAGCTAAGGGGGAGAGGATGAAGTGGTAAACCTGAGAAGATCTTGAGTCTTCGATAGTGATGGGCTGATCAAGATGAGATAACATCTACTTTCCATCTCATACGATCTTTACTCTTCAGTTGAGGTGATACTCTATTCCTTTCTGGTGTATAATTGTTATACCTATGGCCCAGTCTCATGCATATCATGTTGATTCCCATTTATGCCAAGTTTTAAGGATGAGAAGCAATGAATTCATCCATTAATCTTAATCTTACCCCATGAATTCTAGGGTTTCCAGTCTTATGTTGAAGGAGATAGGACCTCAGTTTTACACTACATATAGTTCTGTGAAATCAGAATGAGTCTTGATAGACGAGAGAGATTGTAATCTATGAATGTCCCCAGATAAGGTTTCTCGATTGAATCGTGTTAATGATCTTTCATTCTAAGCTTTTTAAGTAATTCAGCTTTCCAGTCTTGATAGAAATATTGACGATAGTAGACGAGTTATGGGTGATGGGAAAGAAGGAGTGCTCCTGAACTGTGACAACGGAGTTGAGTTTCCATGTTCCTTTTGAGCCTCTGCGTACTTTATACAAGTCCTTTCTAGTATTGTGCCTAATAGTGATGATGGAGATAGAGTTTAGACTTTAGATCTTGTGTTTGAAGTCTATTCGAAGGATGAGTATTCGAGTATCTGAGTATTTGAGTTCTTGATGACCTTCGCACTTATTTTGCATAGAGAGATAGTAGTGGAGGTTTTGCAAAGAGGGGGAAATGATGAGTTCCTACAGGATCAAATTGTGATGCTAATGATAATAGACGGAGAGTGAAGGTAGCTGAGGAGAAACGAATGTATCCTTATTGTGGTATTGGTGTTAACCTTGTGTCATGTAGGGATAGAGATAGGGAGAGGGAGAGAGATGAGACCCCAGGATGTGCGACAGATAGGAAAGAGTATGTTGAAGTGATAGGCTTGAATGGATGGATGTTAAAATGTGAGTGATTGAATAAGGCTATCAATGACTTTAGGGTGGGTGTTTCAGGTAGATGCATTAGAGTAGTGAGAAGAAGTAGTATTCTCAAAGTGAAAATCCCTGAAGAGGTATAGAGTTGAGTTGAGGGTTAGCTTTGTAGGAAGATGATCATCTTAGGAATATCCCGAGAGGCTTAGAACTAGGCTTGAACAGAATAAGAGGACATGATTAGGTAAAGGTGTGAGTAAGAGGCGTTAAGCCTTAAAATTGCTGAGGCATAATACCATAAAGAGGAGCAGAGTTGAGATGAGGTCCTAAGCTTGAGAGTTATACATAAAGACTTATGTATCGATGGTCTCATTCTCCATTGGATTTGATGGTTTCCTTCTTGAGTTCAAAAGACTGATTGCCGAATGTGTTTAAATGTTTCGAATTAATTGAGTCTCGACGTTCCCTTCATGCTTGATAATGAGAGTGATGAAGGGAATGTTTTTACCCTTGACTTAATTGATTGTCTTTCCTCGAGTTGATTGTCTATTCAGGAGTCTGAATAGAATTTGTTGATAGTAATGAGGAGTCGAAAGTTTGATTTGACTGATGGGAGTGTCAAGATAAATTCTGAGTCTATTCGTGCCTTGATATCCACAGCTACTCATTATTCGAGGACAAATGATCTCAAGGAGGAGATAATATAAAATCCCGTGAAATTATCGTAATACCCCTAGAATGAAATCATTCCCATAATACGTCTTCCTAAGCTTTGATGGAAAATCTGAGATCGGATTTGCGATCAGCTCGAAAAATCAAGTGGAAAAATGGTCTCGACCTAATTTTAGAGTAATCGAGACGGAAAATAATTTTTTGAATTTTTTCCCGAGACAGTGTTGATACATACCAAGGCCGCGATGCGCCCTGGGCGCAGATCAACACTTGTGATTTTTTTTAAATTTTTCAACAGGAATTTGAAAATTTGTAAATTCGGGAAAAACATGTGTCCGCGCCCTTGGCGCGTCGCGGACGTGTTATTGTGGAATGAAATTTTTTCTCTTAATTTTGGGAAAGGTATTTTTGGGTATTCTCAACCTATTCTAAGTCTAATAAACAAGTATTAGGGTCATTTTATATCGTTAAGGATTTTAAAACCCATTTTTTTCCTAGTTCCTAAGCGAGGGTTTACCGAGGGAGAAAGAAGAGAAAGTTAGGGATATCAAGCTTTGAGGTCAAATTCTTGAAGAAGATTAGCAGTTCTTCATCGCAGGTATGTAAGGCTAAACTAAAAGCATGGAATTGTTCTCCCATAGACGGTCATAGATGAGTTAAGAGCACCTGAGTCCATATACATGATTCTTGAAGTATTATCTTGATTAAATTCTTGAATTAAAATTTCTATTGTATTAATGAGTTTCCTATATACAATAATATCTTGATGATCTTCTTGAAGTTGAGTAATTGTTTGAATGTATGTTCATATCTTCATTCACATGAACCCTAATTGAGGACTATAGTCTTTTTTATGCATTACTTTGAAAATTGAGATTGATAGTCATATTGAGCATGTTAAACACCGATAATTTCTTTTAGCATGTTTTATTGAGTTTTCATGAATATAATTTTTGAGCATGAATAATGATTTGAAAAAACGTTTTTGATGATATGTATAGATTTTTTTGAAGTATGAGTTTTCTAAGAAAACACTTGACGTTATAATGAGTTTTGATTTAATTGAGAATTGAGCCTAGATGATGTTTTGAGTACATATTGATGATGATTTAAATATATTTTCTCAAAATATATTCATTTATGGATGATGGTGATAGTTAATATGAGTCTTAAAGAGGATCGATTTGATTGATGAGTTGTGCATGTCTTAGTCTTGGGAGTATTATTGAGCATCGAGTTGGGTGAGGAGTGTCACCGCAAAACTGCGTTTGCTAGCATAGGATAGTCGTGCAGCACGTTCTAGCGACTCTTATCCCAAAAGTTGGACATTCTCTTTGGATCCAAGAGAGAGAGACAAAGATATTGCGTCCTTTACCGTAGCATGTTTAGGACGGGCGTGGCAACGATGTTAATTCATTATCCACCACCTAACTCAAAGGTAATGGGATAGGATAAATGTCAGTTAAGAGAAACTCCCAAGCAACATTGATTGAGCATGAGATTTCTAACGGAGTCTTTCTTTTCTTTTCAAATACATGTTATAAAGAGCATAAGTTATTTTAACTTGCATGTTTTACTGAGTGAGATGGGTTGAGCCTTTGAGTTGAGTAGGTGTTATTGTCATATTACTGTACATGTTTCCATTTCATTCAGCTATTTTACATACCAGTATATTTCACGTGCTGATGCCACTCTGGGCTACATTGTCCTATAATGTAGATACATGGGATTGAGATCATCAGTAAGCGCATCTTTGAGGATCTTTGGACGTTCAGCGGATTGGTGAGTCTTCCTTACTTCGGAGGATTCGTATGATATTTTCATCTTTCTTTAGAGTTAGATACTTATTAGCTTTATTTTTATTGAGATATACATGGGTCTGTCATTGACACCACCTAATAGTGATAGAGGCTTCATAAACTATAGTTGGATTGTTGATTGATAAGATTGTGAGCTAGTTATCTTCTACTAGCCTTTTTTTGAGACTAGATGAGATGTGCCCATTTACTTCCTTTTGTTCTTCTGCTGATTAGTAGAATGTATGAATAAACGGATGTGATGAGACCAAGTGATTCAGTTGGGGGCTAGCAATCGTCTCTGAATGTCGGTTACGTCTAGGGTACCCTCTCGGGGCGTGACATTCTCTTACGATCTCGGGACAATGAGATCAATGAGGCTGAAAATCTAAGGAATATGCATAACATATCTGGGGCTACGATTTTGGCTACGAAGCGGAGTGGGATCTCTGAAAAGAGGTTTCTTTTCTTGCAGCGCATTCAAAATCTCATGCAAGAAAATTATTCGCGGGGATTTTATCCAAGGCTCAACAGAATTGAAAAATTACTAATTGTTCTATTCTAACTCTAACTAATATATTTGACATTGTTCTATTCTAACTCTAATTAGTATACTCTCTCTGTCCCATTTTATGTGGCGCCTTTCCTTTTTGGTCCGTCCCAAAAAGAATGTCACCTTACTTTAATGGGAAATAATTTACCTTTAAACTTTCCTGTTTACCCTTAATGAAATAATTCTCAACCACACAAATATCTAAGAATGATTTTAGGCCACAAATTTTAAAAGTCTTCATTTTTTTCTTAAACATCGCGCCAAGTCAAAGGATATCACATAAAATGGGATGGAGGGAGTATTTGACTGGTGTGTTTTTTCAAGACTTCTTTGATGGAGAATCGATCAATCAATTTTTTTGGAGGATTTTTTTATGGAATAATGAAGAATGATGTTGGTGGTGGAACACAGAGATTGCAATGTGCTCAGTAGATTTGGTGAAATGAAAATACACTTTTCTTTTCTTCTTTCTTTTTTTTCAATTTTACACCGCTATAGCGGTCTTTTATTAATATAAAAATCCTCAATAGGGAAAAGTACAAGCAATGGGGGGCTAGGCCTTACCTTACCAATCCTAATAAGGTAATGAACCTCTACTAATTAACAAGCATGAAGAAAATAAGAATTAGAGAGAACTAGGTATTCTACAATCATCACTGAGTTTGTAATACACTCAATGATGATATTACAAATGAGGATGCTTAAATAATGATAAAATATAAAAGTCAAGAAGAAAGTTGAGTTATCAACATCAATATTCCTTTTACAAATGTATAGATCAAAAAATATAGGTAGCCCATCTAGAGTAACTTGTAGTCTTTTCCTCTTGTCTTCTTCTTCAAATTATCTATCTAAAACAACTTGATAGTTCATCACTTCTTCTAAGAATTATTGGTTCATGTTGAATCAATCGACACTATTATATGATTTTGTTTTGCTAGACGCGTTAGTCCTTGGAACAAACTCTCCGATTATTTTGCCTTCCAACTATGTTGCCTACCATGTTTCTTCTTTTTGCTTTTGTTGCTTCCACCGCTTTGATGCCTAGATGAGATATCTCCATCCCTGGCCACTTTATCAAAGAATTCATCCAACATATCATCTTCCTCATCCTCATCAAAAGATTCACTGTCCCTATCAATAGCATTAATATTAGTGGAACTAAATTCCAATGCTAAAGTCTCTGATTCATTATTCTTTGCAATCACACTTTTAGGCACAAAATCTTGAGCTTGTAGCTTAATTTGATATTCAAAAAAGGAGGTGAAACCTTCTCTTCCTCATCAACCAAATCAGCCCACCTCGGAGCACTCCTCTCACCCTGTTTTTCCTTCGAAATACTTAAAATGTTTGTGAGATTAGCTTGAGAAGGTGATGACATACCTTTCATCAAATCTTTATCATTCTCTTTGGATAATAGAAGCTGTCTAGATTTCTCATGAAGTTCTACAACTGACTCCACATATTGGGAAGGGACCTCGTGAGCTAAGGCCTTCAGTGTGACTATAGGTGACTTTTATTGCCAGATTGGAGTTGAGTATCATGGCAGCCTAACATTCTTGAATTATCTTATTTACTTTAGGATTAGAAAAGTGTAATGTTGGAGCCATAACATTATCCTCTTTTACAGTTCTTTCTCAGTTTCCTTCCTCTTATTCATAGTAGTCCCAACGTCAGAAACGCCACTTTTCTAATTGGACCCATGAGGTTGTGTTGTTTTTATAGGTTAAACACACCTAAACCTGTGTCTATATCACCTTGATCTCTAAGAACCACACCCTTCTTGATGGTCTGATTAGAATTATTCTTCATTGACCTTGATGCTTCAGATAGTTCCTGCTAGTCTGCAGCCTCATTTACTGCTTCCTCGCCAATAGAAGTTACTTTAATAGTTGAACATAGTAAAATATCAATCCCAATCTCATTAGGACATGTATGCCGCTTTGAGACTCTCTCAACTATATTAGTTTCCTTCACGGCAGTAGCCAAAGAATTATGATTCCCAAGCAATTATTGTCCCACATTTAGGCCAACTGTTTCTTTCATATCTTCTTTCACAACAATCTTAGAGTTCAAAAAATCACGTGTATCTCCCTTTAATTGTTCCACACCGTTAGCCTCAGAATCCAGTTGTATAAATGCAACATCTCTCCTAGCTTTATCGGCCAGACTACCATCTTGAGATAATGTCTTCCTTCGACATTTATTTTCTTCATGTCCTTGATGTTTACAATGATTACAATAAAGTGGAAGATTGCCATAGATAATTCTTTGATAATGTTCAATAACTTTACTTGATTCTTTCTCCAAAAATTGTAATCTTACCTGATTTGGATGTTTGTCGAGTTGGTCTAGGATTACCTTAACCCTAGCCATACTTGGCCTAGTGCAATCTTGGGTTGCTTTATCCACTGCAACAGGCTTCCCTGTAGCTGTCGCAATTGATAATAAGGATCTCCCTGCAAAGAGATTTGTTGGTAACTCTGGCAATGAAATCCATACCCAAGCTTTAGTTGTTTCCTCCTTGGGATTGAATGATGGCGTCCATAGAAAAATTCTAAATAAATACTCTTCTCCATCAAACTTAAAATAGCCATATGAACTTGATAAAACACATACAAAGTTCTCATATAAATCAAACATGATTAACAAGTGACGAAAATCAAGTGGTCCAATATTACAGTTTCCTTTAACATCAAATTGCTTTGGTAAAAGTTTTCGTAACTCGGATAACACCGGTTTACCATTAGACAATTTTCAATTTATTTTAATTCATTTGATTTAACTATGCTATGCACACCTTTTCAATTTATGCTTTAAGGTACAGTTCTGCTATAATGCTTTTCCATGGAACCACAAGTGAACTTTTCACACAACATACAACATGAGATTTGAAGATCTAGGATGTTATGTATACAAATTTTATCAAATGATTCAAGCAAATGTATTATAAATCAGTTCAAAAAAAAAGAAAACTATGAAAGTAAAGAAACTAAGATAAAATGCTTGAGAAAGTATGATAAAATATTCTTAAAATGAAATAGCCATTGCCACAAAGTTGTATGATAATACTATAATATAATAATTGAAGTCTAAAAAACAATACTAGTGTGTATATATATATGGGGGGGGGAACCTCTAAGCCCTAAAGTTGAATTACCATTTTATTACTACACTATTAAAATGTAATAAAAAATCTAATTAAATATTAAACAGTAATGCTTTGATTACCTTTCAAAAAATAATAAATCATAATTATCATAATCAATGAGAATAGAAACATGCAAAAGGCCATTTATAACAGTTAATTTTTAAGAAGACTCTTAATTGCTGCAATCAAGAGTCAATTAAAACTTCTACCGTTTCTATCATAATTGGTAGAATCAAAACTTCCACCATTTCTATCAAAACTTGACTAATTTGAAGGGCGATAATCGGCCTCAACTTTGTCCGGAACAAGGCATAGTTGACTTCTATGTCTATCATATCGTGAATAAGTAAAAGGCCATGCTCTATAGCTAACATTATCAATAGTCTATGAGTGACATAGTAAATGATTTATAAGGAGTATGCCAAGTCAAACATGAAAAAATAAATAGGCACGAAGAGAATAATAATTAAACTATAAAATGGATATGAAGATCTAATTGAACTAAATAAAGAATCTAATTAAAAGTAGTTAACTACCACCCCTTTTTAACACCTATTAAGAGGTAAAATCCTATATAAAGTAAGATAAACGACCAAAAACCTATTAAGAGGTAGAATCCTATATAAAGCAAGCTAAACGACCAAAAAAAAAATGAAACAGGAAAAAAGCTAATGATGATGACTGCAATAACTCCTCACTTTGCCAAGGAAAAACGGTACCCTCTTGGAGTGTGTAAATTCGTTGCAGAAGCAATCATCTGAAATTGTTGAAAGTTATTGGCAACATTGTGTGGATAATAAAATTTTGCGCCTGAAAATGGAGGTGATCAAATCTATTGCACACCCATTTACCTTGATGCAAGAAGAGGTTGGAGCCAAGGCTAGGGTCGTGTGCGGTGTCGAAATCGAAGATGACGATGGAGCTGTATGAGTTGGTGAAGCCACATTATCAACTGGAGAGGGAGATGAAGCCGCATTATTAACGGCATGAGTGCAATATTTTCTTATTTTGCCTAGGAAAAAGGGTACCCTCTTGGAGTGACTCTGTAAAAGCAATCATCTGTAATTATTGAAAGTCCTTGGCAACATTGTATAGACAATGAAATTCTATGCTTTAAAACAGAAGTGATCAAATCTAATGCACAATTGTCCACCTTGATGTAAGAAGTGGTTGGAGCTGGAGCCGAAGCTGTGGTAGTAACACTGCCTATACCTAACAACAGAAATAGTAGACATAATAATGTGGATGATGATGACATGTTTCAGGAGAAAGAATGAAGAATTTCAGGAACAAATAACCAAAGAATTTCAGGCGATAATTGCAAATACTTTAAACTTGTATGAATAATGAGGTGCTATCTAAATAGGCAAAAAATTTAGGCGATACTTTCCAATCCCTTTATATTTGGAATATCTTCTTATGTACAAATTAGGATTGGGTTTCTATGTCCATTTTTAACAAATTTAGTATTTAAGACAATCCCTTTATGATTAGGATTTCTCTTTTTCCACTCCACGCGTTAATTTCTTTTTGCTATGTTATTATTTCAAGGTTCTTCTTTGTAACTTTTTATTTCAGTGTCGTAAATAAAAAAGCAATCCAAATTTCCTAGAAGAAAAAGGCGGAATACAAGAAGTTTATAACAAGGTTTCACACCAAAAATTCTTATTTAAGTGGATAAATATGTAACACCCCACACCTTACAATACTAGCACAAGTCAAATGAAACATAACATGGTTTGTTCAAATTAGCGCTAATTTTCAAAAGTGCTTGAATCTCGTGTTAATAGGCTATATGTGCGTCTAACGCTAAGGAGGGTCGCATGTATACATGTTTTGTGTCGAATTGAGAAAATTATGACCTTAAAATGAAGTAAGAGAATTGACGTGCTTGTAGGACTTAGTAAGAAAGTTGGTGAGTCACCTACTTGCTTAGCTTAAATTTGGTAGTTAAACGGAGATGAGGCTCGACGTCGAATTTGTCCAAGTTCGGTTGTGAATAAAGTCCCTGTTTAAGGATGTAACTTTGGCCCATATTTTAGCATCATAAATGGGCTACATTTTCAGCCAAAGAAGTATAGCAAAAAGGGCCTAAAAACATCACAACACACTTAACAAATTGGACCCAAAACTAAGTGAAGAGAAAGTTGGAATATAGGCAGCCCAAGCCCATGAACTTGGTGACCCATTTAGGCCCAAGTTCAAGGGCCAAGCTACTGTATAATAAGCTTACTAATATGTGGCTTAATATGGTCAAAACGTCAAGAGTAAGTCGGCCAAGCTAGGCCTTTAAAAAGGGATGAGAACAGCACACAAATTCATTTCAACATAGACAAGAAAAAAAACTACTTTCTTGGTGTTTGTTTGCTCTCGTTTAAGAAGGTGAAAGATAAGCTTTACAACCTCACAAGGGTCCCTAAAGAAGCTCTAAATCTTGACTTTGAAGGTAAGTAAATTTACTTATGTACCTAGTATGGATTGTTTATCAAAACCAAAGAAACAAGTTAATCACACATATATTGGAAATTCCGGACAGTTTGTATGCTAAGGATTCTTGTGCAATTTTCTTGTTAATTAAGAGGTTTTTCTCTTGTTGGATGGCTTTATTATGAAGTAGTACTTATATATTAAATAAAGTTTGGTGTTGCAGCAATGTAGAAAGGCTGATTAACCACTTTTACAGTCTATAACAGTGAGTGAGTATATGATATCGTAATTGTATGCTTAGTATGGACTTGTGGACTGTTGGATAGAATGCTATTGTCTCACTTCCTTAATGACTAATTTGTTACTGTTTTGAGACTGATTCAAGTATGTTTTTATGTGTAAATGATTCTGGAACAGTTTGGTTAGAGTTGAAATAGGTTTGGAATTGTCGACGTCGAAATGTAGCGAGGGAAGGTAACGTTATGCTGTCCATTTTTAGAGTGTGTGGCATTGTGATGTGTTGTAGTTTGTGGGCTGTTGTAAGACTGTCAAGAGGCTGAAATAAGATGTATCTGACATATACATAAGAATTGTTGTTCGAAAATACGATTATAGGTGAAATGGTTGGACAAAACGCCTTGACGTCGCTAATTAAACACTTGCTGCCCGTGTGTTGTTTTGTTATGTGATTGGGCTGGCAAGATGTGTTTATTCACTAATAATGCTAGTTTTATCACCTACTATGTTGTAGATAAATATTTAGAGGAGGAAAAGGTTATCTTGAATTAGTAACGAGGTCATACAGCGAGGTATGTAAGGCTACTTGATTTCGTATTGCTGGGCATGAGACATAGATCCCTCCTTGGCACATAAAGACACTTACCCACTCCGACACAACTATTAACTATGTCTACACTCTTGTACATATTTAAATGCTCCCATACATTGTCACCTTCATATCTGAATACATACATAAATACTAAGATACATGAGTTCTTGTTGCCAAATAAAGTTCACAAGTTGTTCCATTTCATATGCATTTCATTGTTTATCCAATGTACTTTTTTATTTGTCATATTATCTTGTATGATTATCTACATGTCACATGCTACATATATAGTTGTACAGCTCCAATATTGTAATCACCAAAAGAACCATCTCAAAGGTAATTGAAAGATAAAGTATACAGTTTTGATAAGTGGTAGCCCAAGGGGGTGGAAGTAACACCTAGCCAGGGACGATCCTATCACGGGTGGTAGCCCGAGGGGGTTAAGAAAGAACCTAGCAAAGGGACGATCCAGATATCCCGAGGGGTGGAAGAATCACCTAGCTAGGGAAACATCTTATCCCAGGGGTTAAGGAAGAACCTAGCGAGGGACGAACCCAATACAGTTCACCACTGATCAGTTGGTCATTTGTATTACAGCTGTGCACGGATTTTACAGTACAGATTCTACAGTAAAGGTAAAGCAATATAAAGCACATAAAGTACATGATCCCACAGTATAACTAAAGGTGGTCTTTTATGCTACACTAGTGTACAATTTCACTTGAGTTGTTATATCATATACAGTGTTTCCAGCCTTACATACTCAGTACATTATCTCGTACTAACGTTCCTTACGGGGGACCTGCATTTCATGCTGCAGATATAGGTGCTAGTAGATCTCCCCTATAGGAGTACAGGATATTCAGCTGCTGTCACCAAGCTCCAGGTTGATTCGGGGCTTTGTATATATCTAGAGCTTACATGTTTTATTGCATAGTTTGTTGAGGAGGGGCCTGTCCCGACCCTTATCATATGTCTTTCTTTATTTAGAGGCTTTGTAGACTATGTAAAGTAAAATTTGTCATATCTCGTACTTTAAATACCGTGGCCCCAACGGCCCAGTCATATGCATTTCCTTTTCGCTTGTTATCACTGTTTATCTTCTTAAAGGCATGTCAAATGCAACAATCCCATATAGTATGTATAGAAAATGCATAGTTACAGGTTGGTTCTCCCGAGCCTTATCGGCAACGGGTGCCAGTCCGCCCTAACAGGACTTGGGGCGTGATAGTGACGCACAACCCCCGAGTAAGGCATGGTCACATTCCAACATTATATGGAATAAAACCATATACATACTTTTATTTCATCATCATATAGTCATTTAACTCATAAGACATGTATTGGAGCTTCAATTCCTCAAGAAATCATAATCCGGATATTTTATCAAACACTTGATGGATATGTAGTGCTAGTGTAAAATCATGTAATTTAGGAGTGACATCATGCTAGGAAATTCGATGTAAAACCATCAATAGGTACTTGGTAATACCCTTAAGCAATATACATCAACACCCTTCATCAAATCTCACAATAGATCTTAGATTCATAGCTCAAAACATGCTAAAACAACCATAATTTCATGAAACCCAGCATAGTGTGCAGTGAATTCATAATAGATAATACCTATGAGTAAATCAATTTTAAATCATGCAATTTTAGGTGAAAGAGAGCTTGGGTATCATGGGTAAAAGGAACCCATGAAAGAAACCCACATACCTTGACTTTGAAGAATCCTTGAAGAAGATTGGAGATGGGACTTGAAGCTTGAATCAGAACCCTAAGATCCAAATGAGTTTTTGAGACTTGAAATTAGAGATGAAATATTATCTAAGTATTTGAGTGAGTATTTGAAAATGTCTTGAATGATATAAAGGTAAAAAAAGGCTAAGTATGGATATTTTCGCGCTTGTGAACACTTAGGCCCAAGACCCAGAAGCCTTGGACAGAACTTAAGAAATTGGTAAAAATTTATACTGAGGTGCGCCCTTGGCGCGTCGTGCGTAGGGCGCGAATACCTCACTATAAATAGTAATTTTTGGGAAAATGAAATTGCTATTTGTTTGCTCTAAAATTTGGGATAGACCCATTTCCCACTCAACTTGACGCCCTGAACATGAATATAAAGTTGGGTTTTTGATATCGCGAACAAATTTTGAGATATATGAAAATTACAATTTTGGGCATTTTCGAGGCACATTTTCTGGCACTTTTTGGGATCGTTTCATAATAAAATACTTCTCCAATAGGTCTTTCAATTGATTGTTTAATTCCTTCAAACTCCACCAAGTCCACGTAGTAAGGGGGAAATAAAATGGGTTGTGTATCGAGGAGGAGGTCTATATCAAAATCTATCTCCTTTCTGAGAGGGACATCTTGAAGCTCTGCTAGGAAAGACATCAAGAAACTCATTAGCCACCAAAACCAACTTAATAGGAGGGACTTTACAATCAACATCTCTAACTCTTACAAGATGGTATGTAAAACCCTCAAAAATTAACTCCTGGGCCTTAAGACAAGAGATGAACCTATCCTTAACCACCATATGATGACCTACTCACTCAAGGATGGGCTCATTAGAAAATTGGGACTTAACCTTGCGATACAATCGATAGTAGCATGATATGCATATGATTAATCCATCCCAAGAATAATGCCAAAATTCATCATGTCAAATTCAACAAAATTACAAGGCAAGACTTTGTGCAATATAGACACAGGATAACCCCTATAGACTCTTTTAGCAACAATGGACTCACCAATGGGGGTAGACGCTTCAAAATGTTCACATAACATCTCGAGGCACATATGAAGGCTATTAGCAACAAAAGGAGTAATGAAAGAGAGAGTGACACCCAGATCCAATAAAGCATATGCGTTATAATTATAGATCTTTAACATACTTGCTACAACATTAGGCACCTCATCCACCCCTTGCCTCACTTAAAGAGCATAAAACCAATTATGACATGGAGCACCTCGTTGTTGGCCACCTTTTACCCTTTTCTCACCATGAGTACTTTTTTCCTTGAGGACGACCATCTCTAACTTTGGTTGGACAATCCACAATATTGTGGCCCATTTTTCCAACACCCAAAACAAGCACCCACTTCTTATAACATCTACCACCTTGATTTTTACCACACCTTTCACACCTAGGAATAATTTGACCACCATTACCACCTTGGACCTTAGGGTTGGGCACCCTATCATTAGCAAACCTTTGGCTTTATGCATTGGAGGACCCTTGACCTTAGAATTTGTGGCCTTGTTGAAAACAACCACTTCTAGAACCTTGAAATCCACCATCATAACCACCCTCTTGGACTCTCTACTCCTCCTCTTTCTAAGCTTTTCTCCTTCAAGTTTCTAGGCAGAAGTCATGAGCTGAGACAAGTCCATATGAGCATGGTAGTGTGACATTCTTCATTAATCAAGCTGGACATCCCCAACACAAACTTAAGGAAAGACTCCCTAACACTCATCGAACATTGTCTGAGCTTCATAAACTACATCACCTCCCTTAGATCCACGGGAAAGAAATGATTGAGAAAGGTGGCCTTGAATTCTTACCAAGAGATAGTTGGTAGGCAGCTAATTTTTCCTTCTCCTAAAAGCTTACCCCCATAATTTCAAGAACTTTGTACACCTCATCGATGAATTCTTAGGGGTCTTCTTCAACTTTGGAGCCATAGAACTCTGGAGGATTTATTCTTGTGGCATCTCACTCTTGAAGCGGGTGTAGAAGCGTGAGGAGCTTGAACTCCTTCATTCTCCATGACCCTTGCCAATAATGTGACCACATTTTAGTATTTGGCATGAGTGACCCCTTCTTCTCCTTAAGGGACTTATGGAGCTAGAGGGGCCGGTTCACCCTCGGGACTGGGAGGTAGTTGTGCCACTTTTCTTTGAGTCATGATTTAAATAGAAAAAGAGTATCAATTAGGAATAAGAAGTCTCAAATTAAATCTCAAAGCATGACATAGTTTCACGACCCAAGCCTAGGACCAAGATGTGACTGGTGAATGGGAATCCAAAGGAACCCCAAACAAGCCTCTTAGCATATCATTTACACATCCTTGGTCAGGAAAGCAAATAAACAAGTATAAGAGAATATAAATAAGGATAAAGGGACTAAAGGAAGTCTTTCATAGCATAAATCATCAAAAGAGTCAAAACTCAAAGCATAAATATTGTCGAACAACACCTGTAACATAGATTAGATGGGGGCCAAGGCAACTTTTCGGGCTTACCCTCATGGACATAAGCATCTGAACAAAGAAATGCATTTTCAAATAACATAATATCAATAGATATTGTCCTTAGAGTTTAGAACTTACCAAACTTTCTTCATGAGATAGTACTAGCCATGTGGAGGAGAAGGATGATCAAGTGGAGCTCCGGTTCCTACATAGTAACAACATGTAGGCATAGAGTGCACGTTAGTACATTTGAATGTACTAAGTATGTAGGATGCAATTCCACAAGAGATAAGCAACATAGTAAAAATGAATATACATAAGAAATAGGAAGTACTATAACAATATGACATGCATGATCAATGCTCAAAGTAAAACATGCTTGTATAGAACCTATTACATGTGTAGGAAGAGGTTATCATCATAGACCAAGCATCTAATACTTGGAATCTAAGGCCTAGCACCCATTTGAAAGGTAATTGATGTATCTACCCCTTAATTAGTAGTACGGGCCTAGCACCCACCAACAAAGTGGTTAAGGTATATACCCCTCAACGTGGTAGTACAGACCTAGCACCCCCTGACAAGGTGATTGAGGCATAGCACCCCCTCAATAAAGTGTCTTCACTTGCAATACTATAGATATTTTTCAAGATATCAACATATATTTACATTCGTTTCATCATCATAAAGTCACTTAATTCATAAGCCATATAATAGACCTTCAATAACTCAAGAATCCATTACCAGACATTTTATCAAACACTTGGTGGGTTTGTAATACTAGTTCAAAGTCATGCAATTAAAGAATGAAATCATGTGAAAAAACTTGAAGTAATTCAACCCACCAACACTTGGTAACACCTTTATGCAAGATACATTAAAATTCCTCATCAAATCTCATCATAGAACATAGATTCATAGCTCAAAACATTCTTAAACAGAGATATTTTATTAAACCCCAACAAAGTTTATAGTCAAATTCATAATAAGAAGTACCCATAGATAAATCAACTTGAAAAATATGTAATTTGCATAAAAAGAAGGTTGGGCAGCATGGGTGAAAGGACCCAGTGGTTGAAACCCACATACCTCAACTTTGGAGATTTCCTTGATGAAGTTTGAGATGAGAACTTAAAGCTTGATTGAATTCCTTAAGATCCGGAAGAGAGTTTGGGTCACTTGAATTGGGTGAAATATTTGGCTAAGTGTTTGAGAGGGTTTTGGGGAATTTCTTCAGTGATATAAGGTTGAAAAATGACTATATATAGGTGTTTTTACGCGTAGGAAGGCTTAGGCCAAAGGCATCAAAGCCTTGGACCGAAGTAAGAAAAACTAATAAAAAAAATGTGCAGGCCCCTGGCTGCGTTGCGCCAGGGGTGCGGAAACCTCACTGTTTTTAGTCACTTTGGAAAATCAAATTTTGATACCGTTGCTCTAAAATCAGGGATAGATCAATTCCCTACTTAATTTTTTCCCTTGAACACGAATACGAAGTTAGACTTTTGATATCACGTGCAGATTTTGAAATATATAGAAAATATGATTATGGGCATTTCCAACGCACATTTTCGGGCACTTTTTGGACTTTTCAACATTCCCCTTGGGAAAATTCATCCCCAAATGTCAATGAAACATACATAAGAAGGATAATCATGAAGAGATCAGCCCTAACAAGAATGCAATAATACACTTAAACATCATTTTCAAAACTCTCAATATAAGTGTCCAAATCACCATGAACTTGTCAATACAGACATGAATGCATGGAAATGTCATAAGGGCAGCTTCGTAAGACTTGAAATCACATAGGAAACTTGGAATTAGTACTTTAGGCTTGAGTAGAATGGAAGAGATAGGTGTACCGCTCTTGCATTTTCACCTCGGCTTCCCATGTGGCACTTTCAACTTGTTGGTTTCTCCAAAGAACTTTGATGGAAGCAACATCCTTGTTCCTCAACCTCCCTACTTGTCTATCCAAAATTTCTACCAAAACCTCTTTATAAGTCAAATTATTTTCAATAACACCTACAATATCAAGAGGCACAATAGCACTTGGGTCACCCACACACTTTCTCAACATAGACACATGGAAGACCAGATGAACCATTTTCATATCATTGGGCAACTCCAACTCATAGGCCACCTTACCAATCCTCCTCAACACTCTATAAGGACCAACAAATCTTGGACTCAATTTACCCTTCTTACCAAAATGAACCACACCCTTCATGGGTAGACCTTCAAATAGACCCAATCACCAACCTTAAATTCAAGATCCCTTCTCCTCACATTGGCATATGACTTTTGACTACTTTGGGCTGTTTTCAATCTTTCCATTACATCAACCTTACCTTCTCCATGGTCCCCATGATCAGATCCAGACCTAACAAATCCATTTCCCTACCTCAAACCATCCAACTGGGGACCTACAACGTCTACCATAGAGAGCCTCAAAAGGAGCCATAACAATGCTAGAATGGTAGCTATTGTTGTAAGCAAACTCAATGAGTGGAAGATGATCATCCCACCTACCCTTAAACTCCAAAATACAAGATCTAAGCATATCATGAAGAGTTTGGATACTTCTTTTGGCTTGGCCATCTGGTTGAGGGTGAAAGGCCATACTAAGCTTTACCTTGGTACCAAGATCTCTTTGGAAGGATCTCCAAAAGTGAGAAGTGAATTGAGCGCCACCATCTGATATGATAGAAAAGGGCACCCCATGCAATCTAACTAATTCATGAATGTACAACTTAGCATAATCTTCGACACCATAAGTAGTATTAATCGGTAGGAAATGAGCCGACTTTGTCATTACATCAACCACAACACAAATGGAGTCAAAATGTCTTCTAATCTTAGGCAACCCAACCACAGAATCCATCTTAATTTCCTCCCACTTCTAAGTAGGAATCTCTATATATTGGGCTAGGCCACCTGGCCTTTGATCTTCAACTTTGACTTATTGGAAATTATCGCAACCGGATACAAACTTAGCAACGTCTCTCTTCATACCACACTACCAGAGTGCAAATGAAACAAAGTTTTCCTAAAATGTTATATAGACTCCTACTCATCGAGGTGGCACACTTCACACCAATGAACAAGACTCTACACGACGCGCCATGTCGAACTCCCTAGGATGCTCTAAACGTTGTGGTCTGATATCACTTTTGTCATGACCCGAACCTAGGTCCAAGATGCGACACGACAAATGCGAGACCGCAAGGCATCCCTTCCAAGTCTCTTATTCTTATCATAAACATTCATAAGGTAATATAGGCATATATAAGAGATTAACCAAGTAGAATTACATAAAGTAAGAATGCCACAATTCCCATAGGGGAATATACATCAATACATTAGGTCTAAATCATTCCTTCTAAATCATATATCTTGGTGGGGTCTAGCACATAGCTCACTAGTTCACCCTGAATATGTACATCCAAAGAAAGAAACGATAAAATCTTAACATAAAGGAAGGCAACAAAGAGGGTTGTTCCTAAAGCATGGGAACTCACTAACAAGTCTTTAAGCTTCAGCTCCGAATCTAGCCACGAAATGAAATAGTTGCCTCATTATCCGTCCTTACATGGTTAGATCAGGTAGGCAAAGAAATATGCGTTAGTACGTGGAATGTACTAAGTATGTAGGTATGTCATGAACTAAGGGACATCACAATAGTATCAATATGCATAATTATAATTAATAGGATAAGGACACAATATGCATGAGCTTGTAAGTTTGAAATCATAGGAAGAAGCATCATTAAAACCCTTTCAGACCCTTAACATACATATGTGGGAATAAGACCATAACCGACATTCACAAAACTACATAAACTATTACATGGAATCCTGATATTCACTCTGCATTGAGCTAAGAGGAGTCTACTTTGCCAAGGTAGACTCGATCCTCACCCAATAGGCTCTATCCAAGCATAGTAAAAACCATCATTTGACCCCGCGCTTTAGGTTCTATCCTAGCATAGTGAGTTTCTATTGAAGCTATATGGATCCATTAACACATCTTTAAGGCATAAACCAAGAATATCACTCCTATGGTGGCATATAGTTATAGGACCATGGTATCTACCGAAGCCCTCTTTCTGCTAAGTCGTATCCCATGAAATACATAAATCATGTATATATATAGTTCATACTTCATTAAAATCATACTTTTATAATTCATAAATAGTAATCATAGCTTTCATGAAAACATGTCATAAGAATAGTCCATCTACTTTGCTTTTAATCATGGTGTGGGTAGAAATTCCCACATTATCTTCATCATAAAAATTTGGGTTTTCATCACCCTTTTTACATAGAATCATCATAGCTTTCATAACATCATCATTTTCATTGAACATGTTTTTACATACTTTAGATCAAAATCATGAAAATCCATAGCTTTATCATAGAAGACTAGGGCTAAGTGTGGGCCCATGAAATATTGAGTCATCATGCAATTGAATAGGTTTGATAGAAAAAACATATAATTAAAATTAAACTGGATCATTTACAAAGGAACCCACATCAAGTCATTAAGCCCTAATCATGCATACTTTGAAATCACACACTTTTGCTTGAAAATCATATACACCATGTAATTCATCATAATTCATACATAATTAGTCATAATCATCATATAGGGATCACAATCCATTAGGAATCATAGCTTAAAAGACCACACAAAATCATGATAAAATTTTGATAAAAAGAAGAAGGTTTTGGATTGGGCTTCATGAATGAAGCCCTACATACCTCAAGTAGAATCCTTAGAATTGAAAAAAAAATTTGAAAATTCTTAGTCAAACCTTTAAGCTTTAGATTCAATGGAACCCTTAACTTATAGAGAGAAATATTAAGAAACCTTGAGAAAAATTTGAGAAGTAAAGGCTTTGAATGAATTAAATGCTTTGAATGAATTTGGAATAAGACTTATAGAGGTTAGGTAGGTTAAGTCAGTTAGAGTAGCCAAAATGACATAGTGTAGGGCTTAAATGAATGGGAAATATCGAAAACACCTTTCATTAAAAATTGTCGGAGCCATCCACGAAAGCCTTCCTACGGTCTGTGGATGAACATACGGTCCGTAGAACCTTGTGCCATAAAAGTAAAATTTCTGAAATTGCAGCTTCTAACCTACGAATATGCAGAATGACCCGTTGATTCACTTACGATCCGTAAGTCCTTCCATAGATATAGTTCTAGACTTAGAAAAGTTTAGATTCCTTAGGGCCTCTTCCTACGAGACATGTTGATGGTTCGTAGTTACTTTTACGGGTCGTCTGCTAAATATAAATCAACTTCCAAAATTTCATCAGTTTTCTATTTTCACTGGCCACTTTCCTCGATCACATCTACAACTCATGGTCACTTTTACGGGCCGTACACTGGCTCAAAGTATCAAAACTTCACCAAAATTCTTAACTTCCAGTTTTTCAATCCTATAAGCATGAGGAGGGTATTACAAGTAGATAACCTAACTATAAACCAAATGCCAGGTCAGCCAAGAATAATGATCAATAATTCAACCGATAAGTATAGCTAGTGATCTGGACAACAATATACAAGCCATCTGGCAACTGTAACAAGCCCCCATGACAGAATCGTAGGTAACCAAGTTGATAAACACAACAAATATCTCAACAAACAATAGACAACCTAACTAAATCCCTGGGTATAGCATCCATCTAATAATCTCATATTTTCAGCTTTCAAAAAGACCAAAAACTCATATTTTCAACTTTTAAAACTCACGATTTCAGTTCTAACCATTCGAATAGTTTAAAGTAGGCCCAAAGCAATTTATAAAAGGGTAAAATAGTAATTTTCTCAAGTATAGCCAAAAAAAACCAACCAGGTCATTACATGATTCACCACTAAAAAGAATGTTCGTCCCCAAACATACGGAAAAGAGGAGTACCTGGAGCCTAAAAAAGGCTGGGATATCTACCCCGCTTATCAGATTCTAACTCCCATGTGGCCTCATCAATTGAATGGTGCTGCTACCGAACCTTCAAAGAAGGTATATCTTTGGATCTCAATCTCCAGACCTGCCTGTCAAATATAGATATAGGTTCCTCTTCAAAGGGAAAATCTGGACCCTACTCCACAGAGACATAAAAAATCACATGGGACTCATCTGGAATATACCGACAATGCATAGAAACATGAAAAATAGGATAAGCCAATTCATAGGCAACCTCACCAACTCTCCTCAAAATCTCAAAAGGGCTAATAAATATGGGACTGAGCTTTCCCCTCTTTCCGAATCTCATCACACCCTTCATGGGTGAAACATTTAAAAAAACACTATCACCAACCGAGAACTCAAGAGGCCTAACCCTCTTATCAACATAACTCTTCTGGCGACTCTGGGTTGTCAAAGTCTACTCTGAATCAGTCGGACCTGGTCTATGGCATCCTGAAGCAAATCAACACCCAAAACCTCAACTGATCCCAAGTCAAAACATTCAATGGGTGATCTACATCTTCGGCTATACAAAGCCTCAAACGGTGCCATTTGGATGCTGGAATGGTAGCAATTGTTATATCCAAACTCTACCAATGGTAATTGCTGGTCCCACCGGGCCCTAAAATCAATAACACAGGCCCTAAGATGTCATCCAACACTTGAATAGTGTGCTTTGACTAACCATCTGGCTAAGGGTGAAAAGCTGAACTCAAATCCACTCACCCAAACCACACTATAGAGCCTGCCAAAAGTGAGAAGTGAACACGGACCCTCCGTCTGATACTATAGACACTGACACACTACACAATCTGACAATGTCATGGATATATAACCTAGCCAACTGTTCTGCACTATACTTAGTCTTCATAGATATGAAGTGTGCTGACTTCGTCAATTGATCAACAACCACCCAAACTGAATCAAAGTTGCCCAAGGCCAAGGGCAAACCTGTAACAAATTCCATAGTCACTCTCTCCCATTTCCACTTAGGGATGGGCAACCTTTGCATCGATCCACCGAGCTTTTGATGCTCATATTTCACCGGTTGGCAATTTAAACACTTGGACACAAACTCAGCTATATCTCTCCTCATCCCAAACCACCAATAATGCTGTTTAAGATCACGATACATCTTGGCCATACCCAGATGAATGGAATATCTAGCACAATGGGCCTCCTTTAATAACAGTCTCACCCAATCCCCAACTTTAGGCACAAAAACTCTACCATGAACCCTAAATATACCATCAGAATTATCACGTTGTCATGAATCATGCATAATCTAGGGTCCTTAAACTGGTGAACACATATCTGATAAGGCAAAGAAGATCTAGCCTCAACAAATGCCAAAATACTATGAGGAGGAGAAATGTCCAGACAGACCATCTGCCTAGCAAGTGACTGAACCTCCAAAGCTAAGGGCCTCTCCTCAACCCTCAAGTTTGCCAAACTCCCTATTGTAGTAGACTTCCAGCTCAAAGTATCTACCACCATATTGGCCTTCCGAGGTGATAGAGAATAGAGATATCATAGTCCTTAAGAACCTCCAACTACCTACGTTGCTCATGTTCAAATTAGGCTTGTAAAGATGTATTTGACACTCCGATGATCGGTAAAGATCTCACATTGCACCCTATATAGATAATGTTGCCACGACTTCAACACAAACAAAGCTGCATCCAACTCCAAGTCATGGGTAGGGTAGTTCTTCTCAAGTACCATCAGCTATCTAGAAGCATAGATTATCACTTTCCCCTTTTGCATCAATATACCAGCCAAATCCGCACCCGAAGCATCAAAATATACAACAAATGGAACTCCCTCCTAGAATAAAGCAAGAATAGATGCTGAAGTCAATAAATCTTTGAACTTTTGGACGATCAATTCACAATCATCCGACCATTTGGATGCTACAGCCTTTTGAGTGAATATAGTCAACGGGGCTGCTATAGATGAGAAACCCTGAATAAAACACTGATAGTACCCCACTAAACCGAGGAAACTCTGAATCTTAGTCACCGAAGTATGCCTAGCCCACTCACAAAGAGCTGCTACCTTAGCCGGACTGACCATAATACCCTCTTTTGACATATATGGCCAAGAAATGCAATGGACTCAAGCCAAAACTTGCACTTTGAGAACTTAGCATACAACTTCTCTTCCCTCAATCTCTGAAGTACAGTCCTCAAGTGTTGAACATGATTTGCCTCACTCTTGGAATAAACAAAGATATCATCTATGAACACAATTAAAAAGATGTCTAAATAAGGCCGGAATACTCGGTTCATCAACTCTATAAAAGCAGTCGGGGCATTAGTCAACCTGAATGACATAACCACGAACTTATAATGCTTGTAATGGGTCCTAAAAGTTGTCTTTAGGATATCAAATTCTTGAATTCTTAACTAATGGTAACAGAACCTCAAGTCAATCTTTCAGAATACTAAGGCACCCTTCAACTTGTCAAAGAGGTCATCAATGCTAGGTAAAGGATATTTATTCTTGATGGTCACTTTGTTAAGCTAATGATAGTCAATACACATATGCACAGTGCCATCTTTCTTCTTAACAAATAGTACAGGACCACCCCAGTGAAATACATTTGGACGAATAAAGCCTTTCTTTAACAAACGTTCTAACTATTTTTTCAACTCTTTCAATTTAGCCAGAGCCATCAATAAGGAGCAATGGATATAGGCTTAGTGCCCGACTCTACATTAATAGCAAAGTCAATATCATGATTCATAGGTACACTAGGCAAATTAGTCGATAATACATCTATAAACTCTCTAGAAACCCTGGTAGTCTCTAATGATAGGGACTCCTGAGAAACAACCAGAACATGAGCTAATATGCCAAACATCCCTTACCCATCAATCTATAAGTATGCATACAAGAAGTACCACCCTTAAGATAGGAACTACGTGTTGTATTCCATATTAACTGAGGCAAATTGGGGAAAAATAAGGTCACAATCTTTGCATCATAGTCAAGGATAGCATGATAAGGCAACAACCAGTCCATACCCAATATCACATCAAAATCTACCATGTCCAACCATATCTCTCCATGTAAAGGTCACAACACAACCCAGATATACCTTATTCACCATTAAAGATTCACCTACCGGGGTGTAAAAATAAATAGGCTTGGCAAGTGGCTCACACATAATATAAGTATCAGAAGCAAAATATACTGACGTATATGAATAAGTAAAGCCTAGATCAAATCAAACTGAAGTTGAACAGTGGCACACAAGAAGCATACCTATGATAAATGTATCAAAAGCTTCTGTCTCAGCCTTTTCAGGAATAATATAGTAAACTCTATGACCACCACTAGCCTGTGGGCCTCCACGGGCACCAGCTCTCATGCCCTGAGAGGTTTCTTTGGCTGATGTCTGAGGTCCTGAAGCCTAAGTAGGAAACACTTGATATGGACAATGGTTGGTAAAGCGCCCAACATCATAAAACATATAACAAGCCTTGGGGTCTTGCTCATAAGATGACGGTGTCGAAGAACCACTACGCTTGGGTGTGCTACCCACTTGAGTAGATTTGGATCTATCAATACTATCAGAGGCTATAATAGTAGCCTAAACTGCTAGGCCCTGATGGCTATGCCTCAGAATCTCACAGTCCTATGGAGCGTGCCCACTAAGCTATCCATGTCGATGAAACCTATTCTCGCTATCTGATACGCTTTATCATATGAGCATGATCCATAATACTCTAGAAAGTACCTTTAGCCAACACCAAGGAAGCTATAGCCTCCTGAAGATATCCTATCAAGCCCGTGGCAAGCTATCGAATCCTCTTGAACTAAGTAGGAATGCTAGACAAGGCTTATTTGGATAAGGCATGAAATCTAGCCTCGTAGTCAGAAACAGACATAGATCCCTGCGGTAGCTTATCAAACTCATCTCGATGGCTGTCTCGGCAGCTTTAGGGCATGAATCTCTCAAAAAATATCTCAGCAAGCTATGCCAGGTCATAGCTGAACAGGTCGACGATGTACCACTGACCTCTATCACTCCTTGGCAATGCCGTTGAACTGATATGAAGTGTAGGCAACTCCATGCTATTCAAGAATAGCCAAGTTACAAAATCTGTCCTAGCACTCTGACAGAAAGTCATAAGCTATATCTATAAGAGTGCCATCAAAATCTAGTGGAGCCAACCGCACAAACTTCTTAAAACTCTTCTGCTCCACTATAGACATGGCTGGACTGTAAAAGATGGTTGAACAATAAACAAGGGAGGTGCAATATATGGAGCAACAACAAAATTCTGAAACTGAGTAATCGAACTAGGTCAGATGCTTATAGTAGAGTGATAACAGTCATAAAAGGGTCTGCTAGAGCTGAAGAAGGACCCACATGAATCATAAAGGGCTCAGGTGGAGCACTAGAAGGACCAATAGGTGTGGTAGAAATCAGTATCTAAAACAGTAGTTGGGACTGGACAATCTGGCCAATAACCTCATAAGTAGCTCTAGAACTGACGTGTAGTCTTTAGGGTCGAAGGAAATGGAATAGGATCTATAGGCCCCTCTGGCTCATGAATAAGCTCTGGAGAAGAAGATCTAGTCTTCCGTCAAGGTGGAGCTACCCCTCTAACATGTCCTCTGCCCCTGGTCCTGCTCTAAACTCTACCTTGACCTTGGGTGGAAGCCATATAAGTTGCCTTAGGCTCTCCCGCTGATCGACAAGATCTGGTAGTCAGCATCTACGCAGAAGAAGTAGATTAGACACTTTTAAAATGGGTAATACAAAGAAACATACAACTGGAAACAAGATATGAAAACATTGCTTAACAGGTTTCCCATAGCCTTCCAAAATTAGGTGTGGACATCTACACACCAACCCGTGAGACTCTACTAGACACCATATCCTTGACTCATGAGCACAACAAACCTAGGGCTTTGATACCAAACCTGTACCACTCAACATAGATTGCAACTAAAGTAAGATAAATAAAGTGGAAATAAACTCATAGGATGTAAGAAATCTCCCAAAACTTGCAGTCATGAGTACAAAAGCATCTAAACAGATTTGAAGAGTAAATACAACTGTCTAGATGCAAATACAATACTGTCTCGTAAATTATTGATATATCATCTGAGTGAAAGGAAATAAAATAGGATCCAAAACCCACAATGACTCAGAGTCTAAGCCTCACTGTTGAGATCTGGATGGTAAAGATAGCACTCAAATGAAAAGTTCAACTACCCTATCCTATACCCTGTGCATGATCTATAGAGAGGAAATAAAGTAGGAGTGAGTATACCAAAATGTATCCAGTAGGTTCAACCGAGTAGGTGAGAGAAATCGAACAAATATGTAATAATGAACAACCCTATCCCTGCATCCAAAAAGGCTAGCACAAAATGATAATATATATACCATAGTAATGAGAAGAAACGTCCTCAAGGATCCATGATGTCACACAACCACAATAAGAAATAGAAAGCACAACTAATAATTCCTAATACCAAGGGTGTTACAGCCTTGCCACCTGCTCTTACTCAAGTAATATTAGCATATGACAATCTTGCCAGTTGCCCGTGATCAAGTAATAATATAATGCCGAGTCCTTGCCACATACTCGTGGTCATGATATGAAAAGCATGAGTCTCACCCTTTCCACCTGTCAGGGTCAAGGGAGTGGTTGCAACGTGAATCATAATGTCCTTGCCTCCTACTCCGGTCAAAGGGAGTCACAAGCCACATGCAATAGATATAAATTAATAGCATAACTCAAAGATGCATGTAGACATATAATTAGCATTATAACCGGATACTCAGACATGAATCTCATATAGATCATATGCACACAAGGAATAATATCAAGTTTCACAGCTAATTCCCAAACCATCAACATATCTTAAATCATCATAATTATATCAATAATCAAGAATGTCAACCATATCGGATCTAAATCGTCCAAAGTATGCAAGAATATCAATATTATGGACCTAACCTGTCCAAACTGCAAGTATGAACATGATACCAACCCTGACTCATCCCAAATATACAAATATAACAATGATACTAATCCTATCTCGACCCAACAATACAAGTGTAACATTAATATTAGGCCTTACTCATCCTAACTAGTCTCACATGACTCATTTAGCCAAATTCTATCTCAAATCCTCATCAGTGCATCATAATTCAACTTAGTTCATCAATATGATCAAGATTATATCACAATTCAACTCAATCAAAATTACTTTCCATCATCATATGAATCATAACAACTCAATTGCACAATATCCATCTAAATATCACAATTATCACATGACAAGATCAATAACTCAATTCCAGCCACAAAAAGTTAGCCAAACTTACCTCGATGCCAAAATAACACTCGGACAAGCTTTCAATCAACTCAAAACCATAAATCGAGCCTCCAATTGGATCAACCACTATCAATACGAGTTACTTCTCATCAAAAGAAGTATTTTTATACCCACATTGGTATAGTTTAGGCTTAGGGGCAAAATGGTCAAAATTATGGCTAACATTCAAAAGTCTCAGATCTAAAAATTGACTTCAAAATTGGATTCAACAAGAAAAATGGAGCTCATAGGTGAAAATTCCACTAAATGTGAGTTTAAATAGATGGAGAAATCCCCATTTAAAGTTTTAAAATCGTAGATAGAAAATTCCCAATTTTGGATATTCAAAATCATGAAATTTAAGTCAAAATAAAGATTAAAATTAAGAAAATTAATCAAAATGATGTTAGAAACAGTTACCCAAAGATTTCTCTAGAAATCCTCTTCAAAATCGCCTCCGAAAGCTTGAAATATTAAAAATGGAGTGAAAATGAGGGGTTTTACGTCTTTAAAAATGACTCAGTAAATATGTACTCCGCGAAGGCAGGCCCTTTTCCGCGATCATAGAGAAAAAAAGTGCATATACCTCCAAAAAGGTGGAGGTTTCTCCGTGAAGGCAGAGTATAAATTTGGGTTGCACCAGATACCTCTACACCAACCATTGCCAAAACTCAAAACACACCCTCAGAACTCATCCGAAATTACAATTTCACAAACTTTATACATATCCATACCAAAAAAAACAATGTAGACTCAATGGATCATTGGAATTTGATTCTGAGGTCTCCATGAAACATTTACCAATTCAAGTCAATTAAACTAGTTTAAAACTCAAAATATCAAAACTACCCTCAGAAACTCAAAAAATTATGAAGAGACCATTTTTAGCATTGATTTTACCATACAAAGCTATTGAAACTATCAAATTACCGATCCGAGCTTCTGAACTCCTACTGTTGATCAAAGTCAAACTTTGGTTTTGAAAATGACTAAAATCACAACTTTGGGCCTAAAAACCTCATTTTAACTCGAAATTGAGTTTTGCAACTTCCTGTAGTTCAGTTTCAATATTCTGGAGCTAATGAAATCAACGGATCCCCGATCCGACCTCGAAACTCAGAATGACATAAAAATTCACCTTTTCAACAACTTAAGCTTTCAAAAAGACCAAAAAAATTATATTTTTAACTTTTAAAACTCATGATTTTAGTTCTAACCATTGAAATAGTTCAAAGCAGACCTAAAGCAACTTATGAAAGAGTAAAATAGTAATTTTCATAGATAAAGCTAAAAATGACTAACCAGGTCATTACACCTTTAAAATCTTTATCATAAGCATTCGTAGCCCAAAAACATTTAAACATTAGCTAACATTATAGATATAAGTATTACCTAATCCCAACCTCAATAACATATATTTATTTATTTATTTATTTATTTATATATAATACTTAGAACGAAAATAACAAACAAACTCCTAGTATCATTATTTCATCTCAGTCTAGAGGTCAGGAAAACCTAGCCTACCTGGAAGGTAAATATATGCTCTCTAGATCAGTCCACACTAGCTTTACCCTTCCTAGCTGCTTCCAAATACTACACAACTATCAAAACATGAATCACAATAAAAATACAGCCATTTTTATATAATATCTCAAGAAACGAGGGAAAATTCATTAATTCTGATTAAAATGGTGAAAAGGAGACCCACATTCAAAATACCTACCAACCTCCATAAAAGAATATCTACTGAAATAACCCAAAAATGCCCAATAATGTTCCCAAAAATGCCCATAATCGTAATTTTTATATTTCTAAAAATCCATGCGTGATATTAAAAATCAGACTTCATATTCTTGATTATGGGGCAACATTTCGTGGGGAATGGGTATAACCCCGATTTTAGAGTACCCGTAATGAAATTTTATTTTCATAAAATTTCCTCATGTAGTGTGCATCCGCGACTAGACGCAACGAGAACTGGGCGCGAATCAATGTATTTTTGTCTTGCATGATGGCTCTGCAAAGCGGACCTGTTGCGGAGCAGTGTTAGCACTTCCACCTTTTTTTCATTTCGGCCCAAGGACCTTAGGATCATAGCCCCATGCCTTCATATGTGTGAAAACACCTACACTTAACCATTTTTCAATTCTATATCTCTCAAAACCCTATCTAACTCTTAACTAAATATTTTATCCAAATTCAAGTGTCCGGATCTCAAGAACTTCATTCAAGCTTTAAGTTTCCTTCAAGACTAAATCAAGAAAACCCTAGTTTGTGGTATGTGGGTTTCAACCATTGGATCCTTTTACGCATGGTGCCCAACCTTCCTTTTTATGAGAATTGCATATTTTCAAGTTGTATTAGTTATGGGTATTACTTATTATGTATTATGATTACAAATTATGTTGGAGTTTTATGAAATGTTGATTGAAAACACATGTCTACCTATTTCAAGCTTATACTATGAGATGGTTTGTCTATTTTGACTACGCATGTTTTGGGCTATGAAACTATGAACTATTATGAGATTTTATGATGGATTTCACGGTATCTTACATAAGGTTTTACTAATTGTTGGTGGGTTTATTTACATTAAGTTTTCCTCATATTATTTCACTCTTGAATTGCATGATTTTGGTCTAGCATTGCATACCCACCAAGTGTTTGATAAAATGTCTTGACAAGGATTCTTGAGTTATTGATGATTTAATGCATGGTTTATAAGTCAAGGGACTCTATGATGATCAAGAGATTGTATGTATGTATTGAATTCATTAAAAGTGTCTATGTTGTTGCAAGTTGATCACACCTTTATGAGGGGCTGACATACCTCAACCACTATGATGGGGGGTGACATGCCCATCTACCTTGTTGAGGGTTATGTACGTTGATCACTATGATGGGGTGTTGGTGGTGGTATGCCCATTTACCCTATTGAGGGTATGTACCCTTGAACACTATGATGGGGGGTGGCATGCCCATCTACCTTGTTGAGGGGCATCTACCTTGACGATCACTATGATGGGGGTTGGTATGCCCATCTACCATGTTGAGGGATATGTACCTTGACCTCTATGATGTGCGGTGGCATGCCCATCTACCATGTTGAGTGGTATGTACCTCAATCACCTTCCAAGGGGGTGGCATGCCCTAGAGTTCAAGTAAAGCTAGCTTGAGCAATGTGGATATGGTCTCTTCCTACACAAGTAAACTATATTTGCAAGTTATATGTTTTACAAGCATGGTTTACTTCAAACATTGATCATGCATGCCATATTGTTATTATTTTTATCCATCGTTTATGATTATGCATCTTGACTATATTGGCTTATGTCTTGTTGCATTGTATCCTACATACTTAGTACATTCAAACGTACTAATGCATACTCTATGCCTAAATGATGTTACCATGTAGGAACTAGAGCTCCTCACAATCATCCTCCACATGGCTAGTTGTGGCATCTTCAAAATAAGCTTTGGTGAGTCCTCAAGTTCAGGGACACTAGCTATGCTACTCTTGCCTTTGTTATCTCTTTATGTTGAACCTTTGATACTATGAGGGTGAGCCCGGAAAGTATCTCGGCCCCGCCAAATTTATGCTGGAGGTGTTGTTGGAACAATTGATGTAATTATACTATGAGCTTTGCTCTTGAATGTTTTATGAATATCCAAGACTTCCTTTAGTCCCATTTCACTTTTTTATGACTCCAGTTGTTGATGTTTTGCTTCTGCAATCAAGTATGTGTGATTGATATGGTAAGAAGCTTGTTTGGGGTTCCTTCGGGTTCCTCATTCGCCGTGTCGCATCAAGGTCCTAGGTTTTGGTCATGACAAATTTGGTATCAGAGCATTACATTATTAATGGTCATTGAAATCCAACACACCATGCTGATTAGAGTCTTAGTCATGGTTTTGAAGCACGCCACAACTATGAGAAAAAGGCTATGAGGTGTTTTAGGAAATGTTTACCTTCTTCATAATCTATATCGTGCGATAAAGTTTAGTACTTTAAGGGTTATTTCTCATTCTTAATCATTGTGTTTCAGAACATGTATCAAGTTATTCATGCTGGTGAGCTAGGTGATGATCATCCCTCACTTGAGGGTCAACTCCCCAACTGTGACATATGAAATGCGGAGGTTCGTAATGCTCTATGGCTATTGGCCAAAGCAGTGACCATTTAACTCAATCAACAAGTGGGTGTTTGTGAGACTTCAAGGGATAAGAAGAGGGAGAGTTAGGCTAAGATGGCCTGAGTTGGTGGTGTCTCATCTTCTATTAAACTATCAGTGCCCAAATACAGAAAGGAGAGGATCCCTTTTGCCACTTGTCAAGAGTATGGCAAGAAATATCAAGGAAGGTGTTTCGTGGGAATTATGGATTTCTTCAAGTATGATGGTGATGGGCATAAGATGAGAGACTGCCTGATAGTCTCAAAGGAAGGAAGAAGTAAAGTTCAAATTGGAGGTAGGCTTCCATATGCTAAGCCTAGTGGCGGTGATGGAATAACTTATCCGAGGTGCCTAAAATGTGGGAGAAACCATAGTGGCACATGTAGGGGAAAAACGGGTGCTTGCTCTTGGTATGGCAAGATGGGCCACAATATTCCTAATTATCCATTTATTCAAGGGAAAGGCAAGGGTGTTGGTGTTCAAGTTTCCCCTACGAGTCACAAATATGGAAGGTACTATCTGAGGGATTGTGTGGCTAGTCCAAGTGTATGTTTTGAGTGCTGTTCAAAGGATCATGAGTCAAGACATTATCCATTGGTTATTTAGGATTATGGGGATGACCATTGACGTCTCCAACCATACCCCTCTAGGGGTCACTAGACTTGGCATGGTGCTTTACATATATGCTAAAGCTTTTTCATTTTGATGGTTATGCATTGATAGACCTAGGTGCGAGTCTTTCTTTTATTACTTCTTTTGTTTCCAAAAAGCTTCATGTTAGTCCCGAATTGTTATGTGAGCCTTATGAAGTGTCCACCCCATTGATGAGTCCATTGTTGCTAGAAGAGTCTATAGAAATTGTCCTGTGTTCATTTTGCACAAAATCTTGCCTTGTGATTTTGTTAAATTAGATGTGAATTCTGATGTCATTCTTGGAATTGATTGATTGCATGCGCATTATGCTTCTATTAATTGTAGAACCCGTAGGGTTAGATTCCAATGCCCTAAAGAACCAATCCTTGAGTTGGATAGTTGTGATGTGGTGGCCAAGGGTAGATTCATTTCTTGCCTTAAAGCCCAAAAGTTATTTTTTAAGGGGTGTCTCTATAATCTTGTGAGGGTTAGGGATGTTGAGTCGAAGTCCTTCCTTTAGAGTTGGTTCCGGTGGTCAGTGAGTTCCTTGATGTCTTCCTTAATGAGCTTCCCGGTGTTCCTCCCAAAAGGAAAATGGATTTTGGTATAGACCTCCTTCCCGACACTCAACCCATTTTTATTCCCCCTTACCGTATTGTCCCGATGGAGTTGAAGCAGTTGAAGGAGCAATTGAAGGATTTGTTGGAAAAAGGCTTTATAAGGCCTAGTAAATCACTTTGGGGTGCATCGGTGTTGTTTGTGATGAAAAGGAATGGTTCTCTTAGAATGTGCATTGATTACCGACAAGTTAATAGTGTCACCATAAAGAACAAGTACCCTCTACTAAGGATTGATGACCTTTTTGATTAACTTCAAGGGACTAGTCACTTCACTAAGATTGATCTTCGGTCCGGGTATCACCATGTGAAAGTGAGGGAGTGTGACATTCCCAAGAGGTTGTATGCAAAATATGAGAAATGTGAGTTTTGGTTGAAAGAGGTTGCACTTTTGGGACATGTGGTGTCAGGTGATGGCATTAAGGTAGATCCTAAGAAGGTGGAGGAGATTAGAAATTGTCCTAGACCTTTGACTCCACCGGACATTAGAAGTTTCTTAGGTTTGGCGGGTTATTATTGGAGGTTTGTAAATGATTTCTCTTCTATTGCTTCTCCCATTACTAAGTTGACCCAAAAGAAGGTAAAATTTGTGTTGCCAATGAGTGTGAAATGAGTTTCCAAACCTTGAAAGATAAGCTTGTCTCCGCTCCTATCTTGTCTCTACCGGAAGGGTTGGAACGGCTTGTTGTATATTGTGATGCCTCAAGAATTGGTTTAGGGCGTGTTTTGATACAAAATGGTAAGGTGATAGTGTATGCCTCTAGACAACTTAAGTTGCATGAGAGGAATTTTCCCACCAATGATCTTGAATTGGAAGCCATGGTATTATCTTTGAAAATTTGGCGTCACTACTTTTATGGGGTTCATGTTGATGTGTTCACCGATCATAAGAATCTCCATTGTGTTCCCCAAAACGACCTTAACTTGAGACAAAGAAGGTGGTTAGAGCTCCATAAAGATTATGATATGAGTATACATTATCATCGAGGCAAAACTGATATTGTGGCCGATGTTCTAAGTAGGGTGAAACTCCCAAAAAAGTGCCTGAAAATGTGCCTTGAAAATGCCCAAATTCGTTATTTCCATATATCTCAAAATCCATACGTGATATAAAAAATCTGACTTCATATTCATGATCAGGGGGCAAAATTGAGTGAGAAATAGGTATAACTTCGATTTTAGAGCAACCGTATCAAAATTTGATTTTCCAAAATTTACGAAAACAGAATCGATCCGTGCCCCTAGCATGACACGACCAGAAGGAGGACTAGTGTTTATTTTTGTGCCGATTTTTACTGTTCGCTCGAAGGACTTGGGGTCTTGTGCCTAAGCCTTCCTATGCATATAAACACCTATACTTAGTCATTTTCAACACCATATCATTCAAGACATTCTCCAAAACCCTCTCTAACACTTAGCCAAATATTTCACTCAAATTCAAGTGTCTCAAACTCATTTCGGATCTCAAGAAATTCAATTGAGCTTCAAGTTCTCATTCAAATCTTCATCAAGGAAATCTCCAAAGTTGAGGTATGTGGGTTTCAACCATTGTGTCCTTTTACCCATGGTACCCAACCTTCCTTTTTAAGTAAATTGCATGTTTTCAAGTTGATTTATCTATGGGTATTTCTCATTATGAATTGATTGTGAACTATGTTGGGGTTTCGTAAAATATGAACTATTTAAGCATGTTTTGAGCTATGAATCAACGATATGTTATGAGATTTGATGAAGGATTTCAATGTATATTGCATGAGGATGTTACCAAGTATTGGTATGTTGATTTTCATTATGCTTTCTCAAATGATTTAACTCTTGAATTGCATGATTTTGAACTAGCGTTACACACCCACCAAGTTTTTGATAAAATGTCCGGTTAAGGGTTCTTGAGTTATTGATGACTTATTGCATGGCTTATCAGTTCAGTGACTTTATGATGATAAAAGAAATATATATGTGTATAGATTTCAATTAAAGTATCTATATTTTTGCAAGTTGATCACACTTTATGGAGGGGGTGCTATACCTCAATCTCCTTACCGGGGGTGCTAGGTCCGTACTACTAATTGAGGGGTATATACTTCAATCACTTTGTGGGAGGGGGGTGCTAGGCTCGTACTACCATATTAAGAGGTATATAACTTGGCCACCTTCTCGGGGGTGTTAGGCCTGTACCACTATGTTTAGGAATATATACCTTGACCACCTTATAGAGGGGTGCTAGGCACATACTACCAATTGAGGGGTAGATACCTCAATCACCTTCTAAGGGGGTTCCAGGCCTTGGATTCTAAGTATTATACGCTTGGTTATGGTGGTGGTTTCTTTCTACACATGTAATACATTCTATACAAGTATGTTTTACTTCAACTATTGATCATGCATGTCAGATCGTTATTATACTATCCATTGCCTGTGTTTATGGATTTTGCCTATGTTGCCTATCTCTTGTTGCATTGCATCCTACATACTTAGTACATTCAAACATACTATAACGTACTCTATGCCTACATGATGGTACTATTAGGAATCGGAGCTCCTCATGATCATCCTCCTCGTGGCTAGTTGGTTATCTTGAAGATAAGCTATTGTTGAGTCCTCAAAGTTTGGGGGCATTAGCTATGCTATTCTTGCCTTTGTCATTTCTTAACGTTGAACTCTTTATACTATGAGGGTGAGCCCGAAAAGTAACTTGGCCACCGCTCAAGTCTATGTTTAGAGTGTTGTTGGAACTAATCATGTAATTGTACTTGAGCTTTGACTCTTTTATGATTTACGTTATTCAATACTTCCCTTAGTCCCTTTATCCTTATTTCTAATATCTTGTTGTTGTTTAATTGCTTCCACAACCTAGGATGTGTAAATGATATGCTAAGAGGCTTGTTTGAGATCCCTTTTGGTTCCCATTCACTGTGTCACGTCTAGGCCCTAGGCTTGGGTCGTGGCAACTTGGTATTCCGAGCACTAGGTTCTAGTGGTCCTCGGTATAAGAAGCTCCGCATCGGTTAGAGTCTTGTTCATGTTTATAAAGTGCACCACAACTATGAGAAAAATGCTATAAGGCATTTTAGGAAATGTTTTCGCTTTTTTGAATCAATGTCATCCTATAGAAGTTAAGGTAAGGTTTTCTCCCTAACAAATGTTCTTTGCTATGCTAGATCATGCCTATTCCAAGCGGAAGAAGTGCTCATTCACCTGAGGAGCAACCGGTCCCTCCTGCTCCTCAAGCTCCTCAAGATGGGGGAGTGGCCCATGAAGAGTTCCGGGAAGCCATTACCATTCTAGCCTATGCCATGGATAATTCAATCAACTAAGGGTCCTGAATTCCTCCTGCTCCTATTCCGGCCTCAAGGATGAGACATTTTACTAGGATGAACCCAGCGAAGTTCCATGGGTCTAAAGTGGATGAGGATCCTCAAGAATTTATTGGTGAGGTGTACAAAGTGTTGTCCATTATGGATGTTAGATCGGAGGATAAAGTGGAGTTGGAGGCCTACCAGCTCAAAGGAGTGGCCCAAATATGATTTACTCAATGGAAGGAGAAAAAGGGAAAAATAATATGATCCTTTGGGAGGTATTTAAGGCGGCATTTTACAACCAATTCTTCCCTCTTGAGCTAAGGGAGGTAAAAATTATGGAATTCATGAATTTGAATTAAGGGTCCATGAGTGTGAGGGAATACGCCCTCAAGTTCAACCAACGCTCCAAATGTGCTCCACAATTGGTGGCCAACCCAAGGTCGAGGATGAACAAGTTTGTGATAGATGTATCCGATTTGGTGAATGAGGAGTGTCGTGCCGCTATGTTAATAGGTGATATGGATTTGTCCTTCCTCATGACTTATTCCAAATAATTAGAGGGGGAATAGTTGAGGAAGAGAAGGGGTAATGAGGCTAAGAAGGCCAATTTTGAGGGTAGATTCCAAAGTCCCAAGGGTGGCCGATTTCATCAAGGCCAAGGGTCTTCAAATTCTCCTAGTAGAAGATTTTCTAATGATTACCCAAGGATCGAAAGAGGTGTTGGTGTGGTTCCTAATCCTATGTGCCTAAGATGTGGTATAGGGCATAATAGCCCTTGTTTGAGGGATACTAATGCTTGTTATAGTTGTGGAGAAGTGGGCCATAAGAAGATTGATTACCCTTGTAATCGCAACAAGGGTAGAGATGGTCATCCATAAGGATGGGGTGCAAATGTGGTTCCATTGGGATGAGGAGGCCAACAAGGTGGTACTCCAAGGCCCAATGAGTTCTATGCTCTTCAAGGGAGACAAGGGGTAGATGAGGTGCCCGATGTCATCATTGATATGTTAAAAGTCTTTGATTTGGATGTGTATGCATTGATAGATCCGGATGCCACTCTTTTTTTTGTTACCCTTTTGTTGCCAAAAAGTTTCATGTTGAACTCGAATTGTTGTGTGAGTCTTATGAGGTGTGTACTCCCATTGGTGCATCTATTGTTGCTAGAAGGGCCTATAGAAATTTTCTTATTTTCATTTTTCATAAAATATTTTCATTTTATATAAAATATTTTCTTGTGATTTTGTAAAATTGGATATGATGGATTTTGATGTCATTCTTGTGATTGATTGTTTGCATGCATATTATGCCTCTATTTCTTGTAGAACCCGTAAGGTCAAGTTTCAATTCCCTAATGAACTCATCCTTGAGTGGGAGAGTCATGATATGGTGGTCAAAGGTAGGTTTATTTCTTGCATTAAAGCCCAAAAGTTGATTTCTAAGGGGTGTCTGTATCATAACGTGAGGGTTAGGGATGTTGAGTCCAATGTCCTTCCTATAGAGTCTGTTTCAGTTGTTAATGAGTTAAGTTCTTTCCCAATGGGCATCCCGGTGTTCCTCCCAAAACGGAAATAGATTTTAGCATAGACCTCATTCCCGATACTCAACCCATTTCTATTCCCCCTTACCGTATGGCCCCGACTGAGTTAAAGGAGTTTAAGGAGTCATTGATGGATTTGTTGGAGATGGGTTTTATTGGGCCTAGCCAATAGCCTTGGGGTGCACTGGTGTTGTTTGTGAAGAAGAAGGATGATACTCTTAGAATGTGTATTGACTACCAGCAACTTAATAGGGGCACCATAAAAATAAGTATCCTTTACCAAAGATTGATGATCTCTTTGACCAACTTCAAATGACAAGTCATTTCTCTTAGATTGATCTTCGGTTCGAGTATCACCAAGTTAAAATGAGGGAGTGTGACATTCCCAAGACAGCCTTACGGACTAGGTGTGGGGACTATGAGTTTATGGTTATGTCCTTCGGTTCGATTAATGCACCGGCCAACTTCATGGATCTTATGAATAGGGTGTTTAAACCCAACCTTGATTTGTTTGTGGTGGTTTTCATTGATGACATTGTGATCTCCTCCCGTAGTTAGGAGGAGCATGTAGCTTATTTGAGGGTGGTATTTCAAATCTTGAGGGTGGAGAAGTTGTATGCAAAGTATGAAAAATGTGAGTTTTGGTTGAAAGAGGTTGCCTTTCTAGGTCATGTGGTGTCGGGGGATGGTATTAAGGTGGATCCTAAAAAGACTGAAGTGATTAGAAATTACACTAGACCGTTGAACTAATCGGAGATTAGATGTTTCTCAGTCCTAGAGGGTTACTACTGGAGGTTTGTTTACGCTCTCTCTTCTATTGATTCTCTTGTGACTAAGTCAAACCAAAAGAAGGCAAAATTTGTATGGACCAATGAGTGTGAAAACTGTTTTCAAACCTTGAAAGATAAGCTTGTCTCCACTCCTATCTTGTCTCTACTGGAAGGGTTGGAAGGGTTTTATGTTTATAGTGATACCTTACGAATTAGTTTTGGTTATGTTTTGATGCAAAATGGTAAGGTGATAGCTTATGCCTCTAGACAACTTAAGGTGCATGAAAAGAATTATCCTACCTATATCTTGAATCGGACGTCATGGTATTTGCTTTGAAAAATTTGACGTCATTATTTGTATGGGTGCATGTTGATGTGTTTACTGATCATAAGAGTCTCCATTATGTGTTCACCCAAACAGATCTTAACTTGATACAACATAGGTGGTTTGAGCTTCTTAAGGATTACGATACGAGTGTGCATTGTACCAAGGTAAGACTAATGTTGTGGCCAACGCTTTGAGTAGGATGTATATGGGTATCCTAGCACATGTTGATGATGACGGTAAAGAGGTGTCTAGAGAGGTTCATCGGTTGGTTAGATTGGGAGTTAGGTTGGAGGAGGTTGATAGTGGTAGAGTAGTGGTGATTGATGGTTCTAAATCTTCATTGATTAAGGGGGTGAGGGAAATGCAAGATCCTAACCCAGCCTTGTTAGATTTGAAGGCCTTGGTGAGGTATGGTATGGTGGAGGTTTTCTCCCAAGGGGGAGATAGTGTCCTTAGGTACCAAGGGAGGTTGTGTGTTCCTAGTATGGATGACTTGAGAGAGAAGATTCTTGATGAGGCTCATAATTCTTCCTATTCTATTCAACCCAGTTCTAAAAAGATGCATAGAGATTTGTGGGAAATGGTTTGGTGGGGTGGCATGAAGAGGAATATTGCTAAATTTGTATCCAGTTGCCATAATTGTCAACAAGTCAAAGGCAAACATCAAAGGCCGGGTGGCCTAGCCCAAGATATAGACATTCCTACTTGGAAGTAGGAGGAGGTTAATAAGGATTTTGTGGTTGGGTTGCCTAAGACTAGAAAGCATTTTGATTCTATTTGGGTTGTGGTTGATAGGATGACAAAGTCGGCTCATTTTTTACCGGTTAAGACTACTTGTGGTGTCGAAGATTATGCTAAGTTGTTTATTCATGAGTTGGTTAGATTTCTTGAGGTGCCTTTGTCTATCATATCGGATCGTGGTGCTCAATTCACTTCACACTTTTGGAGATCCTTTCAAAGAGGTCTTGGTACCAAAGTAAAGCTTAGTACGACCTTTCAGCCTCAAATGGATGGCCAACCCGAAAGAACTATCCAAACTCTTGAGGATATGCTTAGAGCTTCTATTTTGGAGTTTAGAGGTAGTCGGGATAGTCATCTTCTAATCTTTCAGTTTCCTTACAATAATAGTTATCATTCAAGCATTGGTATGGCTCCTTTTGATGCTTTCTATGGTAAATGTTGTAGGTCCCCAATTGGAGGGTTTGAGGTGGGGGAGATGGCTTTCTTAGGTCCGCATTTGGTTATGGAGTCCATGGAAAAGGTAAGGTTGATAAGGGATGTTCGAAAACAGCCCAAAGTCCACAAAAGTCCTATACCGATTTGAGCAAGAGGGAGCTTTAATTTAATGTAGCTGATTAGGTCAGTTTGAAGGTCTCACCCGTGAAGGGTGTGGTTCATTTTAGTAAAAAAGGTAAATTGAGTCCATGATTTATGGGTTAATACAGGGTGTTAAGGAGGATTTGCAAGGTGGCCTATAAGTTGGAGTTGCCTAATGATATGAATATGGTGCATCCGGTCTTCCATGTATCTATGTTGAGGAAATATGTGGGTGATGCAAGTGCTATTGTGACTCTTGATGTTGTGGGTGTTTTTTGCTTCCGTCAAGGTTCTTTGGAGAAATCAACAAGTTGAAAGTACCACATGGGAAGCTGAGGCGGACATGCATAAGCAATATCCCTATCTCTTCCATTCTACTTAAGTATAAGGTATTAAGTCCCCTATATGATTTCAAGTCTTAGGTTTCAGCGATTATGTCATTTGCATGCATTCATGTTTATATTGACAAGTTCATGGTGATTTTGACACTTATGTTGAGATTTTTGAAGTGGTGTTTAAGTGCATTGTTGTATTCTTGTTAGGCTGATTCCTTCAAGATAACTCTTCTTATGTATGCTTCTTTGACATTCGGGGACGAATGTTCCCAAGGGGGAGATATTGAAATGCTCCAAAAAAAAGTGCCCAAAAATGTGCCTCGAAAATGCCCATATTTATAATTTCTATATATCTCAAAATCAGCGCGTGATATCAAAAATCTATAATTCATATTCCTGACCAGGGGAAAATATTGAGTGGGAAATGTGTATAACCCCGATTGTAGAGCAACCATATCAAAATTTGATATTCCAAAATTTGTGCCAGTTTTTCCTGTTCGATCCAAATCCTTGGGGTCTTGGGCCTAGGCCTTCCTATGCATGAAAATAGCTATACTTAGTCATTTTTCAACTCTATATCATTCAATACATTCCCCAAACTCCTCTCTAGTTCTTAGCCAAATATTTCTCTCAAATTCAAGTGTCCCAAACTAATTCCAGATCTCAAGAAATTAAATCAAGCTTCAAGTTCTCATTCCAATCTTTCATCAAGGAAATCTCCAAAGTTGAGGTATGTGAGTTTCAAAAATTGGGTCCTTTCACCCATGGTGTCCAGCCTTCCATTTTAAGTAAATTGCATATTTTCAAGTTGATTTATCTATGGGTACTTCCCATTATTAATTGATTATGAACTACTTTGGGATTTCAAAAAATGTGGACTGTTTGAGCATGTTTTGAGCTATGAATCTATAATCAATTATGAGATTTGATGGAGGGTCTAATGTATATTGCATGAGGGTGTTACCAAGTATTGGTGGATTGATTTACATTATATTTTATCACATGATTTCACTCTTGAATTGCATGATTTTGAAATAGCATTACACACTCACCAAGTGTTTGATAAAATGTTCGGTTAAGGGTTCTTGAATTATTTATGACCTATTCTATGGCTTATAAGTTAAGTGACTTTATGGTAATGAAAGAAATGTATGGATGTATTGATTTTATGAATTGTATCTATGGTGTTGGAAGTGGAGCACACCTTGTTGAGGGGGTGCTATACCTCAATCACCTTGTCGGGGGTGCTAGGCCTGTACTACGAATTGAGTGGTATATACTTCAATCACCTTGTCGTGGAGTTCTAGTCCCCTCGCCAAATGAATGGCTAGGATCATTTTGATCCAAGGGCTACAAATGCTCCTTTAGAAAGTACCTACAAAGTTATCTAAGATATTTACAAGGCAAGACTTTCTCTACACTTGTCTTGAGACTTCTAGAAGCTCCAAGGGCCTTCTTGCAAGCTCTACATGTTTCTAAGGAATTATAGAGAATTCTGGAGTACTCCAGCCCGTTTTGGACATTTTTAAGGCATATTTAGGGCAGAATTTGAGCGGCTCATCATATTCTCCCCCACTCAATCTGGCGATGTCCTCGTCGCTTCCTCCTTGTAGGCTCGTATTAGGTCTTGGTAGTCCCACAATGTTAGCTCATGTTCCCAGCTCGCCTCGCTGTCGGGAGACCCCTTCCATTTTACAAAGTACTTGGTATAACTGGGATGAGTCCTCCATCTGGGAACGACTCTGTGCACAAGAATTTCTTCCAGTTCTCGCTCTGGCACTGTTGTGATGGCTGTTGGTGCTTATTTTGACTCACCCCAGCTTGGATCATCCTCATCCTGATGGTACGGCTTCAACAAACTCACATGAAAAACAGGATGCATTTCTAAGTGTGAGGATGGAGTCAAGCGGTAGGCTAGCTTGCTAATGCATTTCTCCATGAGAAATGACCCTTCGTAGCGCCTTACTAGCCCCTTGTGCACCTTGACCAGTCTTCGACTTTGATGAGGAAGGAGCTCCACCATGACTAAGTCTCCTTCCTCGAACTCCAGATGTCTTCTCTTAGCATCAGCCTATTTCTTTATTTTCCGCGCGGCCTTTGCTAAGTAAGACTTTTTCAAGTCTGCCTTCTCGTGCCATCCCTTGCCAAACTTGTAAGCAGAAGGATTAGGCCCTTTGTAACCAATAGCCATAGTTTGTGGCGTCATTGGTTGCTGTCTCGTGGACAGCTAAACGAACTCGCCCCAGTTGATTCATTCTTCTCCAAATTATAAGAAAATTGAGTGATGTTGAGTAGCTTAGCCCAATCCTTCTGATTGGCCATCCGTTTGTGGGTGAAAACTTATGGAAAAATTGATCTTAGACCCTAATATTTTGAAGAGCTCCATTCATAATCCACCCATGAAACGAGTGTCACGGTCTCTGACTATGGTCTTTCGTATGCCCCAATACTTCACCACATGTTTGAACTTTGTCGGGACTGGTATGAATACTCCATACTTGCTGAACCTGTCCACGACAACCATGATGTTGCTGCACCCCTCAGATTTCGGTAGGCTTGTGATGAAGTCCATGGAGATACTCTCCCATGGTTTCTCCGCAATGGGCAATGGCTCCAGTAGACCAGCTGAAGGACATTGTTCCACCTTATTTTGCTGGCATACAAGAAAAGTCTTCACGTAGAGCTCCACATCATCCCTCATTTGGGGCCAATAATAAGCTCTCTTGACGAGTTCCATGGTCCTCCGCACTCCAGGGTAAGCTACCCACCTTGAGTCATGGCACTCCTTGATTTCCTTCCTTAAGCCTCCCCATTTCGGCACATATACCCAGTTCCCCTTGGTGAGGAGCAACCCGTCCTCAGGCCAGAACTAGCGCATCTTCCCCTAGCTTGCCAGGCCCAACAAATTCTTGGCTTGCGGGTCCTGGTCCAACCTTTCCTTTATACGGTCGACTATTGGGAAGCTTGGGTTGGTGATGGAGGCAAGTTTGGCCTTCCTGCTTAGGGCATCTGCCACGTCGTTCCCCTTTCCTTGCTTATTCTCCATCACGAAGTCGAACTCCGCTAAGAAGGCCTACCACTTGACTTGTTTAGGTGTCAGTTTCTTCTGCTTAAGGAAGTAACTTGTGGCAACATTATCTATCTTCACGGTGAACTTGGTGCCCAGAAGATAATGTCTCCACGTCCGCAGGAAATATACTACAACAATCATCTCCTTCTCTTGGACCGTGTAGAACTTCTCCAAATCATTTAGCTTACGACTTTCGTAAGCCATTGGATGCCCTTCTTGCATAAGGACGCCTCCCAGGGCAAAGTCTGAAGTGTCCATCTTCACCTCGAATAGTTTGGTGTGGTCGGGAAAGACCAACACCGACTACTTGATCACGGCTTCTTTCAGCGCCTTAAACACTGCCTGGTACTTCTCGTCTCACTCCCAGGTCAGGTTCTTCTTCAGTAGGTCTATGAAGGGAGCGGCTGTAGCAGAATAGCCTTTGATGAACTTCTGGTAGTAATTTGCCAAACCAAGGAAGGATCGACGTTCTGGTACCTTCTTTGGTGGCTCCCGGTCTTGTATTTTGCACGGACCTTGGACTCATTCATACTGAGTTTTCCCTCACCGACAATGTGTCCCAAGAAGGAGACTTCTCGTTGGGCAAATGCGCACTTCTCCTTCTTGACAAACAGCTCATTTTCCCGAAGTACTTGGAAGACTTGTCTTAAATAATTTACATGATCCTCTAGAGTGTTGCTATAGATGAAAATGTCATCCAGGTAACCACCACGAACTTGTCCAAGAACGGCTGTAGGACACGTTTCATGAGGGTGCAAAATGTCGCTGGCACGTTGGTGAGTCCATAGGGAATGACCAAAAATTCTTACAAACCGTACCTCATGATGCAAGTAGTCTTCAGTTCGTCTCCCTCGGCAATCCTGACCTGGTAGTACCCTGACCGCAGATACAACTTGGTGAACCACTGTTCTTGACCAAGTTGATCAAAAAGATCGGCAATGAGTGGGATCGGGTACTTATTCTTCACCGTGACCTTATTGAGCGCTCGGTAATCAATGCATAACCGGGGTGATCCATTATGCTTCTTATGGAACAAGATTGGGGCTCCATAAGGTGATTTTGATGGACGAATGTAGCCCATGTCCATCAATTCCTTCTATTTCCTCCGTAATTCTTCAAGCTCCGGAGGCACCATGTGGTTTGGCATTACCATAGGCGGGGTGTCACCTGATTCAGCTCTATCTTGTGGTCCACCCCCCTCTTTGGTGGTAGCCTCATCAGCAGCTCGGGCGGCATCACGTCCTTGAACTCCTCCAAGACGTGCTGGACTTCTTTGGGCAGGGCTTCGACTGGAGGGACAACAGCTTCCTCCTTCAAGGATACAAGGTAGGTTGGCTCCTCCTTCTTGACTCCTTTGACAAGTTGCATGGCTGAGATCTACTTCTCTTGGAGTTTGGTTTCCCGTTCTAGTGGGACAAGATGAGTGTTACCCTCCTTTAAGATACAAAGTGATTTTGCGAAGGGAATTGGGATGGCTTTGACTCGGTCCAAGAACTCAATACCCAAGACGAGTGGATAATCATCCATGGTTACTATGGAGAAGTTGATATGACTGTTCCAATTGCCTAAGCTTACCTTTACATTCCTGGTAACCACAAAGGTCTCTGTTGGTGAAAAATTGACTCCTTTGAGCCAACCACATCCCTTCTCGAACTGGATGCCCATCTTCTTAGCCTCCTGAAAGGTGAGAAAGTTGCTGTGGGCTCCCGTGTCAACTAATGCCTTCATGGTGTGTCCTCCAATCTTGGCTTCTACAAACAACCTCCCCTTCTTCTCGTTCTTGGGCACCTCCACCTTTGCCTTGATTGAACTGAGGAGTCGTAGGGCCCCTATCTTGGCTTCCTCTTGCTCGCATTCCTCGATCAAGGCCGAGAGTTCTCTTTTTGGGGCATTCTCATGCCTTATGTGGCCCCTCACAAAAGAAGCAGCTAATCGAGGGTCTAGCCTTGGCTTGGTGCTCCTTGAATCCCTTTTGTCACGGCCCAAGTCCCGTTAGGGCGGTCTGGCACCCGTTGCCAATAAGGACCGGGAGAACCAACCTGTAACTATGCGCTTACTATACGTATGATGAGGGGTTCTACCTTTAGCATGCCCTAAAGTAGATAAACAGTGATAATAAGCCAAAAGGAAATGCATATGACTAGGCCGTTGGGGCCACGGTGTCTAAAGTACGAGACATGACTTCACTTTCACTTTACATTGTCTACAAAGCCTCTAAATAAAGAAAAGCATCCAAAAAGGGTCGGGACAGGCCCCGCCTCAACTAACTATACAGCATAAACATAAGCCCTAGACATATACAAAGCCCCGAAGCAACCTGGAGCTTGATGACGGCAGCTGAATATTCTGTACTCCTACCGGGGAGATCTACTAGCACCTGTACTTGCAGCATGAAATGCAGGTCCCCCGTAAGGGACGTCAGTACAAGATAATGTACTAAGTATGTAAGGCAAGATATACTGGTGTAAGTTTGTGTACCACCTTTAGTTATACTATGGAATCATGTACTTTACGTCCTTTATATTACTTTACCTTTACTATATCATCTACACTGTAAAATCTGTGCACAGATGTAAACATGTGACTAACTAATCAGTGGTGAAACTGTATCGGGTTCGTCCCTGGCTAGGTTATACTCAATCCATCGGGCTACCCCCCTTTTGATAGGATCGTCCCCTGTCTAGGTTACACTCAACCCCTCGGGGCTACCACCTACCAGAACTGTATACCTTATCTTTCCATTAACTTCGAGATGGTTCTTTTGGTGGCAATAATATTGGAGCTGTAAAATTGTATATGTAACATGTGGCATGTAGATATTCATACAAGACAATATAACAAATAAAAGAGTACATTGTATAAACAATGAAATGCATATGAAATGGTACAACTTGTGAACTTTATTTGGCAACAA
>JAABOM020000075.1:13754597-13767552 GCA_011800125.2 Solanum clarkiae
TTTGAGAATTCTACAAGAATTATAAAGTTTTGAAAGTCCACTTGCCTTAGTCAAATCACGGTCAATCTAACACTTTGACCTTTCCTTTTTGAATGGAATCTATAGCACCACGATCTAGTCAAATAAATTATTACCATAAGATTTCAAAACTCACAAAGCCCATATTACTATATGTCTAGCCTAGATCCAAAGACCAATCAATTTTGTATTAATTTCTAAAGTTTCAAGTCTAGGATTTAATCTTAAATCCCCCAAGTAATATAATACAACTTAAAGAATAATATTATATTCGGTATATATAAATTATGAGAAATTGTCACTAATTACACCTCAACTTAACTTCATATAAACTCTTTTCACATAGAATATAAATCTCAAGATATAATATAATCTCAAATAGTAAAATCTTTATGTAAGAGAATAAATAAAACTTCCTCATCAACAACTTTTTTTAAATCTCTAACTCAAGTAAATAAAGTAATTTGTAGGGTCTTTCGATTTAACTTTTTGATTCATCAAGATAAATTCATCTCTCATCATAAATAATATTCTCATAATAAAGTACTTAAAATTACACGAAAATAAACTCATTTATATAAAATATCTTATTATAAAAGATTTAGAAAATTACAAGAATAAAATTGTCGAAGCCTACACAATAAAACACCTCCCTTCAACTTAATAAAACTCTCAAATATTATGTAAATAATATATTTTCTTAGTTTTTGCTCGTTTTCCCCTCTGTGTTCTTTGAGCAGAATGATCAGCTATATATATAGGCAATTGAATGCCTTAACAAATGCTCCAGAATTGAGCACTGAAACTATTGGAGCACTAGAGAATTATTGCCACAGTTCCACTTAGCATAATAGCCGGCCAATCAATTGCAATCTTACAAAGTGGATAGAGCATAAATAAGTGAAGGGTGCATAATTACACACCAAACATCATAATTGCTCTCCACCAAACGTTGTTCCCTTCCACTTACCAATGCCTAAATAGTCTTAGTTATCAAATAGTCCGAAATACCTACTATTTTTTATTTTACGAGAAGGATATTTCAAGAAAATAACAACACCAGTTCTTAAAATATCTAACGGGTGGAGACAACACGAGAGGATTGCCATTAATCAGCACTAACGTAATAATAAAATATTAGTAGATAAATCATTTAATTGACAGCCATTAGTGCAGCCCACTAAAGCCACTTAAAGATTATTAATTTAAAAGAAACCGACGGTTGGGTCATTACATGTTCACAATAAAGGGGGAGGATTTTTGGTCGGCTTCCTCCATTTTTTTCCTAGTTCCAAGACTCAGATTAGCAAAACAGAAACTATATTTTGTTCTTATATTTTGTTAAGTTCGTGGTAGGAAATTGCTTTTCGAGCTCGTCTTGTCCTGTTCGCTGCACCTAAAAAGGTAACGACGTTATGTTTTCTGCTTGTTCTGTTCGGCTACTTCTTCAAATAACTATATTGTTACATCTTATAATCTCAGTTGGTTAGATTTCTGGTTCGCTGGTCTCTGTTCGTTTTTAATCTTCTCCTTAATGTTTTGTTTTGCTGGTCTGATTCATCAATAAGGCATTTAGGGTGTCTTTTGTACAGAGGAAAATCGAAAATATTTTCCTGGATCTTTTTTAATTGTTTGGTCAAAGAATAAAAATATTTTTTAGAAAAAAACTTCTATTTTTACGTAGAAAGTAGGAAAAAATTTGTAGAAAAATAATTTCTGACATGAAAATATTTTCATAATTTGAAGTATTTTTTAAAATAAAATTTTAAATTCTTTCTTGGATGGTTGGGTGGGGGCAGGGTGGTATAAAAAATTGAACTTTTCAAAATTAATTTTTTTTTTTAAAAAAATAAACTTTTAAATTTTTTTGGTATGGGGTTTGGTGGGGGTGGGGTAATTTTTTTTAAAAAAATTAATTTTGAATTTTTGTAAACATAAATTTTTTATTTTTGGGGGGAATAAGGAGGGAGTGGGAGAATTGGGTGAGTCGGAATATAAATAGGTAAAAAAAAAATTCACAATGTAAAATTTTTTCCAAAAATAAATTTTTAATCATATTTTATTTTTAAAAAATTCCGGAGAGGAGAGTTTTGGAAAATATTTTCCTTAACTTTTGGAAGAAAGTCATTTTTCTTAAATTTGAGGAAAATAAGTTGATTTGAAAAATATTTTCCAAAACACTTAAACTAACAAAACATTATGAAATAAAAAAAATATTTTCTGAAAAAAATTTTCCTCCATACCAACACACCCTTAATTTACAAAGTTATCCTTGGACCAAAAGTCACAATGACGACGATATCCTTTGTTGTTTGAAGACTCACTCTTCTATCTATCTATATATCTATCTATCTATCTATCTAATATATATATATACACATACTATATTAAAAGTATAAAAACCAATAAAAATATTGTTTGAACATGTTACCCTTTATTAAAAGACTTTATTTGAGATAAAATTATATTTTTATCATTTTATTTTAAATTATTATTTAATTATATTTGTAATGTTGTCTTTTAAAACACATGGAAAAGAAGTGATAAAATAATTACTTCTAGTCGTGGAAAGACTCCTAAATTTTATTTGATAGACTTCTACTTCTTCGTTATTTGAATCAAGAAAATACGCTGCAGTCGTTAAGGAAAATTTTAATTTAACATGTGTTTTAATTACTGATAGAATCTCTATATATAGAATATTTATATCTAAAATTAGTGAATTATTTATCTTCTTATAAGTTTATAATTAAATTTATTTTTTTATAATATTTGATATCAAATGAAATACATGATTTGATTAAGCGCAAAGCAAATAATAAGAGAGTAGCAGGAAAAGAACATAAAAAAACAGAGAAATACATTTCATGGAGCATCCAAAATACAAATTTAATTTTTTTTTAAAAAAAATAAAAAGTATACGTCCTAATTCACGAAATTGTAAAAAAGTCTTCTTCCTGACTTTATACGAGTAAAAGGCTTTTATCCTTAACGCCCAGGAGCAAAGAGAGAAACGGAAAGCTCTCCAAAATTAATTGTAAGTGCTCTAGCTTTTCTTCTTCTATTAATTATCTTATTTGTTTGTTTTCCAAATTCTTCAAAGCAAAGAAGTAGTTCCCTCATCCATAATTCATGCTCTTAACTTCCATGAATCAGATGGTTTTAGGTTTAGCATGATTTATGTACTGCTTTTAATAAAACTAAATTTGTTTGGGGTGGAAAAGAAATAAGAAAACTTTCTGTTCTATCAAAGGATTTTTAGATTTGTGTAAGTAAATAATGGACGGTGGCAGAGTCAGGATTTTTATTGAAGGGATTCAAAATCTGAAGAAGAAGATATAAGAACTAGTCCAGGGTTTGATATCTATTCTATTATATATATATATATAATTATTTTAATTATATATAAATAGTATAATTTTTTTATGGAAGAAATTCCGAATGAACCTCTGACCAAAACGTAGCTCCTCCCGTGGCGATGGACGTGGGATTTCAACTAAAAGCTGTTATATCTGTCGATCTCTCGGCCTTTTCTAATTTGTTTTCTTGGCTTTCCATTTTTCACACCCTCCATTTAACATCACACATTTGAATTTCTCCTTCCAAAAAAAAGAAAAATCTTATCCAAATGATACTTTTCTTTTTATATTTAAATAACACTTAGTTTTTTAACTATATTAATCTCTTTTTATATACGAAGGATTTTTGGTAAAAATCTCTTCAACGATTTACTAGTGCAAGTTTTGTTTCCACGATGTATGTGAGTTCAATTTAGATTGAGGCTGATAATCTGTCGTTTTTCTTTTGCCATGAAAAGGCCATTTTAATATGGGTGAAATTCTTTTCTTTTTTTTTAAAAAAAAACTTCTTCAAAAAAAAAAAAAGATACCTACTTTTTGTAACTCGTGGTTTTACCAAATAATACTCCCTTGGATCCATTTTATATGATACCCTTTGACTTGATACGATGTTTAAGAATAAAAGGATGACTTTTGACACTTGTTATCTAAAATTATTCTTAGATATTTGTGTGGTTGAGAATCATTTCATTAAGAGTAAGGTGAAAAATTTAAAGTTAAAACTATTTTCAATTAGAGTAAGATGACATTTTTTTGGAATAGAGCATAAAGAAAAGAGTGTCAAATAAAATGACACGGAAGAAGTAACAAAGAAGAGTTAAAAATATTACTAACATACTTGTAATAATTATTCTTTGTTAATAGTTTGACTCAATCGTATCTCTATGGTTATTTAATGTGGAACTTTTGTACACAACTTAAGCTTTATACTTAATATGATTAAATGATTATAATTTATATAATTACATGATATAACCTCCGCTATGTGACCTGGAGGGTAGGAGAGAGGCGAACGAGATCGAGAGAGGGAGGAGAGAGACGAATTGTATGTGTATATTTGTCAAATTGTCTGTGTATATCTATCAAATAATTGTATATGTATTTGTATATCTGGCAAGCGTGATTGAGAGAGGGAGGAGAAAGACGAGCGAGAGAGGGCAGAGAGTGGAGAGAGGTGAATTGTATATGTATGTTTGTCGAATTGACTATGGTTATGTGTCAAAATAATTATTTATATGCAGCTGGTATATATATGTAATTGTATATCTGACAAAAAATTGCATAGAGAGAGGAGAGAGGAGAGAGGCGAGAGAGAGGAAGAGATGAGAGAGAAAATAACAACAAAACCTTAACCATAGCTATAAATTGTAATTTCTTCAAATAATAGTTGTATAATGTAAGTACATATCATATATTTGCCTAGTCACATAATTTTTCCTTATTTATTAGATATAAAACTATCTTTGTCTTACATAGAACTTGATCGAGGACATAATAAATTACACACATGTAATAAGAACATATTGGGTCAGCTTTAGTTTTGTAACTGTAATTATACAATAACTGTGCTGCATTTATGAAGTAACTTGGTTAAATTTAAATGAATTTTCTCATTAATTTAAGACATCGCATAGAGTACGTCTTGATCATTTTTAAGCAATTTAACGTCTCATTTTATATAATTTAAAAAAAAGTTTTATATAGAAATACAACAATTAAAATATTATAAAGGTGGAAAAAAATGTGATTACACACATTTTAAGTGAATAGATACAATATTTTATACTTAAAAAATTAAAATTAAAAAAATACAATAATTTTATAAATATATTCATTTCATAGTGAATATCTATTAGGTTTCTTTATAGAAAAGTTAGAAATCTTGACTTTGGGTCCAAGTCAGTTTTTTTTCAATAAATAAAGGGGTGTCATGATTGGATTTCTCGAGTCAATGATGGCACCTACCATATCCCACTAGCAGATAAGCTACCTCGTAATCCAAAATTGCTAGTAATAATTTAAGGGTAGAAAGTAAGCAGAAATTAGCAGTTTAAAAGATCAAATGACTAAAAGAATGCAAACAGACTAAATATATCCACTACAAGCCAAAAGGTATCTCCTAAAATCTGAAAATCACAAGTACAAGCTACTACAAAATAGATACAACCCCTAAAAGTGGGTCAAAATAAATATATACATAAAAGACTAATTTCAAAATAGCAAAAGATGGGCCATAAAAACTGAAGGAGAATGTAATGATCCAAAACGCCAGGTGCTCTCCCTCATTTTTGAATATGACCATTGTAGGCTTAAATAATCAACACTGATCACTAGTGTCCAAACCTGCATCACTGAAGATGATGCAGGGTGTAGTATGAGTACTAGATACATGTATCTAGTAGGCATCATAGACTAACTGGGTAAGAATAGTAAAGATAATAGAAAATACTAAGTAAAATAGAAATAGAGGTTAAGAATGGATAGTTGTAACGATATGCATATGGGTGCAAAAGACTAGGAACCCTAAGAAACTAACCCCAATCAAGCCCGCATAAGCCCAAAAGACGCATAATTGAGATAATCCGAACGGATCCCCATAAGCCTGTAAAGTGCACAGAATAACTAAATCTACTAAGAACTAGATCCTCAAATCGAGTTTAAGATCATAGAAGTAGGACATTATTTCAAACTTAAATGCCGGGGAAAATTGACGAGGCCGGAGCGTAAATTCGGATGCATCTCTAGAGTCAAGGCTGGAGCTAATAATTTAATGTGCGGTATATAACTAATAAATGTACTATGATGCATAAAGATATGTGTGTGTCTAGTATGAGGGGGAGATAATAAGCAACCAAGAGTTGGAAATACTCATATTAAATGTCTTTGAAGGATAGTGTCCATGACATGCATGAAATATAATAAACCAGTCAATTTTAAATAAAATAGGTCTTGAAAAGGGGGAGAAGCAAATGATTAGAATGATCACAGTACAGAGGCAATGTGCTCTTGAAGAGCCAGTGATATAAACACTTATTGAAATCTCATGAGAAGAATATGTACTTTCAAATAATGAAGTGATGAGATCTCAATATGAGATGTCGCCTTGCAAATGGACACAAAATGATATATATCAATGATATATTTGATACAGTATAGCTTAACATTATAAAGGATTATGAAGATCTGAATTATACAGTTTAGAGCATGCTTTAATTATCAAGTAGAATGATGCATCTTAGTAAGCGTAAAACTTATTTGACTTGCAATCTTGTCACGACTTGATTTCTCGAGTCATGATGACACCTATTATGTCCCTTAAGTAGGTAAACTAATCTGTAATCTGGAGTAACTAGTAATGGGTCCATGGGCAGGAACTAAATAAATAAAATAATAAAATAACAGAAACAACACGAGAGAAGTCAAAATGTACATAAATGAAAAAGAATCTCTCCGAAAATCTGAAAGTCACTAGTACAGTGCCACTAAATATGAGTACAAGTCCCAAAAGTTCACCAAAAATATATATACAACTACCATATACCCATCTCAATAACAAAAGACGAGCCACAAAAAAATACAGAAGGAGACGATAATGATCCAAGATGTTGTGTGCTTGCCCTCGCCTTCAAAATCATACTGAATATGAATATATCAATGATGATGACTAGTGATTGGACATGCATTTGCATTATGAAAATTAATGTATAGTATAATATGAATACCAAGAAATGTACATCATAGGCCGAGTGAGCAGAAAAAGTAAAAGTAATAAAAAATACTAGAATAAAACTCAAATAGAGGCCAAGAGCAGAAAATAGTAAAAGTATGCACATGAGTGTAAAACAACAAGCAAAACCTAAGGTAACTAAATCGAACTGATCCCCCCATAAGAACAAAAGGTACATGAGTGGATCATTGTATGGTCCATATGTACATATCGTAAACCATCAAAATTATCAGAAATATTTCAAAGTCCTGGGGCCCATCTACAACAGTCCTTCTATGATTCGTGGTTCCATCTGTAGACCGTAGGTGGGCCTCATAGAACCTGAGCACTTTTAATTTTTTCTGCAGATTTTTTTATTTCAACTTTCCAACATATGGGGTATTCTAATTATACCTTTTCTCTTCTATTCTCAGTATTAAATAAATACATAAAATTGTAATCATCAAATTTAGAGTTCTATACTATAATTAGTAAAGTTATTTTAGGCATCATTTGTTTTTATTAAGATTTAAGACGTCTAAATCTGAATTTTGTGATGTCTATTAAGATTTAGAGGTTTGAATTTGAATATTTGGATGTTGCATTAAAATTTAAATATAAAATAGTTAAGACTATTTATTTTGTAAACATTTGAATGTATAAAAATGATCTTTATCTAAAAAAATATAAAATTTAAATAAAATACTGGATTGATAAATATTATATCAATTATTATTTTTAAAAATTATATGGCAATTAGTAGTGGTGATAGCTAGCAATGGTGATTGCATGTGTCAATTTGAGATGATGTTGATTCATGATGATGATTATGGGTAGTATCTTATACAATGGTTGGCACTAGTGATTAACATGGTAATATATAAATTAACTACTGGTGGTAATTGTTGATAGTGATTAATGGATGTAATAATGATTGATGGTGATGATTGTTATTAGTGGCTAGTGCTGATGATTGATTTTTGTGATTAATGATAGTTGTGCTTAGGCTGTGGATTCCCAGGAAATAGCCTCTCTACTTCTATGAGGTAGTGGTAAGGTCTGCGTACATTCTACCCTCCCAAGACCCCACTTGTGGACTCCATTGGGTATGTTGTTGTTGTTATGGTTAGGCTGTGGATGGTAGGTGATGGTGATTGCAAATAGTTGTGGTCGAGTTGAGGATAATGGCTGTGGATAGTTGGTGGTGGTGATTTACGATGGTGATAGTTGCAACTGAACTGGTAATTGTGTGCAGTGGGTGAGAATAGATGGAGTGGCAGTTTACTGTCATATTTGTAAATTTTTTTTTATAGATTTCACAATGATATTAAGACTCTATTATACATCTTAGTCATTCAGGCCTATTTAGACCCATTGAGTGGTTGCAAAATAAGATAGAAAAACACAATGATCAAGATCTGAATGACTAAGATTCAGACGTTGAAACAAACTTAATGACTGTGTGAGTGATTAAGATTCAAACCTTAAAAATAAATAGACGTGATGAATGAGATATGAATAGTTAAGATTAAAATTTTTATTAAGTGCAAACAAACTACACTCCCACTAATAGCTTTTTAAGGATTGTGCCGTGTCAACATAGTCCAAAATGGAACAAATGGAGTATTTGGAGAGATGATTTTTTCTCTTAGATCATGAATTGCTAACTATTTTGACATATAACACTTTGATATAGTTTCCAAATATTAATATCTTATTTTAAAGAAACTTAAAATTCATTGTCCAAATTCACACGACATTTAATTAGTTTGATCATCGTATTGTGAATCATGCGACAAAATTGAAACAGAGGGAGTATGCAACAAAGTTTCCTAATTTTGTATGAGTAAGCATCAGTACAAACACTATGAGCTGAGAGCAGAATTCGGCTAACTTTTATATGTGTATGTAGGTGTTGCAAGGCCTGAGCAAAATGGAAGGTGCTGATATTAGTGAGAGTTTGTTGAGTAAAATTCAAGTGGAAGAGAATGAAATGAAGATTAAGGATAAGATAGTAATGGAGTGGAAGAAAATGTGGGTGATTGCTGCTCCTGCTATTTGTACTAGATTCTCAACGTTTGGCGTAAATGTCATTAGCCAAGCATTCATTGGTCACATTGGATCTATCGAACTTGCAGCATACGCCCTTGTCATAACTGTCCTCCTCAGATTCTGTAACGGAATTTTGTTAGGAATGGCAAGTGGATTGGAAACGCTATGTGGACAGGCCTATGGCGCTAAACAGTATCACATGTTAGGCATATATCTTCAAAGATCTTGGATTGTCTTGATGATAACAGCCACTCTGCTTTTACCGATCTTTATTTTCACCAACGCCATTTTAAAAGCTTTGGGCCAGGAGGAGGCCATAGCTAAAGAGGCTGGTGTTATTTCATTATGGTTGATACCAGTGATTTATTCCTTCGTTGCATCTTATACGTGCCAAATGTTCTTACAAGCACAAAGTAAGAACATGATTATTACTTACTTAGCGGCAGCTACTCTTGTAATTCATATCTTACTCTCCTGGCTCTTAACGGTGAAGTTCAAGTTTGGATTGACCGGTGCCATGACATCTACACTCTTAGCATATTGGCTTCCTAATATTGGTCAGTTAATATATGTGACTTCTGGAGGTTGCCATGAAACATGGAAGGGATTTACTTCTTTGGCCTTTAAGGATCTCTGGCCTGTTATCAAGCTTTCTTTCTCTTCCGGTGCCATGCTCTGGTGAGATTTCACTCAGTTCCATTTCATATATACCATGCCCATGATAAAAGTTTTAGTTTGATTCTTTTTGCAGCCTTGAACTATGGTACAACACTATACTCATTCTTCTTACAGGAAATCTGAAAAATGCTATGGTTCAGATTGATGCTCTTTCTATATGGTAGGTATGCCACCTCTAGTGGCGGAGCCAGCATTTTCGTCAAGGGTGTTCATACTTTTAGAATATGAGTGGGCTATTTTTGTATTAAGGGTGTTCAAAAATTGATATGTATCAAAATATCTATGATTAACTTATATATGCGAAAAAGTTTTCCGTCGAAGAATGCTCATTGGACCACCCTTGGGTGAATGTAGCTCCGTCCCTGGCCACCTCTCTTGTTTCAATAACTCATTATTTTACATCACTCATCTTATTGATCAAGTCTTTCACTCACTTTCTCAGTCTTAACATCAATGGTTGGGAAATGATGATCTCTCTTGGTTTCTTAGCTGCAGCATGGTACTATTCATAACCACATGCAGTCCTGTTCTTCAGATACTTTTTTCTTCATTCTCATTCATGTTCGCAAAACTAATTTTAGTGTACGAGTATCAAATGAGCTGGGAAGAGGGAGCGCGAAAGCAGCAAGGTTTTCAATCTTGACAATAGTGATAACCTCATTTGTTATTGGCTTCATCCTGTTCCTGTTCTTCCTTTTCTTGCGCGGACGTCTGGCCTATATATTCACTGAAAGTGAAGATGTGGCTGAAGAAGTCGATCGCTTGTCTCCTCTATTAGCATTTTCTATACTTTTGAACAGTGTTCAACCTGTTCTCTCTGGTAACTTCTTCGATTAATAGACTTATTCTATATAAACATAATTAAATAATCCCCAAGATTTGATGTCACAACTTGCTACAGGTGTAGCTGTTGGAGCTGGATGGCAAAGCATAGTAGCATACGTTAATATTGGATGTTACTACTTGGTTGGCATTCCAGTTGGAATTGTGCTTGGTTATGTTTTCAAACTTCAAGTTAGAGTAAGTTGTTTGTTTTTGGTTTCTTTGTATGATTTTCTAGTTTTGGCGGAGGGTCACTTATTTGTCCTTTTAATATCATTTTATCAGGGTGTTTGGATTGGAATGTTGTTTGGTGTACTGGCACAAACTATTGTTCTACTTGTCATCACTCTCAAAACTGATTGGGAAAAGCAGGTATTTCTTCATTGTAATTTTCTATCGAAGAATATATTCAATACAATACGTTATTTAATCTTTTATAGAATGTTATCAAGAAACAGTCTCTCTACCTCTATGAGGTAGTGGTAAGGTCTGCGTACATTCTACCTTCCCCAAACCCACTTGTAGGATTCCACTGTTGTTGTTAATGCTAAAGTTACGAACTAATTACATTTAAACTCAAATTATTTTTGAGTTGCAGGTAATAATTGCTCAGGAGAGAGTGAAGAAGTATTTTGTGGAAGCTAAACCTAGTAGTGATTCACAAACTGCTTGATGTTGAGAGTTTTACTTTTCTTTTATGGTATATATTGGCTCATCATTCTATATTCAACCATATTTATGAGCACTCGCAATACAAATATGCATTGAGATAGTGATGTAAACTGATTGTCAATAAGACAAAGTAACTTCTCTGGTTGCACTTGACCTCTGAACTAAAGCAGAGATTGCAGAGGCAGTTCATAGGAGTTGAACTTAGCACTCATCTGCAAAGTGCTTATTATTCAAAATTTGGATTACCAGTTGAGCAATGAATTGGGGACAAGAAAAAGAGATCTCGTCCAAGTGTTTCCATTGATTAAATTGGGTTTTGGCACTAATTTGTTGCCGACCCATAGGGATACTGTTGTGAGCTTGGCTGATGCTTCCACATGTCACATCCCAATTGCTTTACTTAGTACAAAAAGTTTTCAAATACTTATTTGGAAAGTGGAAAGTTGCTAGCTTTGAGCTGGAAATTAGTTGAAAACACTTCTATCAGTTTGAAAAAATTGGTCATGCCACCATTTACTACCCTTGAAAATTGTTGGACAATGCCTGTCTTACTCTGCGATCAAGGCATCTGGCGCTTATAGTGTTTAGATGATTTATTATGGAAGCGGAGAAGGGCTTAAAATGCCCTCAAATTATTGAAAATGATATAAAATGTCCTCCATCCACTTATTGGGCCTAAAGTGCCTTTGTCATCTACCTTTGGGTTCAAAAATACTTTTCATTCACTTTTTTTGGCTCACTTATGCCCTTAAAACTAATGGAATATATGTTTGACAAGGACACATTTATGTCTGTGTCTCCCGTCCAACTTATGATTAGAAGTATTGTTTGATGATGTGACATGATATGTATGATTTTTGCGACGCTTTGTATCTACGGGGACTTTCCCTTAGTCCTTATCCTATGTTTGATGTTGCTTGTGTTGATAATTAAGGAGTGGTGAATGGCTAAGTCCCTGTACCTTATAGAGTGCGTCCCATGTTTCTTTTCCCTTAGAATTATACGTTGTGCTTGATATGATGGAATCCCTTATATCTTGTCCCATAGAGTACGTCCTAAGCCCCTAATTCACTTAGTATGAATTTATTGATAATTGTTTCACACTCCCTACCCAAGGATATGCTTAAGTATACTATGAGACTTGTTTGGGCTACCTTCGATTTCTCCAATTGCTATGTCACATCTAAACCCTAGACTTGGGTCGTGACATCAATATCATCATCTTCATATGCTAAATTCATCGGCCTCTGATCTTGGCCTCACAGTGCTAGTTAATGTGGTAGTAGGGTATGACTCCCTCATCTAATACATTTCCTCCATCATAATCCTGGGGTGGATTGTCATCCAACTCTCTTGATCTTTGTGCCTCACGTTTTTGTGCATTCATCCTTCTAATAGAACTTTGCAGCTCAGGGTCACAGGGAATCAAAGATGCAACCTTTCTCCTGGTGTCTAGCATACACAACCTATTCCCTACACAGAAACAAACAAAAATAAAAAGTAAAATAAGGAAATGGAACTATAACTGAAAATAGAAAGTGAGTAGATATTTCAAAGTCGTATTTCTCGGCTGTAACACCCCACATTTTACATGTACTAGTACTATGCAAATGAAACATGATATGGTTTGATCAAATTAGCGCCAATT
>JAABOM020000075.1:13770633-13796939 GCA_011800125.2 Solanum clarkiae
AAAAATGATTCTATGCTATCTACTTAATCCTCCGCTTTTGTTTTTGTATTTTTTTTAGAAAATTTTTTTTCATTTTTCGCAAGATTTTTAAAATAAATCTTTTATTTCTGTTATACTCGATAAACTAGTAGAAAAAAATTCTAAAAATATGTACATATCTATAAAAAAATATATATATAAAAAGATAAAAATAAATTAGGAGTGCAGGATTAGATGAGATTGGGACAAAATTTTATTTATTTTTAGAAAAATCTATTTTATTTTAGATAGGAGTGGAGTAGGGGTTGAAATTTGAACTTTTAAAAAATATTTTATAAAAAAGATTAAAAAAATAAAAACGGCAGGTATTGTTGGGGTTGGATGGGCGGTACACAGGGGTGGGGGCAATAGAGTAGGTAAGAAAAATAATTTAAATTTTATTTTTTAAAAGATAATATTTTTCCGAAGAATATTTATACTTTAGTATTTTACTTTTAACTAATATTAATATTTTTATTTAATTTTTATCAATGTGGCATGCCATGTGGCAAGGTTTTCTCCAATAAAAGAGAAAGTATATTACACACACCATTGAGGTGTGTTTCTCAAAATAATAACTGATAGTTTAGATGTGTTTCTCAAACTTTTAATACTTTAGATGTGAAACGCAAAAAAGTGGTATAGTTTAGGTGTGTTTTATATATTAATCTCTTTTTTTTTATAGATAATAAAAATATAATAAACAAATTTAAAAAGAAAAAAATTAGTAAAATTATGTTGAAAAAATTAAACTACTCTTTTTATATTTAGTACTCTTTTGTTACATTAAATTTTAATCAGTTAATTATTTAACTTCTAATTATTCAATTCTAAATTATTACTTTATGTATTAAAAAATGATTAACATATCTATATTATAAGCAATTGAATTAATTTTCTCATCTTTGTCATTTCACAATAGACTAAATTATTACATCAAACTAATAGTATTTATTTAATTTATATGAATATTGTGTTTATTTAATGACAAATACTATTATATGTAATTTTTAAATTAGCATGGCACATACGTGCAAAGCACATAGATTAAAACTAGTATATGTATACATACACAAAGCAGAACTTTACTGTAATGTTTTCAAGAGATCAAATAGTTTTATCTCTCTCTATATATAGACTCGACGATGTGGCATTTTTCAACCGGGATTTAAATTTATCAATTGTTTAATTTAAAAATCATGTTTTGATTATATACTCAGAGATTGTGCCTCCAAGAAATAATCCATTGGTCACCAAACTGCATAGGTTATGCAATCCAACTTCTTAAATGACCTAAACTAATGTCACAACAATTCTATATTTAAGATATTTTCCTTTTTCTTTCTTTTATTTTAATTTCTTCTTCATATGTTCTTCTTCTTTTATTTTTGGAAATTCTTCAGAAACCCCAAACTTTTGCCCAAAATTACATTTGCTTTCTTAATTACAAATTACCAACTTAATTACAAAAATGCCAACATTGAGAACCGGTTCCAATAGAAAAATAAATTATTTGATTGGGTGATTTAACCTACCTGAATGACGTTTTGACTAATGGTTGTGCCTCGTCTACCGCGCTAGAACGTTTTCCTATGTTTACATCTCCGTTTTTTAAAATTGGTCTATAGAAAAATGAATTGGGAAAGTTGTTTTTTAACATTAAACATTATTTTATCCTAAATTCCTCTCATCCGTCACCTTTCTTTGCCAACCTTTCCCATTCTTGAAGAAAAATATTCATTGAAGAAAATGGCTTTCAAAGTTCTTGGTTCGTATTCATTAACTTTTTCCAGGCTAGTGTAACGTTTGTATGTCACTTTAGGTTGTTTGAATGATTTGAAATCCCAATTTTTATTTTAAATTTCTCTATATTTAATATAGATTCTTCATCAAGGGAAAAGAAACAACAACTATGGAAGTTACACCTACTTGAAAAAGTCCAAGATTTCAAGGAAATGATAGTAGTCCTCATTATTGTTGTAGACCATCTTTTGAGTTAAATGCATACACCCCTTCACCCCAAAAACGACGACGATTTGGCTGTTAGTGCTGACAATGATGTGCGGAAGAGTAAGGCTAATATTGGTTTTGCAAGCAAGGGTAAGAAGCCTATGAGTGAGAGTAATTTACCACTTTGAGGATAAAATCCTACTGTCAAAGAGACAGAAGATGAAGAAAGGTGTAAATCTGTCCACCGTTGTACAAGTGAAGGTATTTTTTTGTGTGTGTTAAATTGTGTGGCTTTATTGAACGTGTGAATCAATTTTAAAATTTTTTTTTTATTGTTCTTTTTTTTATGTTTGTTAATAGTTTAGTTTTTTTTTTTTACATCTTGTTGGAAAATTTCAGAATAAGGAAAAGGTGTCACAATGATGCTCTTATATAAATGACAATGCGTTAAACTGTGTATTTTCTTGAGCGTGTTAATCCAATTTTTTAATAATTATTTTTAAGAAATCCGGTGGTAGCAAAGGGACTAATGCACCCGGATCCTAAAAAAAGAACAATATTAAGAGAAGAATCAAGAAATCCGAAGTTGACCCACAGGTATATCTTTTGTATAGTGTTCTTCTAATGTGTTCTATTGCTATTTTTTTTTTCTGTTTGTTAATAGTTTAGTTTTTTTTTCTTTCTTACCTGTTGTTAGAGAATTTCAGTCTAAGGAAAAGGTGTCACATTGGTGTGCTTATATAAATGTCAAAGTCTTTGACGAAGTTAGGCTGTTTTTGTCGAAGTATAATTTGTTTGACAAGTTTAAAAGTAGCCCATTTTGGGTATTTATCTGATGTCTCCCCTCTAAATGTGCTAGCCCAATTTATTAGAGTTGTGGTCCATCATCTGAAAAACAAGAATATATTGGTAAAGTGTTTGTTTTTTATTTTAATGGGAAGGAACTATGTTTTGGTCTTATAGAGTTTAGGGTTGTCACTGGGTTTAAGTGTGACACAGTTGATGAGTATACTCATGATTTGTTTGGTAAATCAAAGCTTGTGGAGCGATACTTCCCCATGGCATGTCACAAGGGTGTTGAGAAGCACCATTTGATTAGTGTTTTTTAGGCTGGTGAGTTTGAGCTCGAGGATGTATATAACATTGCAGTTATTTACTTTATTAGTAAGTATATTCTGTCATCTCCACTGAAGAAATATTTTGTCCCGGTAGATCATTTTTTGTTGGTGGAATCTGGTCATTACTCCACGTATCCTTGTTGTAGACATTCGTTTTTCAATTTTAGGGATTCTGTGGTCCGCCAGCTTAAGGAAGTCCCACACTATGTTCAGTTTCATGGGTTTCCATTGACAATGCAATTATGATTTTATGAATGTTGCAACAAAGTGGATGAGGGTATTGCTTCTCGGCATGGTCACCGAATTTCTCGATTATTCAAAATGGAATACTACGCCCAAACGGTTGTATTTTGACAAGTTGTTGAACGGAATATTTAGGCGTTACGACAATCAGGTGATTCTCATTTTATATGTTTATTATTAGTATATTATAATTTATTATTCATATTAATAATTCTGATACCTGGTGTTGCTAAATTTGCTGTACAAGTTTTAAGATTTCCCCTTTACTGGGAAAGATTTGGATGTGCTTAAACGTGAGCAGCTTGAGGATTCTCGTTCTGTTGATTGTAATGTATCACCTGCTAGTGTTGAGGTCAATGATGATGTTGTTTTTCATAATTTTGAAAAGCTTGTTGAGGAATTTTTAGTGGTAAGTATACCAATAAATGTGATATCCCAGTTTTTAATTTTTTTTTTTTAATCACATTGAGTCTATGCATTTTTCACAAGTGCATAATGAGTTCAAAGCTTTAGAGGTTAAGGTTGAAGCTCAGATTAGTGAACTTAAAGTGTACGTGGATGGATGCTTTAAGAATTTACTGACTGAGATTAAGTTGTTACAAAGTCAGATATCAAAGGAAGAAACAGTTGGTGATGAGAAGGTATACTAGGATTTTTATGTATATGCGTGCAGTTAGTTTTATGACTCTTTAATGGCTGACCTGAATAGAGTATGATATTAAAGGTTAATCTTATTTGGGAGACAGTTGTTTTGGTTATTTCAATTTTGTTGATATTTGTGTAATATAACATTTCCACCAAATTGTTTATTTGAAAATTTATTTGTATTATTTTTTTATGTGGATATTTTCAGAAATAGAAAATGCTATATATTTATTAATGTAAGATCATTGTTTGGAATGCGGTTGTTGTTATGTATAAAGTCAAAAAGAAAAAATATCTGGGATATGCCCCATGCATTCTGTATACTATGTTTTGGGATTAGGTGTACATGTTGCACATGAGGACAATTAACTAGTTAGTATATTAGTTGGTTCTTGCCCCTCAATAGTTAAATGTATTCTTTGCGATATTTTCCAGTGCAAGAACTTATTTCTTATATTGGGAACTCTTTAGTTTATTTTGTTGTTTGTGCATTTATAATTTTGGGTAACAATGATGGTTGGATACTATATGGGGATTGTTGGGCAATAGCCCATGTTCCAGCCAAAGGCCCATGGCTTAATCCTATTCTCTTTTGGTTTCTAGTTCTAATTGGAGAAGGATTGAAATTCTAATCCTATTTGGAAAAGGATTGAAATTATCCTATTTGGAGTTGATTTTTGCTTAATGAAAGAATAACTCATTATTTATAAATAGGACAACTTTTGAGAGAATTAAGTATTGCTTACTATTATTCATCTTTGAGAGATATTAGCACATAAGAGAGGTCTTGGAGAGAGCTTTCAACAAGAGAGGAAAAAAAAAAAAAGAAAAGGGTGGCCTCCGCAACAGTTTTTCCTCTCTGATCAGCAGCCTTGAAATTGCATTTTTCGATTCGTTAACCATTGGATCGGTCTGAAATTTTGATTGAGTATTCCTAACATCATAGTCTTTGATTTAAACGGTGAAAATTGCAGTTGGTGGTTAGTAACATCTGAATTTGGGTCCCAAATAGTAGCTCTGATTTGGGTGTTTTTCTTCCTTCTTCTTCTTTTTGTTGGTGTAGCTATTGCTTCTCCTTACTTGGAAAGTGTTGTGTAGCCATTAAGGAGAATACTTTTAACCTTCTTATTGTTATAGTGGAGTAATTTGGATCTCGATGATCCCGTGGTTGTTACCTTCGTTTTGAAGGATTTTTCTACGTTAAATTTGGTGTTCTTTATTTTCTCTTCTTTCGGGTTTTGCTTCCTTCCATCATAACAGGTGGTATCAAAGGTTGATTATATAATCAAGAATTCTATGATGGAGGGAAATATGAGCAAGATGGTCTGTATAAACGGGAGTAACTACAACATATGGAAAAACAAGATGAAAGATCTACTGTTCATGAAGAAGATGCATCTTCTCATTTTTGCTGCTCACAAACCTGAGGACGTGATCACAGAGCATTGGGATTTCGAGCACCAACAAGTATGTGGATATATAAAATTATGGGTTGAAGACAATGTTCGCAATCACATTGTGAATGATACATATGCTAGAACCTTGTGGGAAAAGTTGGAGACGCTTTACGCCTCAAAAAGGGCAATAAAAACTTGTTTTTGATAAAGCAATTGATGACCTTTAAATACAAGGAGGGTAGTCCTATTCTTGATCACATAAATGATTTTCAAGGTGTTCTTGATCAGCTGTCAGGAATGAGTGTCAACTTTGACGATGAAATACAAGGACTTTGTCTTCTTAAACTCTACTAGATTCTTGGTAAACTCTTCGAGTTTCTTTAACAAATTCTGCTCTCGGTGGTAAAGTGACTATGGAATATGCAAAAAGTGGTATGGTGAATGAAGAAGTCAGAAGAAGATCTCAAGGCACATCCTCATAGTCAGATGTTCTCTACACAGAAGATCGAGGGAGAGGTAAAACAAGATGTTTGAGAAGTAGAGGTAAAAGTAGAAGCAAGTCAAGATCTAAGTATCAAAATCATATGTGTTATCATTGTGGAAAGAAAGGACATATTAAAAGGTTTTGCTACAAGTTAAAGCAAGATCATGGAGAAGGAAAAAAGGAAGAAAATAATGAAGACAATGTTGTTGTTGTTGTCCGAGATGACCTTCTCTTTGTTGTGATAAAAGCATCATCAATTTTGTATCTCAATATACAAGTTAGATAGTAGATTCTGGAGCTACTTCACATTTCACACCAAGAAGAGACTTCTTTTCATCTTGTATTCCCACTAATTCTGGCGTGTTAAAGATGGGTAATGCTGGCGAGGTCAAGGTACTTGGTGTTGGCACAGTTTGTTTGAAGACCAATATTGGTACAATGTTAGTCCTTCAGAATGTCAAGCATGCTCCAGATATTCCTTTGAATTTGATATCTGTAGGACAACTAGATGATGATGGCTATCAAAACGACTTGTTCAACGACCAATGGAAACTCACCAAAGGCTCATTGATTGTATCTCACGAAAGAAAATATTCAAATTTATATGTGACACAAGGATCAATCCTTGCTGATTCTATATATTTGATAGAAAGTAAATCTTTATCAGAATTGTGGTATAAGAGGCTTAGCCATATGAGTGAGAGGGGGATCACCTGTTTGGCAAAGAAGAATCTACTTGTTAGTGTGAAACAAGCAAAGGTGAAAAGATGTGTTCACTGCTTAGCTGGAAAGCAGAAAATAGTTTCTTTTCACAATAATCCTCCTTTTAGAAAGTCTGAACTATTGGAGCTAGTACACTCTGACTTGTGTGGTCCTTTTAAGGTGAAGTCAAAAGGTGGAGCACTTTACTTTGTAATTTTCATTGATGATCACTCTCGCAAGCTTCGAGTATATCCTTTAAAATCCAAAGATCAAGTGCTTGATGTGTTTAAAAAGTTTCAAGCCTTATCTGAGAGACAAACTGGAAAGAAATTAAAATGCATTCACATTGATAATGAAGGAAAATACATTGGTCCTTTTGATAACTACTGCAGATCACAAGGAATTTGTCATCAGAAGACTCCTCCCAAGATGCCTCCATTGAATGGTTTCGCAGAAAGGATGAATCGAACTCTAGTTGAGAGAGTTAGATACGTGCTTTCAGAGGCTAAACTTCCAAATTCCTTTTGGGCTGAGGTACTTAACACTGTTTCTAATGTTATCAATTTGTCTCCTACTGTTGTTTTGGATGGTGATGTTCCAAATAGAGTTTGGTATGCAAAGGATGTTTCCTACAATCACTTGAAAGTCTTTGGGTGTAAAGCTTGTGTGCATGTTCCAAAAGATGAGAGATCCAAATTGGATGAGAAAAATAAGAAGTGCATTTTCATCGGATATGGTCGAGATGAGTTTGGATATCGCTTTTATGACCCAATTGATAAGAAGCTAATTAGAAGTCATGATGTAGTATTCTTTGAAGACCAAACCATTGAAGATATTAACAAGACAGAGAAAATAGATTCTCAGATTGATGAAAGCTTAGTTTATGTTGATCCAGTTCGAAATACGATTCATCTTTTGCATATGAAGAAATCCAAGGAAATAATGAAGATGGGGATCAAGATCAAATGACCATGAGAGTGTTGAATCTGTAGATGCTCCTGTTAGTGATATTGTGGTTGATCATCAACCAAATCCTTCTCAGATAACTACTTTGGATGCTCCAGAAACCTCTTATAAAAGGTCTACTAGGGAGAAGAAAAATCAACACGCTACTCTCCAAATGAGTATATACTTCTGACTGATATGGGAGAACCTGAAGGTTATGATGAAGTCATGATAGATACTCATAGAGATCAATGGATAGAAGCAATGGATAATGAGATGAAGTCTCTTCACGAGAATGACATATGTGAGCTAGTAGAGTTATCGAAAGGTAAGAGAGCTCTAACAAACAAATGGATCTTTAGAATAAAGCAAGATCAACATACCTCTATAACAAGGTACAAGGCAAGATTAGTTGTCAAAGGTTTTGGTCAGAGAATGGGAGTTGACTTTGATGAAATTTTCTCTCATGTTGTGAAAATGTCTTCTATTCACATGGTTCTAGCCTTAGCCGCAAGTCTAGATTTAGAGGTTGAGCAAATGGATGTCAAGACTGCTTTCTTCATGGTGATTTAAATAAAGAGATTTACATGGAGCAGCCTGAAGGTTTTGTAGTCAAAAGAAAAAAAATATATCTGTAAATTGAGAAAGAGCTTGTATGGCTTGAAACAAGCTCCAAGGCAGTGGTACTTGAAGTTTGAATCTGTCATTAAAGACCAGGGGTACAAGAAAACTTCTTCAGATCATTGTGTATTCTCTCAAAAGTTCTCTGCTAATGATTTCATTATCTTACTACTTTATGTGGATGATATGCTGAATGTTGGTAGAAATAAATCTAGAATTGGAGTCCTTAAAAAGGAGTTGAGCAAATCATTTGCGATGAAGGATATGGGGCCAGCAAAGAAAATCTTAGGCATACAAATTCATCGAGATAGAAGTAAAAAGAAGTTATCATTATCCCAGAAGCAGTACATTGAGAAAGTACTTAAGAGGTTCAACATGACAAAAGCAAAAGTGGCTAGTACTCCTCTTGCTAAACAATTTAATTTGAGTATGACCCAGAGTCCATCTACAATTGAAGAGAAAAAGGAGATGTCATGTATTCCTTACTCCTCTGCAGTTGGTAGTTTGATGTATGTTATGGTTTGCACTAGACCAGATATTGCACATGTTGTTGGTACTGTTAGCAGATTTCTTTCTAATCCTGGAAAGGAACATTGGAATGCAGTGAAATGGATACTAAGATATTTGAAAGGTACTTCAGACATGGAGTTGTGCTTTGGTAGTGGCAAGACTGAACTTGTATGCTACACAGACTCTGATCTAGGAGAAAAATTTGATAATTCAAAATCCACTTTTGGTAATTTGATCACTTTTGCAGGGGGAGCTATTTCTTGGCAATCAAGATTACAAAATACGTCGCTCTATCTACCGCAGAAGCAGAATATATTACAATCACTGAAGGTGCTAAAGAATTGCTTTGAATGAAGGAATCTATCAAAGATCTTGACTTTGAGCAGTCAAGGTTTGTCCTATTTTGTGATAATCAGAGTTCTATTTATCTCACGAAGCACTCCACCTTTCATTCTAAGTCCAAGCAGATTAGTAGAAAGTATAATTGGATAAGAATGGCCGTGGAAGAAAAATTATTTGAGATTGAGAAGATATACACTTATGACAATCCTTCGGATATTCTTATGAAAGCAGTGATTGTAGAGAAATATGAATTTTGTAGAACTGCGGTACGCATGAAGCCTGTCAAGAGTTCCTCCACTTAAAGTCCATTTGGCCTCTTGGCTAGAGGGGGAGTTTATTGGGCAATAGCCTATATTCCAGCCAAAGGCCCATGGCCTAATTCTATTCTCTTTTGGTTTCTAGTCCTAATTGGAGAAGGATTGGAATTCTAATCCTATTTGGAAAAGGATTGGAATTGTCCTATTTGGAGTTGGTTTTGGCTTAATCAAAGAACAATTCATTATCTATAAATAGGACAACTTTTGAGAGAATTAAGTATTGCTCACTATTATTCATCTTTGAGATATATTAGTACATCAAAGTGGTCTTTGAGAGAGCTTTCAACAAGAGAGAAAAGAGAAGAAAAGGGTGTTTTCCGCAATAGTTTTTCCTCTCCGACCAGCAGCCTTCAAATTGCCTTTCCCAATTCGTTAACCGTTGGATCGGGCTGAAATTTTGATCAAGTGTTCCTAACATCTTAGTCTTTGATTTTAAAAGTGGAGATCGGATTTGGAGGTAAGTAACATATGATTTTGGGTCCCAAATAGTAGCTCTGATTTGGGTTTTTTCTTCCTTCTTCTTCTTTTTGTTGGTGTAGCTATTGCTTCTCCTTGCTTGGAAATTGTTGTGTAGCCATTAAGGAGAATATTTTTAACTCTCTTATTATTATAGTAGAGTAATTTGGATCTCGACGATCTCGTGGTTGTTACCTTCATTTTGAAGAGTTTTTTCACGTTAAATTTGGTGTTCTTTATCTTCTCTACTTTCGGGTTTTGCTTCCTTCCGTCGTAACAGGGATTTCACTAAACCTATTGTTTGTAGATTTTAAACATTGTAATTTATTGTTAGTGATATTTGGCATGATATTTAATGGATATAATTATTTATGCCAAATTTATTTGGTTTTTACTTGTATCTACCCTTAGTGGTGCATAATTTGGCTTGGAGGCTAATGAAATCTTGCTTTAAAAAGTTGATGACTGGTGGTTTTTTTTTTTTTTTTTTTGGGGCATTGGGTGAATGTTATGTGATTAGTGAGCAGTTGGTATACAACATGGTTAAATAAATGTCTTAATGTGATAATTTTTTTCAGTTGCTATAGTTTGTTTTTTTTTCGTGATCAAATTGGTAATTCTTTAGTATACTTATTATGGTAAGTTCATTAGTTAGTTATATTGCATTTTATCTCAAATGAGGTTTTGATTTTTTACGTGTCAATTTAGTTAAGCATGTATCATATTTCTATTTCTTGGTGGTCGCTACTTGGATTCGATTTTACATGGAGTTAGGGTATTTTAAATTGTTTTAACTTTGCCTATGTTCGGGTTTTTTTCACTTATATTGATTATTTCTATTTTTTCTTTTAAAAGAGTGATTATGGTGTCACAGCAGTGGATGTTGATGTAGAATTTAATGATTTTAACTACCCGATATCTGACTTACCATTAAATGAAGAAGGTGGTCTATATGGCGATAGCTGCCCCGTGTGCCTGACAAAGGTTAGTAATTACTCTAAAATTTTAATGATGTTTACTAAAAAAAAATAGTGCAACTCATGGTGACAATAACTTTTTAAAACCAATTTAAAGTCCTTGCTGAACCAACCAAATCCGCACACAAGTCTTCCATGCTGGATGATTTTGAATTACCTGATTTTATAGAGTTCTAGATTATTGTTTTGGAAAACAGAATGCCATATGTCACACCAATGCAACGGAAATGAACGAAGCTTACTGGGCTATTTGCCAATGCACCATGTACTGACTTTAGTAGTTCTACATGTAAATCAAATAAGTTTCCGGTCATATTCGGGGTCAAGAATCCCTTTGTTGGTTACAATGATTTTGAAGTTGATGTGGAATTGGTTGAATCATTTAAGAGGTGTATTAGTGATCGATTATCGAAAAAAGCTTGGCAGGTTTGTGCATTTGTTTTCTCTCATTTATTATACTTATTTGTGTAATTTATTTATCCATTAAATTTTCAGGAGACTTAGTAAATTTACAGCTTTATCGAATAAGATCAGTCCCCTGCTTGATTTTGGTGTTTAGAAAGTTGGACTGATGGATTGGTTTTATGTCATGGTCACTACCGGACAACCCTGGACTGACAATGAGTCAGTAAGTCTTTTTATAATGTTTTCTTTATTTATAAATGGTTGTTTATTTTAATGTTTAATTGTTTTGATTTAATTATATGGATTTTTTTAATTTGTTTGAAGTTTACAAAGTATAACCCTGTTAAGTTATTATGGTGTTATTTCTCTCCGTTCTGTGGTGCTATTTCTTGTTGGTGAATAGTTGTACTCTGGTATAAACTTTTCCTTTGTTCCTTCTTCATGCTCCTGGTATAAACGTTGTCTTCGTTCTGTGGTGCTATTCCTTTTTGCATTTTTGATCTACATTTTCCTACAAAAATTAATTTCTTGGCTGATTGCATTATAGCTGTCTAGAAATATTTATTTTTTTATTAACAAGGTATTTATTGTCTCATTTTTTTCCTGACAACACAGCATGTCAATGTCATTATGTACTACTTGCGCAAGAAATGCAAGTATGGTAATACAATCCAAAATAGAGTGACCATGACAGATACATTCTTCATGAATTGGGTTGATCAAATTCATGATGTATGGGTTAATAATAATAGAGACAGTAAATTGATCACACCCGACCATGATGTTGCATAGTATATTAGGGGTTTCAAGATTTTGGCAAATATGTCATGGGATAAAGTTGACTATGTTTGTATGCCTATTCACATTCCTTCCAAATATCATTGGGTGCTGGCCGTGTTTCCTATGCAGTGTAGGTGTTTATTTTTTTTTGATTCGCTTAGTTACATTGGGGCCGCCCATGGTGCTGCGGTGGTACAGTTGGTGCGGAAGTTGGCTGCTATTATTGCTTTATTCTTGCTTAGTATTAGATTTTATGGGAAAATGATTGGAAAAACTCAAGAAACTATGCAAATTATGCATTCTCGAACAGCGTCACCTTTATTTCTTGTGATAACACTCCACAGCAGGTTGAAGATTCTAAGTAACATTTTTGTCGTCATTATGACTGTGTTAATCTTTGGTGTGTTTTTGGGATGGCCTTACTTGTTATTTTTTTTGTATGTGCAGCGATTATGGACTGTATACATACTGTTTTTCTGAGTTGATATGTGACGGGTATGACTATCACAGAATTGGAAGAAAGAATTTTGACCCTACTTTTTATCATTTGAGATATGCAACATTCTTATGGGACTATGGTAGGAGGAAGATTGACTCAGTTGCAATTAGTGAAAATGAGGTGACTGGGAAGGTAGTTAGCAAGTTTGGAGGTCCTACAAGCTATCCAGTGCTCATTGGGGAAAGTGAGAAAGTTCCAGCATCTAAATACATTCCCAGGAGGAAGTCCTAGATCTATCTGATGTTAAATTTTTTTTTTTTTTTTGCTTTTGGTGAATTGAATGTATATTTTTGGCATAATGTTGGATTTTGAACAGTGTAGTCCTTTTTTGGGTTGTGTGGCTATGTTATTATATAATTGCCTAAGTTTATACTCTTCTCATGGTTACTTAAAGTTTATGGTAATCTCCTTTTTTTCATATATTTGTTGTGATGTTTGTTAACTGTTACCATTCTTTTTATGTTCAGTGTTAGCATTAACAAAAGGAGAAAAAAAACATACCAGGACACCAACCAGACGTGCACAATTATACCATCTACTAAAGACATGTTTCTACCAAACAAATCCACCCTTTTTTCGTGATGGACACGTAGCGTAAACTGGGGAAAAAAATAAAATGCACACCAAACTCAATACCATCAACCAAACCAAATAATTCACCATCTCAGCTCGAGCAGTGCTACCATTCTACATATTTCCCAATGCCAACAATTCGAACAAACATTTTTTCTATCTATAAATTTATTTAATTACTAACTAATATTTACTGCCAAAAGAAATGATAACTACGTTTAATAGTAAATAATGTCATAGATTGTACAAACACCAAAACCATAATATACCAATAACCAAAATTGACATAAATGGTCAATACAAAGAAGTAGTAGTAAAACACCAACACATCTACATGGTAACATTCACCCACAGTCACATGTCGACGATGGTATTTCGGAGCAATTTTTCTTGTTGTGTCCTTCTGCACCACATAAACTACAGCTACCTTTGGCTTTCTTGCATTTCATTTCATTGAAGCCCTTTTTTGTGTCTTTATTTGATGGCCTTCCTGGTCTTCTTCTTGTATTGGGTGGTATGACCAATTCATCAACTATATGACCAGGAACCACCCATGTACTTTCGCAAGGAAGTGGTTCGATGGGTATTGCATAAGCATCCCTCAAGTTCTTGTTGCTATAGTAAATGGAGCAGTACAACTTTACACTCTTATTTCGGTATTCAATAGCAGCTATGGCATGACTACATGGTATTTCATCATGCTGAAACCTCCCACAGGTACACATGCATGTATTCAGACAAATGGCGAATATTTTTGCATCGTCTATAACGGTATGAAGAATTTTTGTTGATGTCTGTACCTTCAAAAAATAATACAACAATCACGATCATTTTTTTATTATACAATAAATTTAAAAATAGTTCTACATTGTACCAACCTTCATATTATTTGACAATAGCTTATTTGCCACCAACATCTCATTATATTTCCTTAAACGGATTGTTGTTGTTTTCCTTCCTTCCTCGTTATATTTTTCATTCCAATATTTAATTGTCTGCCTTACGTACTCTAACATACGAATCATTGGTAGCTTTCTACCCAGTAAGATCGCTTTATTTATGGAATCAGCTATATTACTAGTTAATGTCCAAGTTCGCTTTACCGTTATATGACAGCGAGACCACTTTTCAAAATCAGCCTTCATTAAATATCCTCGAATTTTTGGATTTATTTCATCCATTTTATCCATCAAATCATTAAACTCTTGCAGAGTATTTGCCTTTGCCAAGTTGAAAAATAACTTCCTAACTTCCTCGATATTTTTGTGTGTTTTCTTCAATATATTGGTCCACAAATGATAGATACAAGCATAATGTTTGATGTCTGGGTAAACATTTGTTGTAGCATTCCATATGCTTTTATTTCTATTTGAAACAAAGCACATACCATCTCTATCGCCAAATGTGGTTTTAAAATTTTCAAAGAACCAACTCCATGCACTGTCATTTTCAGAATCGACGACAACATACTCCAGTGGGCAAAATATGTCCTAAGATATTTTCAAATTTAGTAGTCTACCCCGTCAAATACTTAAAAGAATCAAATTTGCTTTTGTATAATAACTACTAACCTCCAGGATCCAATATGCTAACTGTCAACATGGTTCCTTCAAATGTTGAGCATATGTGTGTTCCATTAACTACAACTATTGGACGGCAATATTCCCATCCTATTATGCTTGCATCAAGTGCAATAAAATAATATAAAAACCTGTCATCCTCAGTTTTCATAAGATTAACGACTGTCCCAAGATATGTTTGCTCCAATATATAAAGATACGTTGGTATTTTAGAATATGACTCTTCTGGGTCCCTCGTAATATCTTCATTGCTTTTTGTTTACCCCTCTAAGCCTGCATGTACTCAAGGAAATACCATGTTTCCTCTTCATGTCTGCCCGTATGTCACTGGGGGTATAAATTATTTTGGTTTCGCTATATTTCGAAAGAAAAATGCTACCAAGCACACAACTGTTGGATGGACGTTTTGAGTTCAATTTCTCACCCAGAGCAATTGTGTTCATTGTTGAAAATTCTGACCTTGAATAAACCTGACTTCCCCAGTAATGATAACTTAAAGAACCAACAACAATTATCGTCTGCACATTGTAACGTAAAACTGAAAATAACAAATATACCAACCTATTAATACATACAATCTTCATCAACATCATTAAAATAAAAACTATATTATACTTTCCTTTTTACCTGGCAGTACATGACCTGACAACCTTGAACCTAAATTGTCTCATTAATGCATACATCTGCATAGCCTCCATCAATATATGCTTGTTTATGTAAATTTGGTCTTCCTCCACCTCATCAACCAAATCATTGCTTACTACATGTGGTTCTTCGATTTCCTCATCAAAATCCACCAATACTGCATCATTCAAAGCCAATCCCAGCTCATCTGATGTTATTGTTTGTGGGAACATCATTGGACTAGTAGGTTCGTGCACCATTGCATCGAAATCTCTTCCTGTATATGTTACACATAAAGGAAATTTCGAAAAGAAATTTGGACAACATCTTTTTTGATCTAAATAGACTCTCACTCCCCTATCATTGTGGATTTTTAATGGTGGTGAATGCATATTCACGATATATTGTATTACCAACTCGATGCATGTTGTATCCAACCCTATTTGAGAAGCAATGACATTCAACAGTCCATCGTAATTTGATGACATATCATATAACACTCCTTCCATCTTGTAATCAATGCAATTACCTGCGTTACACACCATCCATACACCTTAAGAGAAACCATTCTAGGAGAGGCAAAATTGCAATACTTTTTGTCATAGCTGAAACATCATATGTAATACCATTAAACACCACTACTGTTTTAATTACCATTAAGTACACAATACACACTTCATACCAACAGATATACCATCTCCCTACATATCTTTAATTCTGAAAAACTTTTATGTTTATGATCATGCAAAAACAATCTCATACCAGCACTTCTAACGCGAACCACTACAACAACTACTAATCAGTAAACAAAAATTTTATGTATGAACACCATTAACAAAAACAAAAAAAAATTATAATAAAATTAAAAAAAATTGCAATTACACAAGAACACTTATAACTATACCTTTTTCCCAATATTAAAACACCACAAATATATAAAGTTCCATCAAATTATATACAAATTATAATTAACACAAATCTTTGATATTGGCAACAACTACAAAAAAATTCAAACAATAAATTCCTAATATTTACATACCAGTTATGTCCCATTTACCATCATATTTTATCAAAATTGACATATATTTGCCGTTACTCATGGAATTTATCTGGATAAATGCCTTCATTTATATTCTCCACTTGCTTGGTATTTTTTTTTCTCAGCAACACTATTAATGTTTGAGAGAAAGAATTTACTTATAGGGGTATGCTTACCACTGTGAGTAATGTTCATACCCACACACGGCTAGCACTAAGAAAAATTTTTTCAGTGTACCATCAAATCAATTAATTGGTTTGATTGGTTTAGGTGAGATAAATGCCTTTTTTTTTATTATAAACAATTAAATACCAAAAGGAAGTACTAGTCGTACCAAAAAAGACTCATTGACTTGGTCCATTTTATTAGCAATATAGATGACATGTACAATTAACAAGGTATTATTAAATTCTTTATATATATTTTTTTTTCAACTCATATCACATCAATGTGTTTATTATAATTAATTAACACCACCTACTATAAGTAAATTAATTTTGGTGTCAACAATGGCCAACAGGATTAGTACTAACTCTTTTTATTTGGCTTCCCAACACTAATCACATCATTATTAATAAGTATGAAGTACCTTCTCTTACCTATTTTGTAATAAAAAGTTGGTATATACATGTAATTAACAAAAAGTCAGTATGACCTTGTAATTTCATGGAAAATCTTGTATAGTTTTGTTTTTCATCCTTATTTTTTGACAGAAATCCTTACACTATTTTTGACAGAAATCCTAATACAAATTTTAAACAATGCCTTTTTTGAACAATGATTTTGCTTGCCAAATTCGAAACCCAAGAAAACCTTTTCCCCTATCTTGAGAACCATTGATCCAATACTGGAATTTTCATGGCTAAGGTGGCATTTGGATTTAATTCTAGGCTCCATACAAGTATATATGTACTAAAATACTCCCTTTGCGTAAAAAGTTAATGGGTTTCAATTTTAACTAAATTAAATGATGGCATATAATGTAGAAGAAATGACTTTGCAAAACAATCAAACCCATTGTTAAAATAATGATGTGAATGTGTATTTTGTTGAACAATATATTGGAGTCTTTCACAAAATGAAGCACCTTTTGCTAATGTAAAAATTCTACTTTTTCTTTGTTTCTCAGTTTTTCCTCTTTATTTTTTTCCTCCCTTTCACCACTTGTGACATTTCACTAGGTATGTTATTATTGTTATTGTATCTTTTTTTTCCCTTAAAACATCATTTTTTTTATTCAAGAAAATATTGAGGTGTGGTTGTTTGAAGGATTTTTAAGATTCAATAGATATGTGCAAGTTATAAATTTTTTTATTGTATATCTTCAATTCTTTATATTTTTTATACTATTTCTTTGTTTTAGAAATTTTTTCCCCTCAAGTCTACATATAGTGAACTAGATGATTTTTTTTCACTTTAATAACAATGTTTATAAGTATATAAAATAGAAAAAAATCACTTCTCACAACTCCAAGTTTGAAATGACAAATGACTTCTCCTCAAATGGGAAGCTTCAGGATTTCCCATGTACTGTTTGCTAAAATTAAAAGAAATGATGTAACACAAACGATTCTAATTATGGAGACGAATAGATAAGTTCCAATAAAGCTTTTTGTTGACAAATTTAGCAGAATTTTAATAGAAAGATGCCCTGAAGCTGGTGAAGGACTGTTCTCCAAGAACCATTCCCCAAATTGTAAATGTTGATCATAATATGCAGAATAGAAATATTTTTATAGGATTATATATATAAGGATCAATTTTGAATAAGCATATCTTTGTCACGACGTTGAGTGGCTGTGAGTGACACCCACACCAATCCTCCAGTGGGAGAACTAATAATCTAACACAATAATAGATCTCTCGCATAAAGTTGAGTTAAAAGCGTTTACCCATTAAGTTTTCTATAAGATTATATAAGGATCAATTTTAAATAAGCATATTTTTGTGATGACCTCGAACGGCCGTGAGTGACACCCATACCAACCTACTATTGGTAGAACTAATAATTTGACACAATCAACTGAATTGACGCAATTTTTACAAGTCCGAAATTATGAAAGCAAGTCTTAAAATAACCAAGTTAGTCTTGTCACTTGTGTATGTTATTCTGATGGAAAGTTGGGCGATGTATCGTTTGGTTTGATTTTGAATACTACCGATCCAGTGTATCGATTTTAAATTCAATAGATTTTGAAAATGCTCGTATATGCACGATGCTCACTAGCTATTTTGTCTTCTCACAGAAAAAGAAAAATCTATTGAATTTAAAAGGCCATATAAGCTTATAAAATCTCAAGGCAAACATTAGTACATCACCCATACTCGTCCAGAAGCTGAAGTAAATTGCTAATCATTTAAAAGGCTATAGAAGACAAGCTGTTGAAATCTCAATAAGTTGAAGAAAATTTAGCAGAAGAGTACAAAAATTACAACCACAAAGCCAGCAACTTAACATATCCAAAAGATAACAGCAGCACCAAGCCAACACCTTCAAAAAATGCAGCACCCTTGAAAAAATGGATTGGATCATCTACGACTAACGTCTCCTTCACATGGTAAACTGAAAGACAGAGAAATATCATTAATTCATTAATATTACCGTATGAACAATTAACGAGCTTATAACTTCCCATGCATCTAGAGACATGTTAAGGCGGGTGAAACCTGCTATATCTGAGCCTTAACCCTTGCAACAATGCCTCGAGTTCAGTGTTGATGTTGCTAGTAATTAACAGTGTTTGAAGGTGTTAAAGTCGTACAACATCAGCTTCTTAGTTTGACAAAGTCTTGCAGTACCTATTTTCTAGCTGTTAGTTGTTACTTTGTTACATATTTAATCCGTATATTTCCAACAGTGTGTGTAGAGTTTGTTTCCTAGAGGTTAGGGGAAGTGGTTTATTGGAACTATGACAGTGGTTTAGTTGGAATATGATTGTTGTAAACCTTTAAAAGGCTAATTAACGTATTAAATAAAGTATCCAACAACTTTCTCTGCAAACGTTTTTACAGTTCTCTCTTCTCTGTTTTTTTTTTTCTGTTATTTGTTCTTCTCCATTACAAGCTTCCTGTGTGTTGAGTTTTACATCTGGTATTCGATCCATCACAATGAATGATCTTCAAGTAGTTGGTGGAGTCAAAAAGCTGAATAGCCAAAATTATAATGCATGGGCAACATGTATAATGTCTTATATCCAAGGCCAAGATCTCTAGGAAGTTGTCAATGGCAGCGATATTACACAACCAGTGGAAGAGATGCAAACAGAACGTTACGGAAGTGGAAGATCAAAGTAGACAAAGCAATGTCTGTGCTCAAAACAATAATTGATGAAGACGCGTTGGAGCATGTTCGTGACACTAAAATGCCCAAAGAAGCACTGGATACACTTAGCTTGCTGCACTTTTCTCAAAGAAAAAAACGCAAGGTTGCAACTTTTAGAGAATGAGGTATTATCAATAGAGCAACGTGATATGACAATTGCCCAGTACTTCCATAGAATCAACAGGATATGCCATGAAATTTCAGCTTTGGATTCAAAGGCACCAACTGAGGAAACCAGGGTAAAAAAAATTATTATCCATGGTTTGAGACCTGAATACAGAGGTTGTTGCTTTTGTACAGGGATAGCCAAATCAGCCATCACTTGTTGAGTTTGAAAATTTGCTTGCTGGCCAAGAAGTCGTGTTGAAGCAAATGGCATGACTCTCAGTGAAGAATGAGGAAGAAGCACTCTACACCAGCAAAAGCAAGAACATTAAGCATCATGCTATTGATGAGTTTAAGAAGAAACATTTTCATGGAGATGGAAATTTTTGCTCAAGAAGAGTTCGGAAGAATCACGGGAATGACAAAATATTCGAAGGGAAGTGTTACAATTGTGGGAAGAAGGGGCAGATGGAAAAGGAGTGTTGGTTCAAAAACTAGTCTGTAGAAAATTATGCTGCTACCTCAAATTCAAACTAGAAAAGCAAAGATCCTCAAATTCAAACTAGAAAAGCAAAGATGTTTCGGATGCTGAAGCATTTTTTGCTATAGAAGAGGAGGATTTAGCACTTGATAATATCTGAATCAATTGATCATGAGAATGACTGGATTGTTGATTCGGGGTGCACAAATCATATGACAGGTGATAAGCAAAATTTGCAGAACCCATCAGTGCATAAAGGTAGCTGTGTTGTGGTGATAGCCAACAATTCAAGGTTATCAATAGCTCATATTGGTAAGCCAACAATTTCTCTTGAACAAAGGGCCAATCAGATGTGTCACTTCAAAATGTTTATCATGTTTCGGGTATGAAGAAAAACTTTCTTTCAATATCACAATTAACAACATCAAGAAACTATGTTCCAATTGGTCCTGATGATGTGAAGATATATCAGGATCTCAAGAACTTAGAAAATCCAATTATGAAGGGGCGTTAATTAGAGTCAGTCTATATGATGTCTGTGGAGTCTGCATATATAGGAAGGAGGAAAAATAATGAGACTGCTGATTTGTGGCATACGAGATTGGGTCATGTGAGTTATCCCAAGCTAAGTGTGATGATGAAGAAGTCAATGATCATTGGTCTTCCTCAATCTGAAGTAAGAACATACATCATTTGTTTAGAATTCCAGCACGGTAAAGCTCATCAGTTGCCGTTTGAAGAGTCCAAATTGAAAGTTGATCAACCACTGCAATTAGCTCGCTCTGATGTGTTTGGACCCATCAAGTAGTCATAAATTGGTGGAATGAAGTACATGGTGACCATTATCGATGACTTCTCTAGGTATGTTTGGGTTTTCTTTATGAAAGAAAAATTCTGATTCTTTTTCTAACTTTAAAGAATTTAAGGAAACAGTCGAGAGAGAAGTGGGCAAGCAAATTCATTTTTTAAAAACAGATAATGGAGGGGAATACAACTCAATTGAATTCACTTAGTACCTAATAGAGTGCAGAATCCATCATCAATATACCTGTGCTTACACGCGACAGCAAAATGGCATCACATAGAGGAAAAATAGGCATTTAGCAGAAATATGCTGCACTATGTTACATGCCAAGAATGTTCCAGGAAGATTTTGGGCTGAAGCAATGAGGACGGCAGTGTATGCCATCAACAGACTTCCTCAACAAAGGTTAAGTTTTCTTTCACCTTTTGAGAAGCTGTGGAATATGAAGGCTAATGTCAGTTATTTCCGTGTATTTGGATGTGTCTGCTATGTTTTTGTACCTGCCCAATTGTGTAGCAAAATGAACAAGAAAGCTATTAGATATATTTTTGTAGGCTACAATTATCAGAGAAAAGGATGGCAATGTTGTGACCCTACAATTGGAAAGTGTTATACATCTTTATATTTGATGAAACCTCTTCATGGTGATCTGTGGAAAAGGAGATATCACTGGAGCAAACTGATCTGAAAAATAAGTTGGAAATTGGTTATTTTCGATCAAGTGAAGATGCCAATATTAAACAAGGTGAAACTGATTTTGAGGAGTTCACCAGCCACCATGTTAAGGCAATGAGTCAAGTAACAAGAGAAGTACCAGCTGCTTTGCAATCCCAAACAAGAAGGTCAGAACGGATTCGAAGGAAAAACCCCAAATATGCCAATGCAGCAATAGTAGAAGATGAATCTGGAAAAGAACCTGAAGCTTTGAAGAAGCGTCTCAAGACTTAGTGTGGAATAAAACGATGAAGGAGGAGATCGCTGCATTAGAACAAAATCAAACTTGAGAACTTGTGCCTAAACCAAAAGATGTGAAGCCTATATCTTTGCAGATGGGTTTATAAAAACGTTACAAAGATGGGTTGATAGAGAGGCATAAAGCTCGTTTGGTACCTCAGGGATTTACTCAAGAATATGGTTTGGACTATGATGAAACTTTCAGTCCAGTGGCGAATTTTCCAACTGTGTGAATCTTACTTAACTTGCTACTAGCAAAGATTGGAATTTATGGCAGATGGACGTTAAAAATGCATTTCTACATGGGGAGCTGGATTGGCAGATTTATATGAATCAATCAATGGGTTTCTAGAATCAATGGGTTTCTAGAATAAGAACATCCTGAGTATGTTTGTAAGTTAAGGAAGGTGCTTTATGGAATAAAGCAATCACCAAGGGTCTGGTACGGTAAAGTTGCTGAATTTTTAACTCAAAGTGGTTATTTTATTACATCTGTAGATTCAAGTTTGTTTGTTAAAGTCAATGGAGGGAAGCTAGCTATAGTGTTGGTATATGTGGACGATTTGATTGTAACCGGTGATAATGAAGAAGAAATTCTCCAAACTAAGGAAATTTTTTATGTTTGATTTCATATGAAAGAACTTGGACAACTTAATCATTTTCTTGGTCTGAAGATTGATAGTACTCAAGGAGCTAGTTAATCATTTTCTTGGAATGCTGGAGTGAAAGTTAATTGCAACTCCAATTGAACTAAATGCCAAAATGTGAACACACCAAGGAAAAGATTTAGAAGACATGACGATGTACCGGCAATTGATAGGTAGTCTAATTTATTTAACTCAGACTCGACTTGATATTTCTTTTGCAGTTAGTATGACGAGTCGCTAAATGCACAATCCAAAGAAGCACCATATGGAGGTTGTTTGGCGACTACTAATATATGTGAAAAGTACAATTGATAATGGTCTTTTGTACAAGAAAGTGAAGAATGCAAGTTGGTCGGTTACTGCGACTCTGACTTCGCGGGAGATCATGATACTTGTCTTTCAACTAATGGCTTTGTGTTTAAGCTTGTAGCTACAGTGAATTTTGTTGTAGCAAAAGGCATCCAATGGTGTCATTGTCACCAACAGAAGAAAAGTATCGGGCAGCAGCTATTACAACTCAAGAAAATACATGGCTTATGCGGTTGGTGAAGGATTTACATCAAACAGTTGGCTATGCAGTTCCCGTGTACTATGACAGTCAATTAGCAATCAATTTGTCTGAAAATCCAGTTTTTCATGTAAGGACTAAGCATCTAGAAATACATTACCACTTCATTAGAGAAAAAGTGTTACAAAGAGAGATTGAGTTGGAGCATATTAAAACAGAACGGCAGATTGCAAACTTGTTAACAAAAGGATTAAGTGTCAATAAGTTTGGAAAGTTTTTGTCAGCAACTAGTCATGGCTAAGACTTGAGCTAATTGTCGAGAGGAGGTGTTAAAGTCATACATCATTGGCTTCATTAGTTTGACAAAAGTCTTGCAGTACCTATTTTTTAGTTGTTAGTTGTTACTTTGTTATTCATTTAACCATATATTTCCTAGAGTTTAGGGGAAGTGGTTTAGCAGAACTATGCTAGTGGTTTAGTTGGAATATGATTCCTGTATACCTTTAAAAGGCTAATTAACGTATTAAATAAAGTATCCAACAACTTTCTTTGCAAACGTTTTTACAGTTCTCTCTTTGTTTTTTTCTTTCTTGTTATTTGTTCTTTTCTATTACAAGCTTCCCATGTGTTGAGTTCTACAGAAGGAACTCTAGTATCAAAGATTCCAAAAGCTAAAGAATATACCACCAATACCTCCATTCTCATTACAATTGAAATTAGTCCTTAAGGAATATTAAAGGGAATATAGTAAACATGGAAAACATTTCGATTTAAGGGGAAGCCGCATTCCAGTAGGCCAGATATCAGCAGAAGCTCATTTATCCATTTTCATGAACGGTAAAAGGAGAAATGTGCAAGTGAAAGAAACAAAAAGTGTGTGTGGTAAAGGTAATATCACAAGGAATTAGCTTTTACACTAAAGGAAATACCAAATGTGTAGTTTCTCCAGGGACAAGACTATTCTAAGAGGCATGGTAAACGTATAAGACATTTTGATGAAAGAGAAAGAGGTTTGCAAATAACAAAAAAACAAATTGTGCAAAAGGGCCATAAGCTCTCTATTATAAGTCTTAAAAGTTCACAAAATGTAAAAATGTGTAATACCTGTTGAAGCCTACTGGAGACGTTGCCATTGAGGCCAGTCATAGGAAGACAATTTGTAGTGTTGTGTCTTCTGCCAAGCTTCTCCAAAATCATACACAAGTTCAGCATTACTCATGTTCAAGTCGTAAGAAATAACCATGCTTCTTATCTGCAAATACAAGATATGCGGGAGAGAAGGATGAAAAACTATGTTCTGAACCTCCCTATCATAATTCCAAAGACCAAAAACACTTTCTTACACTATCATAAACAGTCATCCATTGTCCATAATTATCTAGCCAAAAGAAAACTCCATCGACTACACCAGCTGAGGATGATGAAATCTCATCCCTGGAAGGCTGCAATGGAAAAGGTACATCCTCAATTAGCGAATCAGCAGTCCACTCATTAGTCTCTGAAGAGAAACTTTCAATTGTTAAACTATACTGGAACCAGGAGTTATTCCTGCTATCTGGAGTGGGTACAGCATAACGAACTATAGTAAATGAGACACACTCATCTGTCTCCTTTAGTATAAATCCAACATATGAATCCTTCATAGCGATTGGAGTTTTAGGGAGATCAAAATGCTACCTTGTCATAGGATTATAAAAATAATAAATCCTTTGTCTGCTTCTAAGCTTGTTGCAGAGTAAAAACCCATTGGAAGAAGCAACGATATACACTCTGTCACCAATATTATCGATAGATTCATCCAAACCAGTACCAATTAACAGTCGTGATTCATCGGATGAGAAGAAGAAATGACTTTTTAAATGTTTCTGAACGAAAAAGAAACCTAGTAAATAGGGTTTAGGCCACTGATGCAGACGATAACGGTAAACTTCAGCAATGTACTTTCGCCAGTTCTTTGAAACACATGTAAATCTTGCTAGCGATTTTAAAGGCAGCCGATTCAGAAATAAACAATTTGCATTGATGACGTCTCTAAAGAAGTCCAGCCGCCATATCTTTGAAGATCTTGGACCATATCTTGGTCAAAATCTTGCACCCACCAAACAAGCCACCACAATCCACCGTTCAGTCACCATTTTTGAAGATGATGTTTTTTTGTTCACACTTGCATAAGAACTCTAAAATGAACTATAAATAAAGGTGCAAATTTTCATTTGTAATACACCAAAAACACCAACACAAGAGTGAAGTAAAGTGTGAGTTTGAGAGTTCTTTTGTAATCTATTCTTGTGAGTAATAGAAGAAATATTTTCTCTCAAATTCGTGTTTACCAACGCCCAATTGTTCCCTTGGGTTACAACAAGTAGTATCAGAGCCAAGTTAGAAGCGTTGGTCGAGTTCTTTAGTTGATAGGCCGAATTTGGGTTTTTTGAGCTTTGTTCAAAATCTAATTTTGACTACACCATTGGATTCGTTTCGTCGAACGGAGTCCAACGCACCAAATGGCAACCTAATCGGAGTTCAAACGAGCCCAAAAATCACAGTCAAAGTTCGGTCAACTCTGCCGGAATTTTGTGGGTGACAGAGATACTGTTCACCGGAGTTCTGCCGGAGACGACGACACTGTTCACCGGAGAACGACGGAGAGGACGACCGAAAATACTGTTTATAGCCGGAATCTGCAATAGTTTTGAAAATTACAAATTGACCCCTCAAGTTTTCTGCAATTTCAGTTTGGTCCCTCAACTTTTAGAAAATGTCAGAGTGGCCCCTAATCTTTCTGAAATTGCAGTTTGACTCCTGATCTTTTGGTAATTTCAGTTTGGTCCCTATAATTTTTTGAAATTATTGTTCTACCCCAATAGTGGAATTTTGGGCCCAAAGTGTCAATTCCACCTTTTTTATCGTTCCGGACGTAACGATGAGCTCCATTTTTCAAGATTCAACCTCGTTTTGGTGAATTAAACTATTGCAAGGTGATAACGACCATAGAAGAGTCAACATCATCTTCTGGACCCATGGTTATGCTCATGGAACCAACTACACGTTGTGAAGACCTCGTATGAAAGATCTCCTAGGCTATAAAGATTTATTCGATCCTATCGAATTGAAAGGTTAAAATCCTAATCCCACCAAGGAGTCAGAATGGAAGAAACAAAAAATGAAAAACTATAGGTCAAATTCGTCAATGGATTGATCATAGTGTCTTCCACCATGTTGCACAAGAGACAGACGCATATGCCCTCTGGAAGAAGTTGGA
>JAABOM020000075.1:13797039-13809666 GCA_011800125.2 Solanum clarkiae
TATATATATATAAGTCCAGATCTAAAAAATATTTGCAACTTGCAAGCCGCAACAAATTTTCTCACAGTGAAGTGATACAATGGAATCTCTGTTTACATGGTCAATCAATAGAAGAAACTGAATCAACCTTTTTGTGGTACATTTTTGAACGAAAAAATTCTTTCACTCCACAAATCAATTCCGGACTTCGAGCATTCTTTGGCAACCATTGTTGAAAGTTTCTTCTTTGCAATTTTAGTGAAGATGATATAATTATTACAAAATTTCAATAATTAATTAGGGATTAATTGTAGTTAATAAAAAAATTAATTATTAAAAAGAAAACAAAAAGGATTTAAAAAGTTATAACTCCTGAAGTGGCGCTGACATGACAGTAAGTGTAATGCACCATATACTGGGAGAGTGGTATTACACTTCTAAGGGGAATATTAAATTCACTTTTAAGTAGGAAAGATGTGTAATAGGTCGTCATGATAGTTTAAGTATGTAACTGACTTTTCGGGACAAGTTCAAGGGAGAATATATATCTTTTCCCTTTTATGTAATTAACACCAGGAATTTCAGTATGTTCATTATACATATATTAATCCAAATAGAGTTTATAACTAATGCATAAAATTAATACATTTATTTGTAATGCATTCTAAGTATCATATAAAAATATTAGTAATACATAAAACTAATGCATTTATTGTTATTTCTGATGCATTCTAAGTATCATGTAAAAATATTAGTACTCCCTCTGTTCACAATTAGATGCCAAAACATTTCTAATTTTATTTTCATTTTTACTTGTCAAATTGGAAAAACCAAGATATACAATTTTTTAAACCTATGCTTACCAAGTTAGGCTTTTTGAAAAATGTTGAACTTTTTGAAGAGTACCTAGTGTCATGACCCGCCAGTCTTTCGTAAAAATGATGAAGAATCTAGAGTTAAGGAGAAGAAACTAGAGTCTTGGAGAGGTTTTCGGAAGACTTTAGAACATTGCGGATGAGACTTAAAGCTCCTAGAAGACTCTAGAAAGATGTAGAAAAATCTTGTAAATACTTAGAAAAATCTAGAAGGATGTATCTCATCTTGGAAGACTTAGAAATATCTAGATGTATATAGGCTCCTAGAACTAGGGACTAATGTGTAATTATTGAGGAACTTATAAAATAAATATTATTTGCACTTAAACCCCTAGAGAGTAGTATAAATAGAGCGGGTCATTTCATTTGTAAGCATCCGAGAAATTGTAAAATATTCTTCCTAGCATAATACATGTCTTCTTTCTTAGAAAGCTCTCTTGTCTTCTAAATCTAGCGTTCCCTTAGCGATCTTAGTGAAAAGGCTTACTAGTATTTACAAGATCGTGAGCAAATCAAGTAGTGCCATATGGAAGTCTCAGAAAAGCTTTAAGTCCGTGACAGAGTGGTATTAGAGCAGGTTTGTACTAAAGGAAGCATGGCAAGTGAAGGAGACGTTAGCGTCACCAACACCACCAATGTTATGTTGGATGTTGGCAAGAAATGCAAGGGGAAGAAAAGCTCCAAAAAGATTGAGGAGGTGTCGGTCAAATCGACACCAAGTGAGGCCATAACAACCCACTTGCTCTCGACTTCTGAGTTGAGTAACGATGAATGAGGCGAAGATCCCACCGATGTCTCGCTCGACAAAGGATTGGTCGCAAGGGTGGATGCTGCCAGGAAAGCAGTAGAGTTCTTGGGTTAGTACTTGAATTAGTTCGATGACAAGTTCCAGACCTTAGATAAGTTTACCTTTGAGGAGATGATAGCATCCAAAAAGTGTTGGGCGGATGTCAGGCGATAGAGTATGAGCTGAGAGAGACCATCACTTCCTTAGAGTGCCGACTCATGGAGGCACTGAGCAAGATGGAGGCCATGAGCACCACAATAAAGACCATGGGTGCCACCATAGAGGCTATGAGTGCAAGGATGAGGGAACTTGAGAAAGGCATCGCTGATGGGAGATACGTGGGGATTCCTGGAGAAAGGGAGGCCAAGATTGAGGCTCCCAAGCCACCTGTCTTCAAAGGCGTCCATGATGCACAAGAGGTGGAAAACTTCTTGTGGCACTTGAAGAATAATTTCAAGTGTAACAAGGTGAGGAGTGACGATATGAAGATCAACACAGCCGTGTTGTATCTGATGGAGATAGCCATGTTATGGTGGAAACATAAGGAGTCAGAGGTAGGGAAGGGGTTATGCGTCATTGATACATGGGAGCAGTTCGGGGGCGAGTTCAAGAATGCCTTCTTCCCGATCAATGTCATCTATGAGGCAAAGTGAAAGTTCAGGGAGATGAGGCAGACGGGTAGTATAAGGGCCTACGTGAAAGAGTTTACTACCCTAACGCTCTAGATCCCCAACCTCACGGATGATGGTATGATGTTCCACTTCATTAATGGCCTACAGAATTGGGCTAGGATAAAGCTGGAACACCGATAAATTAGAACCATTGATAAGGCTATCACACATGCAGAGGCTTTGACGGACTCTCGACATGACAGGCGAGATAAAGACCGGGGAGAAGACTTGGATGATAGTCATGACCAAGGTGGGGGAGACAGTAGCAAAGGCAAGGGTTGGCAGCCACATCCCAAGTATCATGACACCGGTAGGCCTAATAATAGGAGGTTCGGGTGACAAAGCAGTGGAGAGGGCAATGCACAGCCCAAGAAAGAGCTTAAGTGCTACATATGCAGGGAGCCTCATAGTTACATGAAGTGCCTCGAACTGAAGAGACTTGGTGCCATACTGCGGGAACGAAAGAAGCAGAAGGCACAAGAGGAGGCACCCAAATCGGGGGAAGATTCGGACACAACCCAGGTAGGCGTTATTAGGCTATGCGGAGCTATCACGCGGTAACCAAAAAAGTCGAAGGAGTTCCATGAGCAGTACATGGATATCACAATCAATGGATGACCCGCTTGTGCCATGGTTGACACAGGCGCAACGGTTAACATCGTGACTAAGTCTGCGACAACCAAGTTGGGGTTGAAATATAACTCAAGCAATACACAACTTAGGACAGTCAATGCGCCAATGATTCCTATATGTGGAGTTGCTCAGGGAGTCGACATAGTGTTGGGTGAGTGGCATGGTAAGACCAACTTTTATATCACTTCGGTAGATCTCTTTGACATCATCCTTGGGCAGGAATTTTTTTCGAAAGTGCCATGTGGTGATCGACCCCTACCTCCAACAACTCGTAGTATTGGAGCAAGGAGGTTCCTGCATGGTGCCCTTAGTGCAGATGCCCAAGTCAGAGGGACAAATTCAGCTGTCGGCCTTGCGGCTTGTGGAGGGTTTCCAGGATGAAAAGCCATTGTCGTGTTCCACTCGCGCCAAGAGGAGAAATCATCGAAAGAGAAGCCGTTGAAGGAGGCCAAGAGGGAACAGGGTCAACCAACCACATCAGTGCTTTTCGGGTGCCGAGAGGGGAGAACTCCAGCAGAGACCATATAGGGACGACATGGAGACTTACGGCAGTCCGAAGGTAGAGATTGGGAGTTCCAAAAAGAGTATTGCCCCAAGGACGTTGCAACATCAGGTGGGGGAGAGTGTCACGACCCGCCAGTCTTTCATAAAAATATGGGAAGAATCTAGAGTCATGGAGAAGAAACTAGAGTCTTGGAAAAGTAGAGGTTTTCGGAAGACTCTAGAACATTGCGGATAAGACTTGAAGCTCCTAGAAGACTCTAGAAAGATGTAGGGAAATCTTGTAAATACTTATAAAAATCTAGAAGGATGTAGTCTTGTCTTGGAAGACTTTAAAATATCTAGATGTATAGAGGCTTTTAGAACTAAGGACTAATGTGTAATTATTGAAGGACTTATAGAAAAAATATTATTTGCACTTAAACCCTAGAGAGTAGTATAAATAGAGGGGCCATTTCATTTGTAAGACATCCAAAAAATTGTAAATCATTCTTCTAAGCATAATACAAGTCTTCTTTCTTACAAAGCTCTCTTGCTTTCTAAATTTAGCGTTCCCTTAGCGATCTTAGTGAAAAGGCTTACTAGTATTTGCAAGATCGTAAAAGAATCGTGAGCAAATCTACTAGTGCCGTACGGAAGTCTTAGAAACGCTCTAAGTTCGTGACACTAGGAACTTAGAAAATTACATAATTCATTAACATACCCCAATTCAATTAAGTTTATATGAAAAAAAATTAAGCAATTTTATACTTTAAGAAGTGTATAAAAATACAAAAACTTGAAGCTTCAAAAAATATCAAAGTAGAGGACTCACTTTTATTAGAGGATTTTTCTATAACGAAATATTTTGGTGGAAAATTTTTAATTGGTATGAAAAATTATACTTGAAACAAAAATTTACATTGTTCCCTCCAAATTTTTTTACTTAAATGCAACAAAAGAAAAAGTAGTTGCATTGTATTAATAGGAACTTGAATTATGACTTTATGACTACTCCTATAAATTAATAGGAGTAAAATGGTAATCTTATCATATTAATCATTGTCTTCTTAATAGGTATGTTATGTCAAAATTCAACATCTAATAGTAAATAGAGGGAACAATACATAAAAATAATGCATTTATTGTTATTTCTAATGCATTCTATCAAAGTATCATATAAAAATGTAGTTATTAAAAAGGAAATTACAAAAGTAGTTTAAATAGTTTTCATGTCTTTTTTCGGAAATTAAAGTAAAAAGGACGGTTGAAATGGCTGTAGGTTATGGTACAAACGTTTTACACGTAGTTGTTTTCTTTTTCCTGTGCTTAAAACTTTTTCTTTTTTGTTTTTACTTTATGTGTTTTATTTTTAGGCTTTTTAAAAAAAAAAAATTAATACTATTTTTTATCTAACAATGTTTTAAATATAAATTTGATACATCTTTATATATTTACTTAAATTTATATTTGAATATTATTAGTGTTATATTTATTTGCTTACTTACCAAATATTATAAAGAATTTAAAAGTATTTCTTAGACAAATATTTTAATGGTAAATAATTTCCTCCGTACCAAAGACACCATTCTCAACTCTCAAATATACACTATTTTTGCCCTGTGCAAAACACAAACAAGTCAATTATATATTAGAGGATACAAATTTTGACTTATAATTCTTCCCACGCTAACACCAAATTCAAAAGGGAAAACCTACTACATATGCTATATTAAATTAATATCTATCAATATAACAATTTTTAAAGAACACAATAGTTTTAATTAGTGATTTTGTTTAAACTCAAGCTTAACCAATTATCTTCGGTCCATATTAAATTTATCCTAAGTTAAATATGTATGACGTAGAGTGAAAATACAAGTGTCATTAATTTAAACCTTAAAGTAACACCAACTAAGAAAAGAATTCATAGAAGTTATTGACATGATGTCACTCCCCGAGAGGGTACCATAGATAGGCTTGACACTTAGAAATCATTGTTGGACTCCAAACGAACCACTTGGTCTCATCACTCAATTAATTAGCTGAATACTTGATGAATCAAAGAAATACTCATGAATTTTAGGGCACCACAATAAAAATATAAGTAACTCAAACATAAAACAAATTAATAGCTCTACATTAATAAGAATGGATTGTCAAAATAGACTACAAAGTTAACATCATCTGACTCAGTCTATGAAGCATCTTGTAGACAGAGAAATTTTATTAATTAATCCATATTAAATGCGAATTAAATCTTAAATTCATGATACATTTCATCGAGTAAAATTATTGGTTAATGAGGTTGAATTAATATTTAAGTTAAAATTTTATGACTTAAATAAAATTCAAATTATATTTGGGTCAGTCCATTAAGTTGATAAGACGAGTCCAACTCATGTTCTTCAAGCCCAAGGTCTTCTAAAATTAATTGAAGACCAAAATACCCCTAAAACCCTAACTTATAACTATATAAATTGGTATTCATAAGACAAAGAAGAAGAGGAAGAAGAAGAAGATAATACATAGAAAAGTTCTGCTCTTCAGTGGTGATCCGCAAGTCTTCCGCATACAAAGGAGTTTTGTCTCCAAGTTGTAAGCCGCAAGTTCTCATATTTCTGCGATTGTGATTAAAAGTTGGCTTCGCATTCGTAGTAAAATTTCAACAAGTATTTCCTCGATTCAAGAACAAAGCAAAGCTCTTGAGTTGATGATCGTGAAGAGAAGAATGAGAGGATTACATCCGTTTTTTTTTTAGATTTTTATAAAGATTTTAACCTTCGCACAAATTCTTGAGATATAAATATTGTCGTTTGCCTCTACTTTTCTTTTCTTGATTTGTTATTTTTCAGGAACGAAACTTAGTCACTTACAAATTGGCACGTCCGGTGGGACAATCTTTATCTCTCATCTCTTCTCTTAAAAAAAACAAGAATTCAAGAACACTGAGACGACCACAAGAATGACATCGTCAGTCTAATAATCCCTTCGTGCATGAAGATCATGATGTCTTAAGTGCTAGATCTGTTACGATCTTCCCTCATGTTACTTCTCAATCCAAGCTATATCCTAGCGATGTTCCCCACTATTCTTCATCCTCTATAGTGGCTATGCAAGCGATGGTAATTGAAACTTTCACCATAGAAGAACAACTTGTGAATTTGACGAAAGCGGTTGAAGGCCTGTCAAAATACATTAAAGATCAAGACGCCTAAATTACTAAGTTGACAAATATGATAGAGAATATGAAGGAAGGAGAATCCACTCTATGTACGGAGCTTCATGAAACGCAAGAGGAAAGAGAGTCTTTTACAAAACAAGAAATAACGATCAAGGAGTTACAAATGTTTACTAAAGGCCTAATTCCCGTTGACCAATTGAAAGACTTCATCATGGAGACTATCAAAGATAAGTCAGAACCTATATCTAAACCTTCACTCAGATATGTAAAGTCGTATTCTCAAAGAATTGATAACCTAAATATACATGCTGGTTATCAATCTCCTAAGCTGTAATATTTTGATGGCAAAGGAAATTCGAAACAACATGTAGCACACTTTGTCAAAACTTGTAATAATGCTGGAATATATGATGATTATCTTGTTAAGCAATTTGTTCCATCACTCACAAGAATTGCTTTCGATTGGTACATAGATCTTGAACCTGGTTCCATTGATAGCTGGGAGCAATGGAGCAACAATTTCTTAAGCGTTTTTATAGCACAAGACGTGTTGTAAGCATGATAGAGCTTGCTAATGCCTACCAAAGGAATAATGAGCAAGTCATTGACTTCATTAATCGCTAGAGGAGCTTGAGTCTTAACTGCAAAGATTGCCTTAGTAAAACTTCTGGGATCGAAATATGCATCTAAGGTATGCATTGGGATCTTCACTACATAATGCAAGGCATAAAACCTAAAATATTTGAAAAAATAGAAACTCGTGCTCATGATATGGAATCGAGTATCGCCACAGATAGAGATCAAGGGTTACTCTACTTTGAGCCTCACGAAAAAAATATACATGATAGTGAGAATAAGGGCAACATTTCATCCAAAATTAAAATTAAAGAGTCTATGTAGGTAGAAATGCTCCTCGATGCATGAGCATAAAATGCATGTCATGAAGCTCATCAAGCTAAGTCTTCAAGTTATGATACTTCTAAAATTTGAGCAAAGTTCGACAAATTTGAACTAAGTCTCTATATCATGAAGTTCTTCAAATTTAACAAAAATCTACAAGTTTCAAAGCTCATCAAAGTAGCGCAAAGTCTTCAAGACAAATGCTCCTTGACACACGAGCTTTAAATGCATGTCATGAAGCTCATCAAATTTGAGCTAATTCTTCAAGAGTGAAGCTCATCAAATTCGAGTTAAGTCTTCAAGCTACAAAAACTCTATAAATGAGTTAAATCTTTAAGTTTTTACTCTTGGTCCGTATGAGTTTAAATTTGTATGATCAAAAATAAATTTTTAGGCTTAAAACCTCAAAATAAGTGGTCAAGGAAAATAAAAAAAATTCACATGTTTTGCATTGAAGTGTAAAGTAAATATATTTTATTGCTTCAAAAAATTACAAGAGTATTTATACATCAATAATAATAAGAAAAGAATTGATGTGTCACATATCCTTTACAATAGGAAGAAAGAAAATGAGATTGGACGCCAAAAGGTGACTTGCCAACTCATTTTAAATGTCTCTATCAAGTTTGCATCATCTCTTCATCGAAAATCTTCACTTCAAATATTCTCATAGATCAACGCAATCGTAAACGAGCCTCTATCTTCAGCATGAGGGCATATTTTGAAGTCTGATTTGTGAAGTTGATATATTAAGTAGTTTCTATCCAAAATTAGGATAGACTACATCAAAACCTCTTTCCTTCCAAAGTCAAAATTCATGAGGAAGAGACACAAAGTATAATTTATCATCAAAGCCACAACTACAGAAAAAGAGATACAAAATGTAATTTATCATCAAAGCTTCAACTACAGAGAAAGAGGCACACAATGTTATTCATAACCAAATCTGTAACTAAAGAGAAAGAGGCATACAATGTGGTTCATCGCTAAAGCCGCAACTACAGAGGAAGAAGCACACAGTGTTGTTCATCACCAAAATCGCAACTATAGAGAAAGAGGCATACAATGCGGTTCATCGCTAAAGACGCAACTCAAAAAAAAAAAAGAGATACACCAAGTGTGTTTGTCACTGTCAAAGCCACAATTGCTTGAAAAATGCATTAAGTGTGGCTCATTGACAAAACCACTACTATAAATCAAGATGCACCAAGTGCTTTCTCATCAATTTTGGATTACACTCATATTTTTTTGATTTGATATTGAAAGTGTTGACAGTCTATTGTTAATCTATATAAAAAATAAATAAAAGGAGTGATGCGTCGTACAATGCCAATAGCACGAAGCTTCAAATCAACATGATGAAAAGTGTGGCATATGCTCTAGCACATGATGATACGGTCCTACTGGCTTACAGATTTTATATTTTTCTCCCTCCATGTGGATGATAGCAGAAGTTTCAATCAATACGAAAATCAATATGCGGCTCTTTGGCGAAACACAAAGAAGTGAATTCATGAATGTCGTCCAAAGTCACACCAAAGTTGATTGTGTAGCTAACTTTTCAAAAAATTAACTTTGGTTGTTTGATAAGGAACTTAGCTTCAATCTTTAGAGATGTTGTAGATATTAAAGTCTATTTTCTATCGAATCAAGTTGTTCATCATTCGGACGCTCCTACACTAAGGTACAGATGTTTTGATGAGACTCCGTAAGCTGTAACAAAAATCAAATCTGGAGAAGTAAAATAAAAAATTTATTCCCGAAAATTGAGAAGGATTTTGATATTGATCTTTGGATATATCATAGATTTATGAGTCTAGATTCTGAAAAATCAAACGAATCATGATTTCGATATTTTTACAACAAGATATGAATTTTCTACCGTAGGTGTGCTGAGCTAGAAAAAAAAGTGACGAAAATTAGAAGATAAATATCACCTAATGAAGATGGATCTGCTCGAGCTTGACGATACCACAAATTGACAATTATCCTCCATGGGAATATGGATATTTATAGATATCAAAAGTACATAAATTATGGGAAACCCATAATTAAAATCAAATCATAGTAAAAAATTTCATAGGAACCAAGTTATGAAAAATTCCATAGGATTCAAGTTATGAAAAATTGCACGGTATTCAAGTTATGGAAAATTCCATAGGAACCAAGTTATGAAAAATTCCATAGGAACCAAGTTATGGAAAATTTCATAGGATTCAAGTTATAGAAAATTATATAGGAATCAAGTTATGTAAAATTTCATTGGAGTCAAATTATGAAAAATCTCCATTGAATCAAGTACGGAAAGTTTTGAAAGATTTCCTACGAAAAAAATACATTTGGTTCATGAATACTTCAAGTCTTTTCTTTAAAGGTTCGACAATTCGAGCACCCCGACAAGCCTTGAAGTAGGGGACATTTATAGACAGAGAAATTTTATTGATCCATCTATATTAAATGTGGATTAAATAGTAAATTCCTGATACATTTCACTAAGTCAAATTATTGGTCAATGAGGTTGGATTAATATTGAAGTTAAAATTTTATGACTTAAATAAAATCCAAATTATATTTGAGTCAGTCCATTAAGTTGACAGCCCAACTCATGCTCTTCAAGCCCAAGGTCTTCTAAAATTAATTGAAGTCCAAAATACTCCTAAAACTCTAACTTACAACTATATAAATGGGTATTCATAAGACAAAGAAAAAGAGAAAAAGAAGAAGAAGAGGAGGAAGAAGAAGAGGATACATAGAAAAGTTCTGTTATTCAATGGTGATCCGCAAGTCTTCCACATACAAAGGAGTTTTCTATCCTAGTTATAAGCCGTAAGTTCTCATATTTCTGCGATTGTGATTAAAGCTTGGTTCTGCATTCGTAGTGAAATTTAATTTCCTCGATTCAAGAACAAAGCAAAGATCTTGAGTTGATGATCATGAGGAGAAGAATCAGAAGATTACATCTTTATTTTTTTTAGATTTTTATAAAGATTGTAACCTTCGTGCAAATTCTTGAAATGCAAATATTATTGTTTGCCTCTACTTTTCTTTTCTTAGTTTGTTATTTTTCAGGAACGAAACTTAGTCGCTTACACATCTATCAACTAAGAAAGTGCCAAGACAAGTCCAAGACTATCTCAAGATAAATGAAAGAAAATTAACTAAAAATAGACGATGTCCATCGAATGCTAGGAGGTTTCAGCAAAACTCTGAAAATACTTGGAATCTTCAACAAATCGTCCGTTGATGATCCCTAGCACTTGTATTTGCATCATATAATGATGCAATGCTGAGTGACATTAGTATGCGGAATATACAGTATGTAAGATAGCTGAGTAGAGTAGATACATTAAAGATACTCAAAGAAAGAATAAGTTAAACTAAATATCAAGATGATATGCAAGTTTAAAAATAAACAATATTTTCATCAATAATCATGATGCATATGTAACTCAGTAAAATAATATATTTTTACTCTTGTTAAGTTTCTCTAATTGACAACCATTACTCATGAGCTAGTGATGATATAACAAATTGTTATCAGTGTCACAACCATTCATTTACCTTGCCAGATTAAGGGACGAAACGTCAATAGGTCCAATAAAAAAGTCCTCTTTTGGGACAAGAGAGACATAATTCATATCCTATGATAGCTACGTAGCTTATAAGATTTGAGTTGATTATACTCTTACCCAAATCGATGCTCAATACTATCTCATAAATATGTGCTCGTATCATCATCTCATCTAGTCATGTAGGACTTCAATTTAAAACATCAATATCGTCTCAAAACATCATCATCATCTTTCATCAACAATTATACTTTGAAAATCATTTACATCTCGTTAAAACTCTTACATCAAAACTCCATATAACTCAATGCTCAAATTCATTAAAAACTCGTTAAAACATGCATCATTTTAGTTTGAAAATAATACTTTATTTTATACATGAAAATCACAAATCTCATCATCAATTAATGTATAGGAAAAGCCATGATCATCAACCTAATTAGGGTTCATGAAAAAGTAACCATGAACAATAATTTCAATAATATGAAAAATAAAAATAATAATAATACTCTCAATGCATAATTATATAGAATCCAATAAAAGAAGATTACTCAGCTAAATTCAAAATATATTAAAGAAAATTATAACTCCAAGAAATTTTGACTTATAACTGCAAAACACCAAGCAAGTGAATTATATATTAGAAGGATACAAATTTTGACTTATAATTCTGCCTACGCTAACACCAACTTCAAAAGGGAAAACCTGCTACATATGCTATATTAAATTAATATCTATCAACTATAACAATTTTTAAAGAACAAAATATTTTTAATAGGGTATTTTTTTAAAAATTTGGGTTCCTTTCCCTCTTATTATTTTTAATAGGGTATCTTTTTAAAAATTTGGGTTCCTTTCCCTCTTATGGCTGCTCTCCTCTCCTCTCTTTTTCTTTGCCATTTTTTTTCTCTCTCTCACTCATAATTCTTTTGTTCTTCTTTTTCTTTAATTCTTTTGTTCTTCTTTTTCTTTCTTTCTTTTATTTTATAACTAGTGTATGCACCCGCATGATGCAATATAATTTATAGATCGTCTAATAAAATAACATGTAGCTCAATTTTAATGATTATCATATTTATAATTTAAAAATAAATGAATATTTTGGAAATAATATTATTAGTTGAATTAATTTTTAAAAAAAAGTGATAGCAGAAGACATTCTATCACATAAATGTAATATTGAATAATCATATAATTTTATTTGAAACAATTTGTGAACTTATAGCACCTTAATTACTAAAATCGGTTCTTAACTATCTTTGTTTTTTTAAAAAAATTAAATATTAGTTTTTTCACCTATAATGTTGTACTTAAAATATAGAGTGATTATTAAACATTTACGAACATTTGACCATGAAAATTTAGACCCTTTTCTAGCTAAAAGTTGGATAATATGTTTGGCCATAAAATTTAAGAATTTTTCAAGAATTCGAAAAATAATAAAAATATTTTTTTAATTTTTTTTTACATAAACTACTCATGACAGGAAAAAATCTATTTTAGTACCATGATTAAAAATAACTCAAATGTATAAATAATATATTTTTTA
>JAABOM020000075.1:13812109-13831295 GCA_011800125.2 Solanum clarkiae
TCAAAGTGAAATAATTAATTTTAAAATAATTTATAATTAAATCAAGATAATTAACAAGAAAATAAAATCTTTTTTTAGAATGATTTTTGAATAAGTATAATCCTAAAATAACTTAAAATATATATTTTTCTGAAGATAATTATTTCACATTGTTAAAAATTGAAAAGCTCGATAATTAATTTATAATGTGGAGGGTCAAATTTGCGTGTCAATAGGGGTGTCAAGTTAACAAGGAAGAAAGATGAAACAAGAAAAGAGAGTAGTAGAGGCTATAAGCGCTTGGGAATTGAGCCATGAAGGACATGCCTATAAATATCACCTACCCGCCTTTAGCCTACATTACAACCAAATAAAAGACCTATTTGATCCTTTAATTTAGGTTCTGTGTCTGGGGAGGCTACACATCAAGGGCAAGCCTATAGGAAGTAGAAGCAATATGAGACATCTTTTGGGAGAGAAAGAGTTGATTTTTACCCATTTCTAATCTCTTAGCTAGGTTGTTGTGGTGCACACATGGGTAGTTATTCTGGTGAGGGCACATGATTGTCAAAGGGTGAGAACTAGAGTAGCTATTAACAGAAATTCCATATGAGTCTACATTGTATATGAGGGCAAAGTGCGATGTGATCCTGCTAAGGGTGTTGAAATATGTTTGACCTGGTTCAGAAAAACTCACTTGTAAGATGTACCTTGTACATGCTACTTAGTGGTCATAACATGCATGTATCTTGATTTGTCTTGAGGACAGACAAAGCTCTAAGCGTGGGGTAATGATCTTAGGTGTATTTATACACCAAATTAACCAAAATTACCCATGTTTAGAGTTTAGTCAGAGTATAAATCCATAGAGTTTAGGTGTTTTTAGTGTAATTCAGCTTATTTTGCTAATCTTGGACCAAGTACGTTTGTTGGTTGTGTTTTTGTAGATTTTTTAGCATATTACACATATCCAGGTTCACATTCAAATTTAATGAAGGACACAACCGCAGAATGAAGTGAAGAAATCAGTAAGTCCAGCAAAAGTACTTGTGTCCGCGTTGCAAACATGTGCAAAAAGTTGTGCAAGCTGAAAAGATGGACAAAAAGGTGCAAAGCATAAAAATGTTCGAAGTCCGCATCATGGACATGCAAAAGAAATAGAGAACTTGGCCCAATCAGCATTAAATGCAGAAACACAGTAAAAGCACCCTAGTCCTCATCACGGACTTTGAGGACGCAAGGGCAAAAGCGAGAAACGAGATTTTTAGGTTTATATTTATTGCTTCCCTAACACACGCAAGTGTACATGGTCAATCCAAGTAATATAATGACTCTAAAAAAGCCGGGATGTCGAACCCAAAGGACTTGTCAATTAATTATTTACTAAGTTATATTAATTCTAACTATTTATTTAATCAGTGAACAATTGACCAAGACAAAATATTTTTCTACACAATCAATGGATGAATCGAACTAAGATTATGGTTTAGCTAATAATCATGTTTAGCCTCAATTTCATCAAATTATTTGATTATCTAGTTGCTGATTCATAGGTTTAGAATTACCTGAACAAGGTTGTATGCCTCTGCCGGCCTACCTTTATTGACTGCCTAACTACATCGTTGAGCGGGGATAGACACATCAATAAAAGTATTTTAATGTTATCTTCCCGTATTTGAACCAAGCAAGGTGTAAGGGTAGTTGTCACGGGTCTCCCTTACATGAATCAATCTAGCTTCCTAGTCGAACAAGCTCCCTATACTACTGTGTTCTATCCATTCCAACATCTCTCGAATTCAGAATGAACAACTAATTTACTCCCTACTTGATCAAGCTATGAAGTATAGATAAAAGCAATATAGGAACAACTAATATGATAAACAAATATTTTGAATTAATTAAAACCTAATTTTATAAAATATTTATAACTGTAGGAATAAATTCCAAATAAAATAATTGAGTCCAAAATAAATTGGGAAACCTAAAATCGAAAGGAAACTTCTAATTTCATGTGTGCGCTGCGCTGTACGCCGCCTTCAGATTCATGTTGCCACGTGGCAGCAGCCTCTTGCAATTGAATTGCAATTTTGTCGTATACTTATATAATATATATATTGTATTCAATTAAATCCATTAAGCTGCCTACTTAAATTTCCTTCTGTAATCTTCCTTTTTAAATTCGTTTGGGCTCCAAATCTCTTCATTTTTGCGCCAATTTAATCTTACAAATGAAATACATAATTCAGCATAATCCATAAAATTTATGCTAAAAAAAATAAATAAAAATATTAAATATGAGCTAAATAATGACTAAAAATATGTGTTTTTGGCCTCACATCACCACCCCATACTTAAACTTTTGCTCATCCCCCGAGCAACCATTAAAGTTCATCAAAAAAATTAAATAGGACCGACACTTTGGTTGATACAAACAATTTAGGCCATCCAAAAAATTCATGTATACTTCCTAATCATTATGCAAAATATACAAATAAATAACAAACTTTTAATCTCCTAGCCTCAAGGAAGGACTCTAACTCATCAAATTTAAGTTTTGCTCACCTAATCTATTAAAGAAGTTAATAAAACCACCTATCTATGATGAAACAAGTGCCCTCACATGAAAAAAACAGTCCGCACACTCAATTCAAAAGATTGAATATACACTAAGGACTTTGCATTAAAGAACAACTCTCACAGTCACAAAGAATTCACATGTATGCACAAAGAACCATAGGTTTGCCCATTTAAGTATATCTCCACTAATTAAGCATGCTTGAATAGAATCAAATAGGACTTTTAATGGGTTGTAATATAGGCTAAGGGACAGGTAGGAAAACTATATCTTAGTGACTTACACTTCAAGCACTTTGCACTTTTAGACTTCATTACCCATTATGTTCTCTTTATTTTTTTCAACCCTCTCTTTAATTTCACTAGCAATCTCATCTCATCAAGAATGTTTCATTATTTTTTCAAATAACTTTTTCTCCCTTCTTTTCTTTTCATGACATATTTTTTCAAAGAGGGCTTTTTCATCACCATTTAGCTATCATTGATCACCTTTTACCACTTAAATATTCATTTTCTTCAAATTTAACAATTATAATAAGTCTATGCTACAGTGCTCAAGGAAGCAAGGTGAAAAAACTAGGGACTCAATAAAATTGGATCAAGGTAAAAATATGGCTACTAACAAAAAAGCTATAGGCTCAAAAGGGCTAACTAGTGATATAATATCTGAAAAAACTAAAATTTTACGAGACAAATCAAAGAAAACCTATTATCATCTCCTAAACAAAGCAATACTTTTTATTTCGCTTCAATAAAATGCGAGGCAAGTTCTAGACTAATACGCAAAATATGGAATAACCAAAATTCTCACCACACATGGCACAAGTATCAATCAAGATGGATTAATTCCACTTCTAAGAGAGATAAGGTCACAACAAACAAAAAAATAAAATAAGCTATATATAGAGTCACAATCATGAGCCTAGATGTCAAAGAATCTGCAATTTAATTAGCAATCAAGCATTCACAGGAAAGTACTACTCAAAATTAAGCCTAAATAGCAAGTACCAAAAAAGTCAAAAGATGTTTTCTTTTCTTTCCAAAAAAAAATTAAAATAAAATAAAAATTTACTTCCTAAAAATAAAATTTTATTTCCTAAAAATAAAAAAATAAAATATACTTGGTTCAAAGGGTCCCCCCTCGGAAAAGAACCGAAAAGAAAAACCAAGGGGTGGGCTAAGTGTGCTTCTACTAATAAAAAAGTAAAAAAAAAAAAAAACTTTTTGTTATTATTTTTTTTAACTTTTTAATTCTTTTTCATTTTTTATGAATATTAAACAAACCCTAAAGAACACTCCACCCTAAATAATATATTTTGAAGAATTCTCACCCCGTACTTGAAAAGATGCTATGTCCCCAAAGCATCAATTAAAATTTAAAACAAGGGTTAAGAAAACTCCCTGAGACCTTTAGACCTAGCTAGAAGCATATCCTCTCAACATTCATCGAGGGTCATATGCACCACACACTTAAGCTCAAATTGCTCCTTTGCTCCAAATTTTGGGTACTCGGACTTCCCCTAACCCGCACAAAATAAAAAAACACACACAAAAAAAGAAAAAGAAAAAAAGTGACACTAAATAAAAAAATAAAAAATTAAAGCTACATTACAATTGGGTTGCCTCCCATAAGCGTTTGATTTAATGTCACGGCACGACTCAAATCACCACCAATTTTTTTCTCCACTTTGAAGAATGAATTGCACCCCCAATTTTGCATCCATCTTTCTACTTCGCTCAAGGGGCGGTGGTATGAAGATAAAGGAGCTAAGTAATAAATATCGCATCTTACACTTCTTGGACCTTAGATGAGGAATGTGATTCTGTGATTTTTGCTTAACAAATTCAAGAATATAGACATATTGTTTCTATTTCTTATACTCTTTCATAGGCTCAAATAGTTCGATTAATATCTCACTATCTAAGCCCAAAGTAAAAAAATGATAGGAATGAGGCCTAATATGCCCTAATTCATGAATTATAGTATTATTTAAATCCCGTGTGTACTCTTCTCAACATCGACAATTAGTGATTGGACATCATTCGCCTCAACCGTTATGTTAAATTGAGTCTCTTTGTCATGAACATCGTCTGAGCCAAATTGATCTACCTCTAGTTTGAGCTTATTTTCTGCTACATGGGTAGCTATATTTCTGAGGTGGGCATTCGCTTCTTTTTGTTACTTTATTGTCTTCTGTTGTAACTCCAATATTTTCCTCAATAGCTCACTAGTGCAAGTTTTTTGTTTTGTCTGCTCCACTTCATTACCCCTGTCAACATCACAAACAATAGAAGAATAATAGTTGGGGTTTGAGGGAGGGGGATACAAGTTCGGACAACCATTTCAATGACCATCTTGACCACCACATATATGACAAATATTCCATTCAAAGGATTAGATAGGTGCGCACAACTCGCTCTTATGACATTCAATATTCGAGTGGGGTCCATCACAATATTGACAAGGATATCTATCACCCGACCACCATTTATTCCAGTCATCCATATCAATAAGAGTACTAAAAAAATATTTTTTTTTATTTTTTAAATATTCCACGAACAAAAATGAAAAAAATTAAAATAAAAAGAATAAAATACTAAAAAGGAAAAAAAACACTTAAATAATAAAAAAATATAACCTAAAAAATAATTAATTTCCAAGTCCCCGGCAACGTCGCCAAAAACTTGTTGCTTCCCTAGCACACACAAGTGTACGTGATCAAACCAAGTAATATAGTAGTTCTAAAAGAGACGAGATGTCGAACCCAAAGGACTTGTCAATTAATTATTTACTAAGTTATATTAATTCTAACTATTTATTTAAGCAGTGAACAATTAACCAAGAGAAAAGTTTTTTCTACACAATCAATGAATGAATCGAACTAAGATTGTGGTTTAGCTAATAATCATATTTAGTCTCACTTTCATCAAATTATTTGATTATCTAGTTGCTAATTCACACGGTTAAAATTATCTGATCAAGGTTGCACGCCTCTGCCGACCTACCTTTATTAATGGAGAAGAAAAGATGAAAGAGAAATTCTCCGGCCTCCATAGCGACTCCTATTTCTCTCTAAGTCAAAAGTTATGTAAAACCTAGTTTATGGAATATTTATAAGTGTAGGAATAAATTTCAAATAAAATAATTGAGTCCAAAACAAATTGAAAAACCCAAAATCAAAAGGAAACTTCTAACTTCATGCGTGCGCTCCGTTGTACGCTGCCTTCAGATTCATGTTGCCACATGGTAGGCAGCCTCTTGCAATGAATTGCAATTTTGCCGTATACTTATATAATAATATATATATTATTATTATATTCAATTAAATTCATAAAACTACCTGCTTAAATTTCCTTCCGTAATCTTCTTTTTTAATTCGTTTGGGCTCCAAATCTCTTCATTTTTGTGCCAATTTAATCTTACAAATAAAATACATAATTCAGCACAATTCGTAAAATTTATGCTCAAAAAGGATAAATAAAAGTACTAAATATGAGGTAAATAATGACTAAAAATATGTATTTTGGCCTCACATCAATATTCAATTTAGAACATTAATTTTATCATATGTTTTTTGAGGGAACAAGGAGATACGACTGAGAACTCCATTCTAGGGTCACTCTGGTTGATTTTTTTATCTTAGATTTCCATTCTTGAATGTTGTTTAACATTTTTTATGTGTTTTGAAACAATTATGGGTGGCTAATCTTCCCATATTCTGGGATTGTAACCATAGATAATGTCTTAGTTCTGGATATTTGTAATTTATGAATGAGTTTTTCACTTAATTATTCCTTTATCTCTTTTATCTATGCTTTATAGTCTAGTCAACCATGGAATAAATTCGTTGTTCATTCTAAATTCGAGATATATTGGAGTGAATAGAACACAGGGGTATGGGGAGCTTGTTCATCTAGGAAACTAGGTTGATCCATATATGGGAGACCTATGACAACTACCCATACACCTAGCTTGATTCAAATACAGGAAGATAACATTAAAACATTTTCATTGATCAGGTCTATCCCTGGTCAACGATGTAGTTAGGTTGTCAATGAGGTAGAACGATAGAGGCGTGAAACCCTGCTTAGGTATTTTCAACCTTGTGAATCAATAATTAGGAAATCTAGACATAAGTGGGAGTATTGAGTTTAGGACATGAGTCGAAATGGTTACAATCCTCGAATCTTACTTATGTTGACATTTCCTTCAAACTCAGTTGATAATAGTAGTCTTACATTTCTTCCACTTCTGAATCCCAAACAATTCGATTAGGGATCAGTACACTAAGATTTAAGGTTATTTCTTCAAATTGCTCTTCGTTTCTAAGTTCATGGCCTTTGCGGTAGCTTCATCGATAATACCTACAAAATAAAAGGCTTGTTTAGAAAGACAATCTAATTCTCCAGAAAGGATTAATAGAAATCCTCGAAATGTTTCTGCTAGACCAACATATTTTTCTAGAGAACTGGTAAATACTTCTACTACGAAAAAGGGTTGTGATAAGAAATGCTCAATTTTTCATACTCTTGCTACGAGTAAATGATCCTCTTTGGATAATTCATCTAATCCAAGGACAGCTATAATGTCCTAAAGTTCTTTGTAACGTTGTAAAGCTTCTTAACTCTTTGGGCGTTTTCGTAATGTTCCTCACCAATGATCCGAAGTTGAAGCATAGTTGACGTTGAATCTAATGGATCTATTGTAGGATAAATACCTTTGGAAGCCAATGCTCTTGATAGTACAGTAGTAGCATCTAAATGTGCAAATGTTGTAGCAGGAGCAGGGTCAGTCAAATCGTCTGCGAGTACATAAAATGCTTGAATAGAGGTTATGGACCTTTTTTTGGTAGAAGTAATTCTTTCTTGTAAAGAACCCATTTTTGTACTGGAAGAAGGGGGAACAAGCACACTTGGAGAGCATAGTACAATGGAGAGTTGTATGCTACATTCGGGAAAGATGAATCGCTCCAGAGAGATCGAGTATGGAATTCTATTTACTCACTTTAAATTGAGTATCTGTTTTCCTCCCTTTCTTACTAGGATTGGAAATCCAACAAGAGTTTGTATTCTCAAATGATATCAGATGGGGTAGCTGTTGTTAAACCAGGGTGAATACTTTATGAAACGGGTGGAATAATAGAAAATATAGCCAGAAGGGTTGTTTCACTAGCCATTCAGCATAGATTCTACATCTTGAAACCAAGCCAATTTTGACGCCACTTTATGATAATGAAACCAACCAACAAAAAGCAAAATATATCTCTTCTCACCATCCCCATAGTGTATGAGACAAATGTATGTATTTCGATTAGGGTCGTATTCTATGGTTATGATTCTACCGTATATGTCTTTTTCATTCCCTCATCGGCCTATTTGCAAAATAAATTGAAAAAAAAAAATTATATTTGCATATCTATAAAAGACTATATATAAAAATCTTTAGTGAAAGATAAAAACTCATTGAAATTAATTGATTCTATTTTGAAACTTTTTTGTTTTGTCGAACTTTCAACTTTTGATTTTCTCTGAATTATTATATAGACCCCCACATATATATATCTTGCCCTTAATCCAATAGAGAAAATTGATGAAATCGATATTTATTGACCAATCAGAATTGTCTTCCAGGATCTACCATTTATGGGAATTTCAATTGAGATACCTGAACGAGGAATCAGTTCATTCTCGAGTTCTTGAATCCTAGTTATTTTAGTCTTAACTCATATTATTCATCATTTCCCAAGAAAATACACTTAACATAACAATCTTTGATTTTAATTGAACTCTAATTTAAGTCTTCTGGGTTCTTCATCCGACTCCTGATAAGGGTCATTGTATTACTTGTTTTGATCACGTATATTTGCATTGGGGAAGCAACAGGAGGAATCACCAAATTAGCTGACTGTAACAGATCCTAAATAGAGCGCTTGTTGATGATCTCTAATGCCTATATTTGCATTATTAATGATGCAGACCCAAATGGATGTCAGTATATAAAATATATTGTTATGTAAAATGGCTAAGAAACAATTAAGGCTCGAACTCAAATCTGTCAACTCGACTCAAAAATCAACTCAACAATCCATGACTCAACTCAGTAAATATGTAATCTAAGAGAAAATGTTTCTTGGAAAATAGGCTTAGTATTATGCAACTTGGTTTAAAACATTATATTCTCCATCGAGTGTTGCTTAGGAGTTTTTCTTAACCGACTTCCAATCCCACCACCTTTAGTTTGGTGATGCACAATGAAGGCGACATCGTTGCCACGTCCATCCAATACTTGCCAAGGTAAGGAATAATCAAACCTCTCTTGGATCTAAAGTAAATGCCCATCTTACTGGAATATGAGTTGCTCAAATTAATGGTGCAACTTTCCTACGTTGGCAACATAGTTTATGGGTTAGAGTAGTTATCCACTCGCTCCCATATCGGTGCTTAATATTTCACCCAAGACTAAAATATGCTCATGTTAATCAACTCAATCTCATCTCTTTATATTTTCTCCAATCAAACTCAACTCAACCACTTAACAGTTCAATCAACCACGCAAGCAATCAAGACTTTAACTCAAACTCAAACGGTCATTTGGACTCCACTCAATCATGATCAAGTTACTCAACTCAGATAATCAAAATCATGATCTCAATTCAGTCAATGCAACTAGGATTACATGGGATAATGCAATTTAGAGTTTATAATGCCAATTATAATTTAATACTCTAACTCCATGAAATCAACATGAAACGCATCAATTTATTTATAAATATGCTTTTGAAAACGTAACACTTCATAAAAATAACTTGATAATTAGGAGTATAAGATTTTGTACTCAATCTCTATGTCTCATCAATCGGATATATGAATAGGTGCGTGGACGAACTCAACCTAACACTTTAGAAAGCCTTACATATCTAGAATTTTGAAGAATGATCAACTCTCGGACAATCTTCAATCGTGTCCTTAGAACCCTAGCTTTTCTCTCTTCCTCGATACTCTCCAGATTTCTCAGTGTTTAATGAGCAATAATACCTTTTAGGGTACTCATAAGAGATCGAAAACAAGTTCAAAACGTCATAAGTTTTAACTAAAAAGGGTAGAAAAGGACAAAAATGCCCCTCTTAAAACTGTCGAATGAAACCGCGAAACTCCGTTCACGGGCCATGATTCCATTCACGGGCCATAAGAGGCCTCTCATAGATTGGGGTCTCAAGAATTTGGGTTACCGGATTAAGTTCTACGACCCACTTTCTATGGGCCATGAAAAGGATGATGGGTCGTCTGGTTAATCGTGGTTCAGGATCCAGAAAGTCAAGTTTTTAAAACATCAACCCATGAAACCCATTCTAAATCTTGTGGATTGAAGTACGGTCCGTAGAAGGATTCGTACATGGGACTTAGACTTTGGAAAATTTTCTAAGTCACATGGGCAACTATGAGGCCCCATCTGTGGACCGTATATCACTCTATGAGTCATAGATGACCCTTCCTGGTTTCTTCCAGTGACTTTTCTTAATTCATTTTTCTCAGCTTCTCTTGGCATTTACTCAGACTAGATGGAATGAACTAGGAGGGGTATTATATCATCTTGAATCCAACTGAAAATTTTTATTCATCTTTGTTAAATAAAAATATATCATATGAAGTACAAAAAAAAGCTAACAAAAGAAAATTTAAGTACTTCAACTTTAAGTACCACAATTAAACATAATATTATTTTTCAATTCAATAATCAATCTTTAGTTTTGATCCCCAAAAGAGTCTTCAACTTCCAGATGAGTACTATCATCGAGGCCATCGAAAAAATCATTTTTTAATGTCAAATTTGTCTCCATATTCTCATTATATTCATGAGAAGGCCCTATCCAACCATCATCTTTAAGAGTCAAATGTGACTCCATCCGGTTATTAGAATTGGAGGCATCACCTTTTTTTTTCTTTCCTTTTGAAGGAATTTTGATATAACCTGATGAAATGTTCAGGTGTCCAATATTCATTCTTCTAGTGATGTTTCAGGCCACAACGATGACAATGATTATCTTAACCTCTCAAATGATTATTTTAAGAACTCATTTTATTCTCTCTTTTGTTATGACCACCACCTCGATGATTATTATATCGTCTCTTACCCTTGCCATGCTCACACATATAATTCTGTCTCTGATTATTTTGTCTTTATTTCATACTAGCCTTGTGCTTCGACCATATTTATTTTTAGTAATGGAGCAATTCTAGTGGGACGGACTTTATGGTTTTTTATTAAAAGGACATTATGTTGCTCAGTCACCAGAAGGCATGAAATTAATTTAGGGTATTTCTAAACACTTTTTTCACGATATTACTGCTGTAATATTACATTTGAGACATGAAAAATAGTTAATGTATTTTTTGACATGTCCTCATCTTTTATAGTTTCCCCACATAATTTTAATTGGAAAGTGATTCTAAATACAACAGAATTATATTCAATTACGATTGTAAGTGCATCCACTCATAACGAGACCTTGGTACTACCATTGCCTTAAGATGGTCATACCTTCCTTTCAGACCTATCAACAACTCAAGTGGATCTTTCACTAGGAAAAAGAACCAGCAACACATGGATCTTCATGTTCAAATCTTAACATTCATTAATAATCTCAAAGAAATCAAGATGCAAATGGTTCCTTAAAGGACCAGTGATCAACAACCACAATAGATGAGTAACAAGGATTATGATAAATATTGACACACTCTAAAAAGGAGAAATAATAAAAATCAACTGCCTTAGCATCAGAGTAAAGTCTGCCGACCTGTGGCAAATCAAAAGAAAAATGAAGGCAACCAACAACAAAAGGTCCGACTGGAGGTAAGCAGGGGTCCTAATATTTCTCATAATACTTACAAGCTAATTGGTGTGAAACTACAGGATCAATAACATAAAGAAAAAGAGGATTCAACCATTCACCAAAAGGACAATAAGATGTCCAACCAACCAAAAGATACTAAGAAAAGCCAAGAACATAATTCAACTCTCCATAACGTGAATACCCCTTTACAATGACAAAGTGATTATTGTAGATGAAGTTGAAGGGGGAATAATGGTGAGAAACAGGTGGAACCTCTTAATTTGCAGGAAGGGGCACCAAAGGAGGGGGGGTTTGTCTCATGTTTTGTATGAGAACCCTATGGATGACCTTTAGAAAGGACTATAGAGCCCCTATTATCCCTTCGCACCAACAAAAGAACAATTCTAATCAGCAAGTTTCTCCTGACAATGCCAATAAGATTGATCAACACAGTCCTAAATAAGGTATGTCAAAGGATATAGGTTCAGTTGCTAGCACTAGTAAACAAGGTTCTACTACGAGAATGAATAAGTTAAGCAAAAATAGAAGAGATTCCCTCAAGAAGAAAAAGAAATTATTACTGGATCAATTTAGAGCAATTCCAAGGGATTGATGAGTCTAAAAAATTGGGGTAAAATAGATCCCCACTTAAAGCTCAGGACACCAGTCCACTGGATAAACCTCCTGATGCTCTTTCCCCTAATATTTGTCCCAAAAATGTTTCAGCAAATCAATCTATCAATGATGAATATATTGTGATTCACTCTAAAGATGAAGGAGACACCAACACTTTCCAAGAGGATGTTAGACAGGAGAATGATGAGGTGTATGACCACCTCATAAAAGTTTTCAAACCCTCTATTTTAGATGATCTTGAAGATGAATCACAACAAGTCACTTATCTCCTAGAGGTCTCCACAAAACCAAGTTCTTTACCAAGACTGTCAACATTATTAGTTCTGCACTAGTAAGCATGCCTAATACTAGGTTTTATTAGTCTAAAAAGCCTCAATGATTAATACCATCATTTGGAATGTTAGGGGTGTTAACACCCAAGGTGTCGGGAAAAACTAAAAAATCTCAAGTATATTTGTCAATTGTCTCTTATAACTATCTTGGAACCCTTTTATGATACCTCTCATCTGCAAAGCTTCAAATTATACCTCAACATAGATCATATAATCATAATCTTAATGGTAAAATATGAATTCTGCGGAATAAGGATATGAATTGCAAAGTTCTTGATATGTCAGAGTAGCACATCTCATGTGAACTTAACCATGTCATGGTCCCATAAAAATTTATTATCACTTATGTTTTTGCTAAATACAAGGATTGTCTTAAAAGATCTCTATGGGACAAGATGTTAGCTCAAGCAGACACATCCTCTCCTTAGTGCAATGTTGGGAATTTTAATGTGCTCTCTTCTCCAGAAGAAAAGTTAAGGGGGATCGCTTATAACATAAATAAAAGTTTTGCATTTGTTAGTGTGATAGAGGTAAGTGATCTCATGGACCTTGATTTTAATGGGCAGAAATATATTGAGTCTCATCTGAGAGGTATTCTATTCAGAATCTAGAAGAGACTGGACAAAGTCATGGTAAATGATAAATGGTTGGACCTTATGCCTCATACTGCCATTACCCTTCTACTATATGTAGGGTCAAATCATTGCCTTTTTCTCATAAAAATAGTGGAGCAAAATCGTAACGCTGTGAAGTATTTTAAATTACTCACTCTTAGACTGAGCACCCTTCTTTCATGCAAACAGTAAGTACTTGCTGGAGTAGGAGCATAAAAATTTTTTATAATACCATTCATTATTTTTAGCTTAAGATGAAAAGATTGACAACAACTCTCAGCAGCTAGTCTAAGAAGAAATTTGGGGACATATATGCTTAAGTTAAAGAGCTTGAGGAGAAAGTTAGATCTTGCTGAAGAGGAACATATAGATGATGAATTTGAAGACAATGGGATCAGGTTGCATGTTGCTAATACTGAGTATATCAGATTTAAGATGGAAGCATCCATCCTTAGGCAGAAGTCCCAATTACACTAGTTCAAGGAAGGGGATATGAACTCCAATTATTTCCATGTTGTGATGAGAGGAAGGAGAAGAAAACTATAAATTCACAAGATCCAAGATTATGAAAGTGAATGGATGGATTGAAAGGGATGTGAATGTTTCTAACACAGCTTGTGACCATTTCCATCGCATTTTCACTAGAGAGGAAAAGATGATTCAGGATGAAATCCTAAACCGCATACCTAGACTGGTAACTGATGACCAAATTAGAATCATTCAAGTAATGCCTACTATGGATGAGCTGAAAAGTGTGGTTTTCTCCATGAATCCTAACTCTATTGTTGTTCCTGAAGGGATGAATAACCATCTTTTTCAAACTTGTTGGAATTTCATTAATGGGGACCTTCTTACAGTCATTTAATTATTATTTTGTGGTCATCCCATGCCTAATATTTCTCTCCCATATGTTTGGTTCTACTTCCAAAAGTTGGTATCCTAATAAGATCTCTGAATTAAGATCTATTAGCCTCGCCAAGTTTTCCAACAAAATCATTTCAAAACTCCTTTATATAAGAATTGCTCCCCTTCTTCTTAACCTTATCTCCCCTAATTAGACTGACTTTGTGAAAAATAGAAACATCTTTAAGAACATCATAATGCTCACTATTAATCTTTTCTAGGTAAACCCAAGGAAGAGCTTCAGATGCAATTATTACAGGTATTGTTTCAATTTGTTATCGGCCTGCATCTATGTTGTTTGATTCTGACTCTACTTATTCATATGTGTCCACATACTTCTCTATTAGGTTTGCTTTATTATGTAACCATATGTTTGTGCCTGTGTATGTTTCTACCTCAGCATGAGAGCCTTTTGCTGATGAATCAGGTGTACCAATCCTATCTTGTGTCTTTGGTAGGTTATGGTACTTGGTGGGCATGATTACTTTTGATATGACAAATTTTGATATTATTTTTTTGTATGAATTGGTTGTCTCTATATTGTGTTATTCTTGATTGCTTTGTCAAGATGGTTACCTTAGTTGTGCCTAGTGGACTGAGGGTTGAGTGGAAGGTTTCTTGTGGTTCTTATCCCAGCAAGGTTATTTCTTATATCAAGGCTCAGAGATTGATTGACAGGGGTTGTTTATCCTACTTGACATTTATTCACAATACTAGTATTGATTCACCTTCTGTGGAGTCTATTCATGTTGTTCCTGAGTTTATGGATGTCCTTCTTATCAATCTCCTAGGAGTCTCTCTTGACAGAGACATTGATTTTGCCATTGATATGGAGTCAGGCACTAAGCCCATTTCTATTCCTCCCTATCATATGGCTCCTTCTAAATTGAAGGAGTTGGCGAAGCTACTTTAGGTTTTATTGAGTAAGGGGTTCATTTGGCCTAGTGTGTCACTATGGGGTGCTCCAATTCTGTTTGTAAAGAAGAAAGACGGGTCGATAAGAATATGTATTGACTACATACAGTTAAACAAGGTGACTATCAAGAACAAGTACCTTTTTCCCATGATTAATGATTTATTTGACCAGCTTCAGGATGCAACAGTGTTCTCTAAGTTTGATTTAATGTTCGGGTATCACCAGTTGAGGATTAGACCATTCGATATCCCTAAGACTACCTTTCGGACGAGGTATGATGACCATGATTTTCTTGTCATGTCATTTGGATTGACCAATGCACCTACCGCATTTATGGAGATGGTGAATAGAGTATTTTGTCCTTATTTGGATTCTTTTATGATTGTATTTTTTGATGATATCTTGGACTATTCCAAGACCAAGGCCAATCATGTTAGACATTTAAGGATTGTGCTTCAGAGGCTCAGGGAGGAGAGGTTGTATGTCAAATTCTCCAATGTGAGATTTGGCTCAGTTCAGTAGCATTTCTAGGCATATGGTGTCCAAGGAGGGCATCAAGGTTGATCCAATGAAGATTGAGGTTGTTAAAGGGTGGATAGACCTACTTCAGCCACATAGATCCATAGTTTTGTGGGTTTAGCTGGCATTATTGGTTCTTTTGCAAGGTTTTTCTACTATAGAAGCTTTGTTAACTAAACTCACTCAAAAGAATATAGTCTTTGTTTGGTGTGAGGAGAGCTTCCAAAATCTCAAGGACTTGTTGATTAACGCACCTGTCTTAACCTTGCCTGATGAGGGCGTTGACTTCACTATGTACTGTGACGCATCGGGCGTTGGTTTGGAAGGCATGTTGATGCAAAAGGGAAAGTGATTGTCTATGCTCCAAGGCAATTAAAGACCCATGAGAAGAATTATCCTACTCGTGATTTAAGATTAATAATTGTTGTATTTGTCTTGAAGCTATGGCGGTACTATCTGTACAGGGCTCATTATGAGATCTTTACTGATCACCATAATGTACAATATATCTTCAACTAGAAGGACCTAAATCTGAGACAAAAGAGATGGATTAATCTTCTAAAAGATTATGATTTGATCATTCTATACTATTCGAGAAAGGCCAATGTAGTGGCTGATGCTTTGAGTAGGAAGACTTCTAGCATGGGTAGCCTTGCAACCATTTAGGTAGAAAAGCAACCCTTGGATAGAGATGTTTAGAGGTTGGCCAATGGGTTAGTGAGGCTTTAGCTTTCTGATGAGGGTGGTGTGCTAGTTTTCATAGAGGCTCGATCATATTTGATGGATCAGATTCGTGAGCATCAGTTTGAGGATGACAGGTTGTATCTCATTCGAGACAAAGTGAAGGGTGAGCCCAAGAAGACCATACTTGATGCCGATAGGTTTTTGACGATTGGAAACCAGATGCATGCCTAAGGTGCGTTACTTAAGGAGGCTTATTGTGCTATATATTCCATTTACCCTAGAGCAACGAAGATGCACCATAATTTGAGCCAACATTACTGGTGGTGTGGTATGAAAAGGGACAATTGATTTTGTATCCAAGTGTTTGACCTGCCAACAAGTCAAATGTGAGCATCAGAATCCAAGAGGTGAACAGAGGATGCCCATTCCTACTTAGAAATGAGAGCAGATCACAATGGATTTCGTAGTTAGTTTACCCACTACTATGGGCAGGTTTGACTCTATCGAGGTTATTATTCATCGTTTGACCAAGTCTACGCACTTCATTCCAATCAAAGTTAGGTTCATGGCAAAAAAGTTAGCTTAGTTATATATTAGCCAGATCATGAGACTTACCCATTTTAAATGTACCTGATTGAAGCTCTTTATTCATTTCCCTTTTTTAGAAGGCCTTACAACATGGTTTGGGCACTCGATTCGACTTAAGTACAACATTTCATCCTTAGACAAATAGGATATCTGGAGGATTATTCAGGTGCTAGAGGATATGCTCTGGGCATGCGTTGTTGACCTCCATGCTAGGTGGGATCAACATTTGCCCTTGTTGGAGTTTGGTTACAACAACAATTATCATTCTAGCATCTAGATAGCTCCTTTTGAGGCCTTATATGGCCAGAGATGTGGATCATTCTTAGGTTGGTCTGATTCTATTATAGCGGATAGCCTTGACACAAACTTGCTTAGAGATGCCATGAAGCAACTTTACCTGATTCAAAGTCGATTGTTGACAACCTAGAGTCGTCAAAAAGTTATACCGACAAACATATTCGACCTTGGAGTTCATGGAGCATGATCGGGTTTGGTTTAGGATCTCACCTATGAAGGGCGTCATGAGGTTCGCGAAGAAGGGCAAACTCATCCCTAGATTTATTGACCTTTTTGAGATTTTAGAGAGAGTGGGTGAGGTGGCCTACAGACTTGACTTGCCACCTAGTTTATCTTCTGTGTATTCAGTGTTTCATATTTCTATGCTACGATGTTATATTCCCAATGAGTCTCATGTGATATCTGTTGATTCGATAGAGTTGGATCTATATTTGACTTATGAGGAGGAGCCAGTGATTATTCAAGACAGACAGGTCAGAAGTTGAGTACCAAAGAGATAGCTTTGATAAAAGTTTAGTGGCGACCAACCTTAGGGGGAGGCTACTTAGGAGACAAAGTCTGATATGTAGACCCGGTACCTTCATCTTTTTGGGACTTCAGGTACGTTCCTTACTTTATATTTGAGGATGAACTTGATTTTTAGTGGTGGATAATGTCATGATCCTGAAAGCCTTTTTTTTACTTTTTTGATAAAATTATCATTTTACCCCTCCCTTTAACAACCTGAGTAATGGTTGATTGATTTTAAAGGTTAACTTTTGAAAATTTTGTAAAAGTTTTGATTTTTACCAAAGATTGAATTTTTGAGGTTTGAATTGTCAACTTTTGAAATTTTGAGGCATTCGTAGATTTGAGTATCAGAACGGAATTCTGTCAATTTTCTCAATTCTGAAATATAGAAATTATTCTAGGTGACTTTTTGGAATTAGATTTAGAGTTGTTTTGCGGATTTTAGGTCTGGAGTTAGAAATTGAGTCTAAATTTGAGTTTGGGTTGACTTTGGTCATCGTTTTAAGTTCTAGCGCTCAAATCAATTTTTAGATTATTCCAATGATCTCGGAAGATGATTTTAGTGCTAGAAACAACTTTGCCATAACAGTTGAATGCCCTAGTTTCGTTTTGATATTTCAAATGGCCTAAGTTAGAATTAAGGTGCTTAATCGGGTTCCAAGTCAAGAAGGCCTCGAATCCAATTTTAAACGATTCTATTGAGTCCAAAATGTCAAATTTAATGGAATTGCATATAAGATTTATATGTACGGAATTCCATTGAATCTCGAGGGTTGATTCTGAGTCTTGAAATTGATTGAAAAAGTTTTTGTTGTGTTCTGGTGCAGGCCTCGCTATAGCGAAGGCCTATCCGCTTTAGAGACCTTGCTATAGTGAAGCATGCTTCTCTATAGAGAAGGTTCGTTAAAAAGTTGGATTGGTGCTATAGCGATATATAACGACATCAGAAAGGGGTTTTCAGACCTATGTGCACCCATTTTGGACATTTTCTCAATTTTAAAACTTTGAAAGCTCAGCTTGGACGTCTTTGGATTAATTTTTCAAAGGTTTTTCATTAAAAAAAGTATTTTCTACTTCCCTTATCATTACCCATTAATTATCTTTAATTTAACATCAAATTGGGAAGATTCGATTGAGACAAGTGAATTCTAACCCTTGTTGAGTTTATTAAACTTAGTATTTCCTTTCAATGTCAAACTTGGAGATTAGTAAATTATTCTAGTGGATATGATTTGGGTAATGGGGATGTGAAAGTGATGGCATGTGTGATTTGAATTGTGAAATCATGCCTAACTGTAATGATCAAGACTAGTGAATTGCTATTGTTAGTTGGACTTGTAATGTCAAATGATGAAAATGTAAAATTTTTCATGTGATTCTACATGTTGAATTTTAATTCATGGTGCATAGAACTTTCCAATGAAGTATTTATGTGAAATATTGAGTTAAATACATACTTGAGATATTTTTCAATTTGTTGAACTAAGTATTGTGAAATATGGACTAAATGATGAATAGTCCTAAATTATAATGGCAATTCGATTTTTGAAAAATATTGAGCGATGATATGATATTGTTTTATATAATATGCTGATGATGACACAATGTTGAAAGAATAATAAAAGTGGTTGATGATTAATGAATAAATGATATATGTGGATATCTTGCTTATTCTTATACTCGTGCAAGAGATTATTATTTTGTGATGACATATACTTGCTTGATGTCCCATTGGTGATGAAATACCGAAAGAAAATAATTCCAGCAGGAAAAGAAATGGAAAGTCGAAGCGAAATGGCTCTG
>JAABOM020000075.1:13831395-13900386 GCA_011800125.2 Solanum clarkiae
CCAATATTCCAAGAAGTCATTTGCTTGGTCTTATATGATGGTTATCGTCCCTTCCTGACTAAAAATATGTATTTTTGACCTCACATCACCACCCCACACTTAAATTTTTGCTCGTCCTCAAGCAACCATTAAAGCTCATAAACAAAATCAAATAGGACCGCCGCTTTTTTTGATACAAACAATTTAGGCCATCATAAAAAATTTCAATACATCTTGTACACTTCCCAATTATTATGCAAGATATATAAATAAAAAATAAACTTTTAATCTCCTAGCCTCAAGGAAGGACTCTAACTCGTTAAATTTAAATTTTCTCACCTATTCTCTCAAAGAAAGTTAATAGCATCACCTATCTATCATGAAAAAAGTGTCCTCATATAAAAAAAAATAGTTCGCACACTCAATTCAAAATATCGAACATAAATTAAGGACTTTGCATTAAGGAACAACTCTCATACTCACAAAGAATTCACATGTATGCACAAAGAACCATAGGCTTTCCCATTATATATGTATTCACTAATTAAGCATGCTTGAATAGAATCAAATAGGACTTTTAACGGGTTGTAATGTAGGCTATGGAACGAGTAGAAAAACTAAATAATAGTGGCTTACACTTCGCTAAGAACTTTGCACTTTTAGACTTCATCACCTATTATCTTCTTCTCTTTATTTTTTTAATCCTCTTTTTAATAATTATTTCACTATCAATCTTATCTCATCAAGAACGTTTCACTTTTTCTTTTCTAACTATTTTTTTTCTTGTTTTTCTTTTTCATGACACATTCTTCCAAAGAGGACTTTTTCATCACCATGTAGCTATCATTAATCACCTTTTACCTCTTCAATATCCTTTTTTTTTTAGATGTGACAATTACAATAAGTTTATGCTATAGTGCTCAAGGAAGCAAAGTGCAAAAATTAGGACTCAACAAAATTGGATCAAGGTAGAAATATGGCTACCAACAAAAAGCTATAGGCTCAAAAGGGATAGCTAGTGATATAATATATGAAAAGCCTAAAATTTTATAAGACAAATCAAAGAAATCCTAGCAGCATCTCCTAGACAAAGCAATACTTTTTATTTTACTTCAATAACATGTAGAGCAAGTTCTAGACTAATATATAAAATATGGAATAAACAAATTCTCACCACACACTTGGAAAGATTCTATGTCCTCAAAATATCAATTAAAACATAAAATAAGGGTCAGGAAAACTTCATGAGGCCTTTAGACCTAGCTAGAAGCATCTTCTCTCAATATCCATCGACAGTCATATGCACCCCACACTTAAGCTCAAATTGCTCTTTTTGCTTCAAATTTAGGGGACTCAAACTTTCCCTAATCTGCAGAAAATAGAAACACAATAAAAAAGGAAAAAAGTGACACTAAATAAATAAATAAATAAATAAATAAAAATTAAAAAATAAAAAGCTACACTACAATTGGGTTGACACCCAATAAGCGCCTGATTTAACGTCACGGCACAACTCAAGTTACCACCAATTTTTTTCTCCACTTTGAAGATATAATTAAACTCCCAATTTTGCATCCATCATTCTACTTCGCTCAAGAGATGATGGTATGAAGATAAAGGAACCAAGTAATAGGTATCGCATCTTACACTTCTTGGCCCTTAGATGAGGAGTGTAATTTTCTGATTTTTGCTCAACAAGTTCAAGAATATAGACATATTGTTCCTCTTCCTTACGCTCTTTCGTAGGCTCAGATATCTTGATTAATATCTCACTATCCAAGAAAAAAGTAGAAAAATAATAGAAATGAGGACTAATACGCCCTAATTCATGAATTGTATTATTATTTACATCCTCTTGTGTACTCTTCTCAACATCGACAATTGGTGATTGGACATCATTAATGTCAACCTTTGTATTCACGTGAGTCTCTTTGTCATGAACATCTGGGCCGGATTGGTCTATCTCTAGTTTGAGCTTAATTTCTGCCAGATGGGTTGCCATTTTTGTGAGTTGAGTTTCTATTATTGAAAATTGTTGAAAACGAGTTATATTTATGGCTATCATCATGTCCTTCTATTGCTCTACTATTTTCTTCAATAACTCAATAATGCAAGTCTTTTCTTCTGCCTGTTCAACTTCATTACCCTGCCAACATCACAAACAATAGAAGAATAATAATCGGTATTTGAGGAAGGGGATACAAGTTTGGACAACCATCCCAATGACCCTCTTGACCACCACATACATGACAAATATTCCATTCAAAGGATTGGATAGGTTCACACACCCAGCTATTCTGAATAGTATGACATTCGATATTCAAGTAGGATCCATCACAATACTGACAAGGATAACTATCACCCAGCCACCATTTATCCTAATCATCCATATCAATAACAGTACTAACAAATTCTTTATTTTAATTTTTTAAATATCCGTACAAACAAACAAAAATAAAAAATAAAAATAAAAACAAAAAGAATAAAATACTAAAAAAGAAAAAAAAACACCTACATAATAAAAGAAAAAAATATAACTTAGAAAAATAATTAATTTCTAAGTCCCCGGCAATGGGGCCAAAAACTTGTTACTTCCCTAGCACACGCAAGTATACATAGTCAACCCAAGTAATATAGTTGCTCTTTCCAGAGACGGATGTCGAATCTAAATGACTTGTCGATTAATTATTTACAAAGTTATATTAATTTTAATTATTTATTTAAGTGATGAAAAATTAACCAAGAAAAGATTTTTCTACAAAATCAATTAATGAATCGAACTAAGATTATGATTTAGCTAATAATCATATTTAGCTTCAATTTTATCAAATTATTTGATTATCTAGTTACTGATTCACAGGGTTTAGATTACCTGAACAGGGTTGCACGCCTCTATCGGCCTACCTTTATTGACTGCCTAACTACATCATTAAGCGGGGATAGAAACATCAATAAAAATGTTTTAACGCTATCTTCCTGTATTATGAACCAACTGAGGTGTAAGGATAGTTGTCAATGGTCTCCCTTACACGAATCAATCTATTTTTCGAGTCAAACAAGCTCTCTGTATTACTGTGTTCTATTCATTCCAATATTTCTCGAATCCAGAATGAACAACTAATTTACCCCCTAGTTGACCAGGCTATGAAATATAGATAAAAGTAATATAAGAACAACTAATATGATAAATAAATATTTCGAATTAATAATGACTAAACAATTATCTTATTAGCTACCATAATCTAAGAACGAGAAGTTTAACTCCACATAAACATGAAGAAATTACCACAAACCATTTAAAATAAATGTGAATATAAATATTATTGGAGAAAAGAAGAAGAAACCAAAATTCTCCATCCTCCACGGCGACTCCTATCTCTCTCTAGGTCAAACGTTTTGTAAAACCTAATTTTATGGAATATTTATAGGTGTAGAAACAAACTCCAAATAAAATAATTGAGTGCAAAGCAAATTGTAAAACCCAAAATCGGAAGAAACTGGGCCTTCACGCGAATTGTATGCCGTCTTCAAATTGTTGCTGCCACGTGGAAGCCTTTAGCAGTTCTTTCTATTGCAATTCGGCAATATGCATATAATACTAATATATATTATTATATTTGATTTAATTAATTAAATTGCCTGCTTGATTTTGCTTCTGTAATCCTTCTTTTTTAATTTGTTTAAGCTCCAAAACTCTTCATTTTTGCGTCAAAAAGTTGTTGATTCCCTATTACACGTAAGTGTACATGGTGAACCCAAATAATACAGTGGCTCTTTTTAGAATCCGCATATTGAACACAAAGTACTTGTCGATTAATTATTTAATAAGTTATATTAATTCTAATTATTTATTTAAGCGATGAACAATTAACCAAGAGAAAAGATTTTTTGATACAATCAATGAATTAATCGAACTATGATTATGGTTTAGCTAATAATCTTGTTTAGCCTCAATTTCATCAAATTATTTGATTATCTGGTTGCTGATTCAAAGGGTTTAAATTACCTAAACAGGGTATTACACCTCTGTTGGTCTACCATTATTGACTATATAACTACATGGTTGAGTGGAGATAGACACATCAATAAAAGTGCTTTCACGTTATCTTACTGTATTATGAACCAAGCGAGGTGTAAGGGTAGTTGTCATGGGTCTCCCTTACACGAATCAATCTATTTTCCTTGTTGAATAAGCTCCTTATACTACTGTTTTATATTCATTCCAACATCTTTTAAATCCAAAATGAAAAACTAATTTATCCCCTAGTTGATCAGGCTATGAAGTATAGATAAAAATAATATAAGAACAACTAATATGATAAATAAATATTTCGAATTAATAATTACTAAACAATCATCTTATTATCTACCATAATCTTAGAACGAGAAGTTTAACTTCACATACACATGAAGAAATTAGCACAAATCATTCAAAGATAGATGTAAAAATAAATATTATTGAAGAAAAGAAGATGAAACCAAATTTCTTCAGCCTCCATGGCGGCTCCTATCTCTCTCCAGGTTAATATTTATGTAAAACCTAATTTTATAGAACATATATAAGTGTAGGAAGAAACTCAAAATAAAATAATTGAGTCCAAAGCAAATTGAAAAACCCAAAATTGAAAGGAATTGGTCCTTCACGCGAACTGTACTCCGTCTTCAAATTGTAGCTGCCACGTGGAAGGCTCTGGCAGCTCTTTTAGTTGAAATTGAATTGCAATTCGGCAATATGTGTATAATACTAATATATAATATTATATTAGATCTAGTACATTAAGCTGCCTGCTTGATTTTCCTTCCGTAACCCATTCTTTTAATTTGTTTAAGCTCTAAAACTCTTCATTTTTGCGTCAATTTAATCCTACAAATAAAATACATAATTTAGTACAATCCATAAAATTTATGCTCAAGAAGAATAAACAAAATATTAAATATGAGGTAAACAATGACTGAAAATATTTATTTTTGGACTCATATCAGAAGCTTTCTTGGGTTGGCTATCTATTATAGGAGTTTTGTTGAAGGTTTCTCATACTATGTATCTCCATTCACTAAGTTGACTCAAAAAAAGTCCAAGTTTATATGATGGGATATGTCGCAACCCAAGCCTAGGGCATAAACATGATACGGCGAATGAGAACCCAAAGGGTTCCAACGAGCCTCTTAGCATATCATTTACATATCCTTGGTCGCGGAAGCAATTAAACAACAACATGAGAGTAAAAATAGGGATATTGGGACTAAGGATAGTTTTAGATAACCATAAACAAACAAGATTCAAGAACATAGCATAATTACATCATTTGTCTAACAACACCTCTAAACATAGACTTGAGCGGGGGCCAAAACACTTTCCAGGCTCACCCCCATAGTAGCAGAAGTTTAGCTTAAGGAAATAACATAAGCAAGAGTAGCATAGCTAGTGTCCCTGAACTTAAGGACTCACCAAAGCTTCTCTTCAAGATGTCACAACTAGCCACGTGGAGGACGATCATGAGGAGTTCTGGGTCCTACATGGTAACATCATGTAGGCATAGAGTATGTATTAGTATGTATGAATATGCTAAGCACGTAGGATTCAATGCAATAAGAGATAGGCAACATAGGCAAAATGCATAAACCTAGGCAATGGATAGTACAATAACAATATGGCGTGCACGATCAATGCTTGAAGTAAAATATGTTTGTATAAAACATATTACATGTGTAGGAAGAGACCATCATCATAGACCAAGCAAACTAGCACTTGGAATCCAAGGCATGTCATGCCCTTGGAAGGTGATTGAGGTATATACCCCTCAATTAGTAGATGGGCATATCACCCCCCTCCACCCACTCATATTGGTCAAGGTATATACCCCTCAATATGGTAGATGAGCATAGCACACCCCATCAAAGTGATTGAGGCATATCACCCCCTTAATAAGGTGTGGTCAACTTGCAATACTACGGATATTTTTCATGAATTCATCATATACATACATTACTTTCATCATCATAAAGTCACTTGACTCATAGGCCATGCAATAGATCATCAATAACTTAAGAACCCTTAATCGAACATTTTATCAAACAATTAACGGGTGTATAATGCTAGTTCAAGATCATGCAATTCAAGAGTGAAATCAAGTGAAAAAACTTAATGTAAATCAACCCACCAACACTTGGTAACACCCTCATGCAAGATACATTGAAACCCCTCATCAAATCTCATAATAGATCATAGATTCATAGTTCAAAACATTCTTAAACAATCCATATCTCATGAAACCCCAACATAGTTTATAATCAAATTCATAGTAAGAGATACCCATAGATAATTCAACTTGAAAACATGCAATTTACATAAAAAGGAAGGTCGGGCACCATGGGTGAAATGACCCAACGGTTAAAATCCACATACCTCAACTTCGAGAATTCTCTTGATGAAGATTTGTATGAGAACCTAAAGCTTGAATGAATTTCTCGAGATCCTAAATGAGTTTTGGGACACTTGAATTTGGGTGAAATATTTGTCTAAATGTTTTAGAGGATTCTGGGGATTTTCTTGAATGATATGGAGTTGAAAAATGACTAAGTATAGATGTTTTTACCCATAGGAAGGCCCCAAGATCCCAAAGCCTTAAGCCGAAATAAGAAAAAGTGGCAACGAAATACACAACTCAGTGATGGCTCCGCGTTGCGGAGCTAACGCGCACTACTTTTCGAAATTGAAAGTTTTTAAAAACAAAATTTTGCTACGAATGCTCTAAAATTAGGGTTATACCCATTTCCCACTCAATTGTTTCCTCTGATCACGAATATGAAGTTGGATTTTCGATATAATGCACGAATTTTGAGATATATGAAAATTACGAATATGGCATTTTCGAGGTATAGTTTCAGATACTTTTTGGGGAGTTTCAATATCTCCCTCTTAGGAACATTCATCTCCGAATGTCAAAGAATGTACATGATAGAAATAATCAAGATAATTTCAGCCTAACACATGAATGCAAAAAATGCATTTAAATATCATTTCAAAACATTAACATAAGTCAAAATCACCATAAACTTGTCAACATAACCATGAATGCATGCAAATGACATAAGGGCTAAAATTTAAGACTTGAAATCATATAGGGGACTTAAATTAGTACCTTAGTCTTGAGGAAAATGGAAAAGATAGGGATATCGCTTTTGTATATCTGCCTAGGCTTCCCATGTGGCACTCTCATCTTGTTGGTTTCTCCAAAGAACCTTGACAGAAGCTACATCCTTGTTTCTCAACCTCTTCACTTGTCTATCTAAAATTTCTACTGGAACCTCCCCATGAGTCAAATTGTCTTCAACAACACCCACAATATCTAGAGGCACAATAACACTTGGATCACCTATACTCTTCCTCAACAAAGATATATGGAAGACCGAATGAACCATATTCATATCATTGGGCAACTCCAACTCATAGGTCACCTTACCAATCCTCCTCAACACTCTGTAGGGACCCACAAATATTGGACTCAATTTACCTTTCTTACCAAAACAAACCACACCCTTCATGGGTGAGACCATCAAATAGATCTAATCACCAACCTTAAATTCAATGTCCCTTCTCCTCACATCGGCATAAGACTTTTGTCAACTTTGGGATGTTTTCAACTTTTCCCTTATCAATCTCACCTTCTCCGTGGCCTCCATAACCAAATTCAGGCCTAACAAAGCCATCTCCCCACTTCAAACCATCCAACAGGAGACCTACAATGTCTACCATTGAGAGCCTCAAAAGGAGCCATACCTATGCTTGAATGATAACTATTATTGTAAGAAAACTCAATGAGTGGAAGATGTTTATCCCAACTACTCTTAAACTCCAAAACACAAGCTCTAAGCATATCCTCAAGAGTTTGGATAGCTCTCTCGGTTTGGCCATCCGTTTGAGGGTGAAAGGTCGTACTGAGCATTACCTTGGTACCAAGACCTCTTTGGAAAGATCTCCAAAAGTGAGAAGTAAATTGATCTCCATGATTCAAAATGATAGACAAAGGCACCCCATGCAATCTAACCAATCATGAATGTACAATCTAGCATAATCTTTGGCACCGTATGTAGTCTTAACCAGTAGGAAATGAGCCGACTTTATCATTCTATCAACCACAACCCAAATAGAATCAAAATGCTTTCTAGTCTTTGGCAACCCAACCACAAAATCCATGTTAATTTCCTCCCACTTCCAAGTAGGAATATCTATATCTTAGGCTAGGCCACCCGGCCTTTGATGCTCGCTTTGACTTGTTTTTAATTATGACAACCGGATACAAACTTAGCAATGTCCCTCTTCATACCACCCCACTAATACACTTCCCTCAAATCTCTATACATTTTTGTAGAACCGTGGTTAATAGAATAGGAAGAATTATGAGCATTATCAAAAGCCTTCTTTCTCAAGTCATCAACACTAGGCACACGAGACCTACCTTGGTACCTAAGGGCACCATCTCCCTCTTGGGAGAAAACCTCCACCTTACCATCTCTCACCAAGGCCTTCAACTCTAACAAGGTGAGATTAAGATCTTGCTTTCCTTTACCTCTTCAACCAATTAATGTTTAGAACCATTAATAACCACAACCCCACCATTATCAACCTCTTCCAACCTAACCCCCAATCTAGCCAACTGATGAATCTCTCTAGCCACCTTCTTGCCCCCATCATCAACATGAGCTAGGCTATCCATAAACACCCTACATAGAGCATCAGTCACAACATTAGCCTTACCAGGGAGATAATGCACACTCATATCATAATCTTTAAGAAGCTCTAACCACCTTCTTTGTCTCAAGTTGAGATCTTTTTCGGGTAACACATATTGGAGACTCTTATGATCAGTGAACACATTAACATAGACCCCATACAAGTAATGACATCAAATTTTCAAAGCAAATACGACAACAGCCAATTCAAGATCATTGGTAAGATAATTCTTTTCATGCACCTTAAGTTGTCTAGAGGCATAAACTATCACCTTACCATTTTTTATCAACACACAACTCAAACCAATCCTTGAGTATCACAATATACAACAAATCCTTCCAACCCTTCCAGTAGAGACAAGATGGGAGCGGAGACAAGCTTATCTTTCAAAGTATGGAGACTCTTTTCACACTCATCGATCCACACAAATTTTGGTTTCTTTTGGGTCAAGTTAGTCATGGGAGAAGCAATAAAATAGAAACCACTAACAAACCTCAGGTAGTAACTCGCCAAACCTAAGAAACTTCTAATGTCTGATGGAGTCAAAGGTGTAGGCCAATTTCTAATCACCTCCGTCTTCTTAGGATCCACCTTAAGACCATCACCTGACACCACATGACCTAGAAAGGCAACCTCTTTCAACCAAAACTCATATTTTTCATACTTGGCATACAATTTCTCCTCCCTCAAGATTTGCAACACCACCCTCAAGTGATTCACATGCTTCTCCTCACTATGGGAATAATCAAGATATCATCAATAAATACCACCACAAATAAATCAAGGTAGGGTTTGAAGACCCTATTCATAAGATCTATGAAAATAGTCAGTGCATTGGTCAACCTAAAAGACATAACCACAAACTTATAGTGCCTATACCTAGTCCGGAAGGCCATCTTGGGAAGGTCATATTGGAAATGTCACACTCCCTTACTTTCACTTGGTGATACCCGGACCGAAGATCAATCTTAAAGAAGTGACTAGCTCCTTGAAGTTGGTCAAAAAAGTCATTAATCCTTGGTAGAGTGTCCTTATTCTTTATGGTGAAGTCATTAATCCTTGGTAGAGTGTCCTTATTCTTTATGGTGAACCTATTAAGTTGCTGATAATCAATGCACATCCTAAGAGTACCATCCTTATTCTTCACAAACAACACTAGTTCACCCCAAGGTGATTGGCTAGGCCTAATAAAACCCTTCTCCAACAAATTCCTCAATTGCTTCTTCAACTCATTTAACTCCATTGGGGACATACGGTAATGGGGAATAGAAATGGGTTGAGTATCGGGAAAGAGTCTATGCAAAAATCTATTTTCCTTTGGGAAGTAACACTGACAATCTCATTAGGAAAAACATCAAGGAACTCATTAACCACAGAAACCGACTCTATAGGAAGGACTTTGGACTCAGCATCCCTAACCCTCATAACATGATAAAGACACCCCTTAGAAATAAATTTTTGGGCTTTAATGCAAGAAATAAACCTACCTTTGCTTTAAATTCATGAATTCCATCATTTTGTCCTCCATTTGCTCAAGAGGGAAGAACCGATTAAGAAATATTGCCTTAAACTTCTCCCAAAGGATCACATTGTTGTTCCTCTTCTCCTCCTCCCATTGGGGAAACCATATTTGGGCCGCCCCCTTGAGTTGGTAAGCCGCCAACTCTGCCTTCTCCTCCGATCTAACCCCCATAATAGACAACACTTTATACACCTCATTAATAAATTCTTGAGGGTCCTCCTCCACTTTAGATCCATGGAACTCTGGTGGGTTCATTCTCATAAAATCCCTCACCCTAGAAGCCGGAGTAGGACCATGAGGGGCTTGGGCCCCTTGATTGATTTGATTAGTCATGGCATGGTCTAGCATGGTAATAGCATCCCGGAACTCTTCATGGGACATTCTCTTATCTTGAGGAGCTTGAGGAGCGAGAGGGGTCGGTTGCTCCTAGGGAGTGCGGGCTCTTCATTTTCTCGGAATAGGCATGATCTAGCATAGAAAAGAACATTCGTTAGGGGAAAAACTTACCTTAACTTCTATAGCACGACATAGATCAAGAAGAAGGGAAACATTTCCTAAAATCCCTCAAAGCCTTTACTCATAGTTGAGGCGCACTTCACAACCATGAATAAGACTATAATCGACACGGTGTATTGGATGCCAAGGACCATTAACAACCTAGTGCTTTGATACTAAGTTTTTCACGACCCAAGCCTAGGGCCTACACGTGACACGATGAATGAGAACCTCAAGGGTCCCCAAACGAGCCTCTTAGCATATTGTTTACACATCTTTGGCCACGGAAGCATTTAAACAACAACAAGAGTGTAAAAATAGGGATAAAGGGACTAAGGGAAGTTTTAGATAACCATAAACAAAAAAGAGTCAAGAACATAGAATAATTACATCACTTGTCCAACAACACCTCTAAACATAGACTTGAGCGGCGGTCAAGACACTTTTCGGGCTCACCTTCATAGTAGCAAGAGTTCATCTTAAGGAAATAACATACGCAAGAGTAGCATAGCTAGTGTCCCTAAACTTGAGTACTCACCAAAGCTTATGTTCAAGATGTCAAAACAAGCCACGTAGATGATGATCATGAGAAGCTCCGGCTCTTGCATGGTAACATCATGTAGGCATAGAGTATGCGTTAGTATGTTTGAATGTACTAAGTATGCAGGAATCAATGTAACAAGAGATAGGAAACATAGGTAAAATACATAAACATAGGCAACAGATAGTATAATAACAATATAGTATGCATGATCAATGCTTGAAGTAAAACATGCTTATATAGAACATATTACATATGTACGAAGAGACCATCATAGACCAAGAAAACTAGTACTTGGAATCCAAGGCATGTCATGCCCTTGTGAGGTGATTGAGATATATACCCCTTAATTGGTAGATGGGCACGTCACCCCTCCCCCCCAAGTCATAATGGTCAAGGTATATACCCCTCAACATGGTAGATGGGCATATCACCCCCCATCAAAGTAGCCAAGGTATATACCCCTCAACATGGTAGATAGGCATGTCACCCCCCATCAAAGTGGTTAAGGTATATACCCCTCAACATGGTAGATGGGCATAGCACCCCCACCCATCCAATCAAAGTGGTTGAGGCATATCACCCCCTCAACAAGGTGTGGTCAACTTGCAACATATAGATAATTTTCATGAATTCATCACATACATACATTACTTTCATCATCATAAAGTCACTTGATACATAGGCCATGCAATAGATCATCAATAACTTAAGAACCCTCAACCGGACATTTTATTAAACACTTGACAGGTCTGTAATGCTAGTTCAAAATCATGCAATTCAAGAGTGAAATCATGTGAGAAAACTTAATGTAAATCAACCCACCAACACTTGATAACACCCTTATGCAAGATACATTAAAATCCCTCATTAAATCTCATAATAGATCATAGATTCATAGTTCAAAACATGCTTAAACTGTCCACATTTCGTGAAACCCCAACGTAGTTTATAATCAAATTTATTGTAAGAGATACCCATAGATAATTCAATTTGAAAATATGCAATTTACATAAAAAGGAAGGTTGGGCACCATGGGTTAAAGGACCCAATGGTTAAAACCCACATACCTCAATTTTGGGGATTCCCTTGATAAAGATTTGAATAAAAATTTGTTGCTTGAATGAATTTCTTGAGATCTGGAATGAGTTTTGGGACACCTGAATTTGGTGAAATATTTGGCTAAATGGTTTAGAGGGTTTTGGGAATGTCTTGAATGAGATGGGGTTGAAAATGACTAAGTATAGGTGTTTTTTTTACGCATAGGAAGACTTTGTCCCAAGACCTCAATGCCTTAGGCTGAAATAAGAACAACGAGAAACAAAATACACTGCTTTGTGACGGCTCCGCATCGTGAAGCCAAAATGCATTGCTTTTGAAATTTGAAAGTTTTAGAAAATAAAATTTTGCTACGGTTGCTCTAAAATCAATCTTATACCTATTTCCTACTGAAATTTGCCCTCTGATCATGAATCTGAAGTTGGATTTTTGATATCACACACGAATTTTGAAATATATGAAAATTATGAATATGGGCATTTTTGAGGCACATTTTCAAGCACTTTTTGGGGCGTTTCAGGATGAGTGTGAGAAGAGGTTTCAATCTTTGAAAGATCGACTTACATCGACTCCTGTTTTGACTTTATTGGATGGCTTAGATGAGTTTGTGGTGTATTGTGATGCTTCTCCAATTGGTTGGGTTGTATGCTCGTGCAACATGGTAAGGTGATAACTTATGCATTGAGTCAATGGAAGGTGCATGAAAAAAATTACCAACTCATGACCTTAAATTAGCGGTTGTGGAATTTACTTTGAAAATTTGGAGACATTATTTATATAGAGTTTATGTTGATGTGTTCACCAATCACAAGATTTTGCGAGGTTTATATTGATGTGACAAGAGTTTGCAATATGTGTTCACCCAACGAGATGTTAACTTGAGGCAATGTCAGAGGTTGGAACTTCTTAAAGATTATGACATGAGTGTCCAGTATCACCCTGGAAAGGCAATTGATGTCATCGATGCTCTTAGTAGGCTATCCATGGGTAGTGTAGCCCATATTGATGAAGAAAAGAAAAAATTGGTAAAGGATGTTCATCGTTTGGCCAGATTGGGTGTTAGACTGGCTGACTCTAATGATGGTGGAGTTTATGCTTAGAATGGGGTTGAGTCTTTGATGGTTGTTGATGTTAAGGCAAAACAAGAGTTAGAACCGTCTTTGGTTGAATTAAAAAAGTTGGTTGTAGAAAAGAAGGTAGAGGTTTTCTCCCAATGGAGAGATGGTGTGCTTCAGTATCAAGAACGGTTATGTATTTCAGATATTGATGGTCTTAGAGAGGTGATCATGAGTGAAGCCCATAACTCTCATTATTCTATACATGTGGGATCTACCAAGATATATTGGGATTTGAGGGAAGTATATTGGTGGCATGGAATGAAGAAAGACATAGCCAAGTTTTTATCTGAATGTCGTAATTGTCAACAAGTGAAGGTAGAACATCAAAGGCATAGTGGTTTGGCTCAATATATTGAGGTTCCTACTTGGAAGTGGGAAGATGCGAATATGGATTTTGTGGTTGGTTTTCCCCGTACCCAAAAGCAATTTGTTTCTATTTGGGTTATCGTGGATAGAATGACTAAATCAGCTCATTTTCTACCCATCAAGACTACCTTTAATGCCAAAGATTATGCAAGGTTGTACATTCGAGAATTGGTTAAGTTGCATGGTGTACCTATGTCTATCATATCGGATCATGTTTCTCAATTCACTTCTCACCTTTGGAAGTCATTTCAAAAAAGGCTTGGCAGGTGAAGTTAAGTATCATTTTCCATTCCCAAACTGATTTACAAGCCTAAAGTATAATTCAAACTTTGGAGGACATGTTAAGGGCTTCTGTGTTGGAATTCAAGGGTAATTGGGATGATCATCTACCACTTATCGAGTTTGCCTATAGTAATAGTTTTCATGCTAGCATTGGTATGGCACCATTTGAGGCTTTGTATAGGAGAAGGTGTAATTCCCTAGTGGGATGGTTTGAGTTGGGAGAGATGGCATTGATTGGCCCCAATTTGGTGGTGGAGGCCATAGAGAAGGTGAAGTTGATTAGGGAAAGGTTGAATACGGCTCAAAGTTGCCAAAAGTCTTATTCGGATGTTAGAAAGAGGGATCTTGAATTTCATGTTGGTGAATGGGTGTATGTAGAGATCTCTCCTATGAAGGGAATTCAGTAAGAAGGTCAAGTTAAGTCCCCAGAATGTAGGCATTTATGATATAGTTGAGTGGATTGGCAAGGTGGCCTATAGATTGGACTTATCTTTCGAGATGAATTTTGTTCACCCAGTTTTTCATATGTCTATGTTAAGAAAATTGGTTGGTGATCCTAGTTCGTTCCTTTGGAAGGTATTAAAGTTGAAGAGAACTTGTCTTATGAAGAGGTCCCGAGTGAGATTTTCGATAGACAAATAAAGCGGCTTCGCAACAAGGATGTGGCTTCGGTTAAGGTGCTTTAGAGAAATCAATATATGGAACACTACACAGGAGGCGGAGATGGACATAATGAGGTGGTATCCCTATCTTTTCCAATCTACTCAAGCATAAGGTATTAGGTTCTTCCTATTCAAAATGGTACTAATTCTTTCACTCTTATGTTTCATAACATGAAATGCATATATGTGCGCGAAAATGACTTGAAGAATGTTTTGACCTGAGTTTTAATGATTTTATGATTTTCAAGAAATAATTTATGCATTGTGTTCCCATGTTAAAATGTTCATGTTTAAGTCAAGCCTTTCAAGATAGTTCGTTTCTCATTCGAGGATGAAAGTTTCCAAGAGAGAGATGACGTAAGGACACAGTTCTCGCGAGACTTTATTGATGCTTAAATTAAATTTTTGAAAAAGTGAAACCCTGGAGAATGCTTGTGTATGGCTTTGTATGGCTTAAGAAAGGATTTAAGGCTTGGTGGGCCTCTAGGGAACCTCCCACAACATGTGGTCCTCACCATTGGTCGTGGAAGGGACCCTTGGTAGGAGCCCCAGCCTTCAAGCCAATAATTTGGCTAAGGCAGCCACGTGCAAGCGACAATGAGCTGTGGTGGGGTCTCGTGACCCTCACCACAACCAATGCTGAGGTGTTTCATAAAATCCTCATCCTAAAGTATGGTTCTAAGTATAAAATTACCATCTCTGAACTTGGATCATTTGCACGAACCATTGTATTGTCAATGTACCTTTGAATGGACCGTGATCCATTAATGGAAATGTCCTTATTCTGAAAAATTGGCAAAGTGTCTGAAGACCCTACCACGGACCCTTGTATGGTCCGTGGTCAGGTGCACAGGCTGTGGTGCCTTTTCACGGGCCACTTAGACTCTTTTTAAGGCTCGTTTCATTTATGGCTTTCTCAGAATTTTTGAGATTTATAAGGATCGTCTGTGACTTTCTAACATATTCTAAACCCCTAAAAAGACCTATACTCCTCTATTCTTATTCAAATTCATTCATTACACTTAGAAAATTCAAATTCTCTCTTCTAAGAACTCCTCTCAAGTGTGTCATTGGAGATTCAACTTGGAGCTCAAAGAAGGGTCTTCTTTTCCAATCAATTTCTTATTAATTCTTCTTGATAACTAAGGTATGTGGGATTGATTCATGGTCTCTTTCAACCATGAAAACCCCAAACACTTCTTACTTCTTAAATGATGAATTTCAAGCTTACTTTAATATGGTCTTTTAAATTAATGTTGATTTGATTCAATTGAGATATGGGCTATACTTATTTGATGTTTTAAAGTAATTTAAGCCTTAGTATGTTAAATTGCATTAACATTATGAAGGTTTGAATATGCACGTCCCTTTAAATATTGAAATTAGGCATGGGTAATCTCAAGTATGCTTTAAATATGAATTTCTTCATGAATTTAATTAGATTTCATCTTATATTATTATTTTAAATATGAACCCCTATTGCCCATGATATTATATCATCATTCGTGATATATGCATATATGAGCACAGAGTTTCACGAAGATTATGATGTGGGTTAAGACCCAATCGTCTTGACGAATATGATTTTGATGAAAAGTATGGTTATGACATAACATGTGATCATATAATATCTATGATATGGTTCTTTGAGAAGTTATGGGTGTTTACACCAACATGTACAAGTATTAATGAGTTATTCATATGCATGAAAGTATGACATGAAGTATTAATTGGCTTTTTAGCCCAAGTATGCATGAACTGAAGTATGATTCGTCTCCTTAGCCTAGGTATGCATGATTATGAAGAATGTTTGACTTTTAAACCTAAGTATGCATTAAAATGAAGTTTCGAAAAGACTTATGCCTCTTTTGAAAGAACGTAATTCTCATGGGATGATGATTTAGCACCGAGTAGACTTGTGTGGTGGGGACTATCTCAAAGGGTCCAGTCACCTAGTCCCATAATTATGTGTCAAACATAGATTCATGTTCATGGTAATACTTACCAAAATGAGAGGCCCGTAAGGTAAGGTTATGATTATGTAATGATTATGTTATGATGAATGAAAAATCCTTGCCCAAATGGAAGTGCCCATAAGGTAAGGTTACTTCTCCGAAATAGGAGGCCCGTAAGGAGAAGTATGGTCTACCTTTGGCAAGTGGATCACCTCTTATTTAGCACAGAGAAGACACCAAAATTCCATGTAATAGCTCTCATGGTCTAAATGTAGGTTGAGGTCTCATCCTTGTATGTTGAAGTATTATGACATTTCTTGCATCATGGATTTCATGGCATATTAAAATATTACTCTTCCTTGTATATATACTTTTTTTTATATATGTGCCCTTGTCGTCTAACATTGAATGCAGAATTAATGAGTTCCCTGCATTACATGCCCGCATACTTAGTACATTCAGACGTACTAATACATACTCTTTGCCTACATGATCTAATCATGTAGGGATTGGAGACTATCTTCATCCACCTCTTGACAGTTAGTTTGGATTGTGAGAGTTTCTTGTCATGAGTCATATCAGGATAAGCCACCTTCTATCTACCTATTATGTTACTTTCTCTTATGTCTTTACTTTGAGGGTGAGCCCGGACATGTCTTGGCACTCGTCCTATTCTATGACTTACAAGCATTGTTGGACAACATGTAAGCTCCATGTACGGTTTGTGTTATGTTATGCTATTTGCTTATGGAGATTATGATTGTGGCTATCCATTGATGATGATGAGATGATGATATGTTATTGATGAGATGTGGAAAGGCCTAAGTTCCTTCTATCCCTAAAGTGTAAGTTATACATACCTATCCCTTAGTTCTTATTATATGCTATGTACTATATGGATCATGCTAATTCCTATCCCTATGACATCCACATAGCATGAGTCATACTTTTCCATCTCCTAAAACTATGTGTTTTATGCTTTATTATGTGTTTCTAAACCGATGACTTGTATGTGGATGCTATGAGGCTTGTTTGGGGACTCTTGGGTTCCCATTCACCATGTCACTCCTAGGCTATAGGCCTAGGTCGTGACATATTCAGTCCATGGTTGGACTCGTAGAGTCCTTCCCAAGTCCAACTGTCCAAACGAACAACTCCAGTTTATGGCTCTAAATAACTCTACAATCACTCCAGTTAGTCTGTGGATCCATTTCCTAAAATTTTAAATTTGTTCTCTAATCTACAACTTGTAAACACAATCTGTAATTTGATTGAAGACCCATAAAATACCCTTCGTAGATTTTCCAAAATTTTCCGGAAACATTCTAAGCTTCAAAGTGTCCTACAGACCCCATCAACAACTTGTCAATTGGGCCACAACCTATAAAAGGATTTTATCCTGTCAAACCCAATTTGCAGACCTTATGTATCTCAACCATGGGCTTGATCTATGATCCGTAAGAATAATTATGACCCATAAAATGGCCCTCGTAAAACACCCTAAAATTTATATTGTTCTGATTATATGGACCATTCATGAGACCATATCTATGGATCCTAGAAATAACTATGACCATAGACTGGGTTCATGTTCCCTGCACCAAAAAATCCATCTTCTAAATTTTTTTTTCATATTCTAACTCTCTAACTTATGGAGTATTACAATGTCCTAAAAGAAATATGTTATTATCCAAAGCCCATAGTTCCCGATATTCTATTCGTCCAGGATTTACTAAAATATAAAGGAATTTGAGGGAAGTATCTTGGTGGAATGGTATAAAGAAGGACATAGTAAGGTTTGTGGCACAAAGAACCAATTGTCAACAAGTGAAAGTTGAGCATCAAAAAATTGAGAGGTTTAGCCCAAGACATTGAAATCCCATTTTAGAAGTGGGAGGATTTGAATATAGACTTCATAGTAGGGTTGTCTTGTAACCATATGCAACATGATTCAATTTGAGTTGTAGTGGATAAAATAACAAAATCGGCTCATTTTCTAGCAGTTGAGACTCTTTACTCCATTGAAGATTATGCAAGGATGTATATTTGAGAACTAGCGAAGCTTCATAGCGCCCCTTTGTCAATTATTTTGGATTGTGGTACTCAATTCACTTCACATTTTTGGAAGTCTTTTCAAAAGGGTCTCTATAATGATCCTCCAAGTCATTTTTGTAGTTCTGCAATTATCTTATCAGTCTGAGCATGTACATAGTGACCTTGGTCATTATTGACTTGCTGGTACTGGTGTAGTGGTTGGTGGTGAGTCGGTTGAGATTTATATAGCTTTTTGTGCTAAATGGAAGATTATAACTGTAAAATGAGTTTTCTAGTAATGTCCTAATAAACGCCCTCGAAGTTGAATTCTGACGACTCCGTCAACTTCGGAACGACCAAATTAGGTTAGGAGAATGGTTGGCCTGAGATTTAGGAGTTTCGATATGAGTTTAATAGGAAAATTGTAAAATCGGTTCGAAAATAAGATAAAAAGAGAATTTCGATGATAACCTTAGATAAAAATGCTCAAAAGGCAATTTTGATAGCGCGGTCAGCTCCAAAACAACCAACTTAGTCTAAAATGACCATTCTTTGGATGCTGGGGACCTCCGGATACATTTTGAAACCCTCCCCCCCCTCCAGACCTTGTAGTGAAAATTGGACAAAAAGAAGTGGGACCCTCATTTTATCGTAACATGCTCCATCGAGAATTCTGGCCACACCGTAGGATCTAGAACATCAAAATCAATGTTCTTACATAGTTGGTTTGCGAAAAATAGACATCGGATGGGCCAGAACACCCTGGGAAATTTTTGAGTGAGTTGATACCACCACAGCATGGCAACCCTCCACGTGCGCGGAATGACAAGGTGTTAAACCTTGTTAATAATTTTTTTTAGGGATAAGTTGAATTTACATAGCATAATCAATCGATCTTATCTAAACAACTTATATAGATTTGAAAAATTATATTGAAATGAATCATTCAACTCTTGAAAAAGTTTGAGCAATGTTGTAGGGACTAAGTGCAAATTTAAAAATTTGATTATCTATGATTACATGAAAATCAAGAGTGTTGCATTTTATTGGAAGGCCACAACCTTTTTTTGTTAATCTTATAGTATAAACTCAAAGTTATTATTGCAATTTTAATCCTAAAAACACAATAATTTTCTTCTACTTTCACGAAAATAAATTTAGAGCGTCACTCAAGTATTTTTTTAATTTTGCATCATTTATCCTTATTTCTTATGGAATTCAAACTCAACCTTGTTTGGGTACCTATATTTGCATATGATCACAGTACATCATTTTAAAGTGTAATTTTGAGGGTATCAATAAAATTTTGGGTCTATATTAAAGGGTGCAGATCCTAATCTGCTGTCATAGTATTTTTTTTAGATTATACTTAAATACTCTTGAAACAATTTTTTTACTAACTGAACACCAATTTTCTAGGAAAATATTTTTGTTCAAACCGACTACACTCAATAAGTTAATTCAATAGTGGATTATTGAAATAATTAAAGTGCTAAATAAATGATTTCAAACAAAACACTCTCAAATATCCTATTTAAAAACAAATTATGCTCTATTAGCCACAAAATACTTAAAATTCGCTAATTAGCTGCGTTTGCAGATTCTTTGATATGCCTAACACCTTTTTCAGGACATCATTAGAACCCCCACATGCTCTCCATTTTTCAAACAAAGATTATTAAACTATTTTCTGAATTTTCAAAAATAGTTAGATTGAGTCATCTTTAATCGACTTTAAAAAGGGAACTGTAATAGGAACAACTTAGCATCTGCAATTGGAATTCAAAAGATTAAACTGTGGAAGAAATTACGGGGTTCTGAGTTTGCTTGAGCTTCAAACTAATGAAGGATTCATGAGGTTCAAACCTATAAGTTCAAAAGAAAAGAAGAATTAATGGAGTTCAAAAAATTGTTGCAGCTTCAAACAAGAAAGATTTAACCAAGCGCACCTCTCAAGTTTTGAATTTTCAAAGAGGAACTTACAAAAATAAATTATAGTTGGCTATAGTTTGCTTAATTACGATTTATAGCTACATGTTACAAGGAGAGAGATGGCAGATATTGGAAGAGAGAGGAGAGGGCGCATGAGTTTTGGTAGAAGGAGGCAGGAAGCGCTAAAGAAGATGAATACATGTTGTATTTGTTGTATCAAGTTGTATTGCAAATACAATTGATTTGTATCAAGTATATAACAAATACAATTTATATTAATGAATATAATTGTATCAACAAATATAATTGTATCATGTGTATTTATTTTCTTGTGCATTCAATTTGTATAAAGTGTATCAACAAATACAGTTATATCTATTCCTTGTATATCAATGTGTTTTGAGTATATCTACAACTGGCTATAAATTTGTATCCTATATTCAACTGCATTTTGTCCTTTCTTTAAGAATACAATTTATACAATAGTGTATCTCTCCCTTGTACAGGCATACGAAGAATCCGAGTATGAAACCAAAGAGGAGAAATGGAAGAAAAGAGGTTTCTACCATCTCTCCCCTAATACATGTCTCTTGAATGATTTGTATCAATAATAGTATAGAGGGGAGATGAAGAGAAGAGAGGCGAGTGAAAGGAATGGAGAAGAGGGAAGAGAGAGGCGAGCAAGAGCTTGAGATAGGAGAGATATGCTACAAAACCCTAAATATAACTATGCAGTATAATTTTTTGAAACTATTGTGTATAGTAAACTAGACATTACACGTCTGCGCCAGCATGAGCCCAATAAAAATGTCTTATTAGAAGTAATATTGTAAAATCATAATTGAAACACCTAAAGAAAAATAAAATTAGGTAGCCAAAGCGGGTATCTCGAAGCCGATGGAATATTTTTATTGTGCCGCATGTAATAAAGCAGTAGGAAGCAATCGAAGGAATATTCGACGGAAAATTTTGATTAGGCTACATATGAAGGAGGAAAAGAAGCAAACAAGCAGCTGAAGTAGCCATGTTGTGCAATAACTGCCTGCCTCAACAGCGTCCATAATTTCTTTCTTATTAAAGGTAATATTGTAAAATTTATAGTTTAAACACCAAAGAGATACAAAACTAAATAGCTGAAGCAGGCACATCAAAGCCGACAAAATATTTTGATTGGGCTGCATGTAATAAAGGAGGAGGAAGCAGTTGAAGAAATATAATTAAATAGTTGGAGCAGGCTAAAGAAATACAAAATTAAGTAACTGAAGCAGGCACGTCAAAGCCAACAGAATATTGTGATTGGACTAAATGTAATAAAAAAGAGGAGAAGCAGCGGAAGGAATATAATAAAGCAGGCATGTCAAAGTCGACAAAATATTTTGATTGGACCGCATGTAATAAAGGAGGAAAAGCAGGCAACTGAAGCAAGCATGTCGTCCAGCAACTGCGGAGCAACAGCTTTTGTAGACTCTTAAAAAATTGAGCAACTGAAGCAGCCACATCAACACCGACGAAATATTTTGATTGATCCGCATGTAATAAAGGAGGAGAAGCAGCTGAAGAAATATAATTAAACAGCTGAGGAGGACACGTGGAGGTCTTTGGAGAGTCTACCTAAGCAGGCTGGACGATGAAGCAGGCTGGAGACTATAGCTAGCCCTTTTAGGTACTTGAATATTGCCTTGAAAGTTGACTCTTTAGAAAACATAAAACATTTTGTAGGAGAGATGGCCGAGTGGTTCAAGGTGTAGCATTGGAACTGCTGGCCACCATCAAATAACATTCAAAACGAAGAGATTTAATTAATACATGCATGCACACTTTCCAAAATTATGAATTATCTGGTATTACTTTGTTAGTTCTTCATGGTTCCCACAACCCTAGTTGTGGATTTAGCTACTCATGCTTTGTGTAGATGCAATAATTATGAATTGGAAGAATATAATTGAACACTTATATAATATAATTATGAACATGCAAATCCAACTTCAATGGGAATCACAAACTTAAAGATGAAATTATAGTACAAGTGTTCTAAAAAACTCTCCAATGTAATCTCATAATTTTCTCTCTCTAATTACTGAGTTCTCTGAGTATTATCTGAAAACACATGAAAAGTAAACTAAAAAACCTATTTATGATAAGTAAAATACAAGTCCTAAGCATAATGGGATAACTGGTCAGCATGCCATAGGAAAGGAGTTGACGGGTTGTATTGGCCTATAATCGGGGTCTCATACAAAGTTCTTGGAAAAAAGGACTACCAATCTATGACACCTCTATACGACTAGTAAATGTTTTTACGACCCATAAGGGGGTTTCATTTGATGAATCTTCAGAAAGTCCCAATCTTTGATCTCAGGGCATGAACCGTGGTCTACGATTGGTAAATCATTCCACGACCCATCTGCATGTTCGTAGAATCAACTTCAAAAAATAGCCCCTCACTGGAATTGTCCACGAAACCCACTTCACGACCCGTAGAATGTTCTGCGGCCCGTAAAGGGTCTTGTACTGCATCAAAAACCAGCAACTTCTGTATTTCTTACCAAAATCAAGGCCAAATTTGTAATCCTGCAAATATAAAACAAAAACACATAAAACTAACTAACATTGCATCAACAACACAACCAAATTTCAAGTTATAATTACCAAAAGTGTTGCATTTTGATAGAACATCACCTAGCCCTGCTTAACAATATGTTCGGCCACCCATCTCATCAATGTGGCCTTATGGGTTGAATCTCTCATCAGGATCTTGTCCAAGTCTACCCCAGTCCATGGTCGAACTTAGTTGTGGTCCTGAGGGCCTAGTACTCGGGACCAAAAAGCATACAGTGGATGGAGACCTCTGATATGTCAACCTATACTCCCCTCACCCATGTGTGTGTCAACCAAGGCTGAGAGAGGGGTCTCTTCCCCTTAGGGGTGACTCTAGTATAGTGGCGATGTGTGATACAAAGAACTCACGAAACTATCAACAGGGAGTACTTCCCCGACGGCATCGCCAACCATTAAAGTCTATACCAAGAAACGGTGTCCTAGTGTCCGGGGACAATATCTATCCCTGAAGTAATAACCTGGGCTCCTCTAACATGGTATGGGCCTATCATCCCTGCTCATCAGCTGGATGTTTTCCTGATATATCTTCTGCATTCCCCGCATGCACCACTGGTTAGATAATGCATCTGAAGGTGTGGGTGGTACTCAGGGTGCTGAGGTTGACTCAAACTCTGAATCCTCTCCAGATTTGGACTCGGATCCCTCTCTAGAGGAAGTCATTTGTATAAAGTTATTGTCCCTGCCACCTCCCTTGTCAAACTGGGGAAACTGGACCATGATAGCCTGAGTCTGAGGCTGCCATGACTACCTAGCAGTTTCTCATGTCTGTGGTTACTTAGTACCCACATCTGGCTAGACACCGAGGTCCTTGAGGGACCCATTGGCCTCAGAACTTCCCTGGGCATCCGAGGGCTCATCTCTCAAATATTGCTACATGGCCTGAATCTCACTTTTCCAAGGTTTTGGGGCCATGGTTTGTAAAGTGGATAGTATAACACATCAACTAGCCTCACAAATATAGGAATGAAAAGCAAGAAGATATCGAAAATGGTGTCAGAAGAACCTACGAAGGCTCATCTACGGGCCATAAAAGGCCTTTGTAGGTGGCAGGGTATAGTAACATCAGTTAATGGAACTGCTCCTGCAAGACCAGGTATGGCTCATAGAACATTCTACAACTATAGATAGAGTCGTGGATGTAGTTCCAAACTTGACATTTTGTAGGCATCACCCTGCGAAACCTATCTACGAGCCGTAGACTAAACTACGACGCATAGAAGGTTTTGTCTAATGGAATCTCTGAAACCCCCAGGCTACTGGTTCTACTCACTAGGGGCAACTATAGCCTGTGGATTACTCCACGGGCCATAGAAGTCCCTCATGATGTGAAAATTCTAGAAGTTTGGGTTTTCTAATCCCATCAATAGGTCCCAAGTGAAGATCATCAATAGACCATAACAATTATACTCAGCACCAAAGTAATAATTTCATGCACTTGAACAATCCCAACAAGTTCCCTAATGCCTCGCATGCAGTAATAATACATTACCCCATCAAAAGTCATTTTACACCTTCAAGAATAGATTCCAATCACCATTTGATAATTAAAAGTTATGCCCCTATTCACACACACATAACCACATGCAATTTTTCAAACAATTATTTCAATATTTTTCCACCAACATATGACTACGTGATTTCAAGCACGACATACACACATGACACGATTAATTTCATTAATCACACTAAACACACATTTTGGCATTACATAGTTCAAAGCAAAGGTGTCTACTCAATCAATGTTAAGAAAATATTATTTCACATACAGAGGCAACACCTATTTTGAGCACACGAACTTTGAAATACCATAACCAACAACCTATCCAAATGATACCAATTTTAGTGATATAAAAATTAAAGGCAAGAACATACTGAATTTGGATCATAAAGTTGAGAAATTGAAGGAGGAGATTGAGATGGGTGGAATCCTGGGTGGCCGGAGTGTCATCGAAAAGTAACCGAAAATGATGGAGGTTGATCGGACAGTGGATGGAGTTGCGGGCTAGGATAAAAACATAGGGTATTTTTTGGGTAATTTGCAAGAATAAGGGGTAAAAATTCACCCCTATTTTATAATGTTGACCGGGTCTAGGACAATTGGGCTCAGGCCCTACGAAACCTTGACTATGGGCTGTAGAAATTTCTACGGTCCATAGAACCTGGTTTCATGGTAGGCGAAAACCCTAATCTAAGAAATTAGCTTCACGGACCCGACTACGAACCGACATGGGCATACGGCTTGTAGATTAGGTCGTACATGCCTCCAACACTTAGACAGTTTTTGGGAATCTTACCTGAGGCCTATTCATGGCCCGTAGTTTTATCTATGGGCCATAAGTTGGCTCGTCGACTGGATTTCACAATAATTTTACTCAGTGGAAGTGTTATATAAGTTAGTGTATAGGTCATGGTGTGAACCATGGCTCGTAGAACCAGTTGTAGAAATACTTCTTGTTGCTTTTCTTCAGCCTAAGATAGTTGACTTGGCCTTATATCTATATATCCTTCATAAATCACTCTGTTACTCTATATACCACTAGTCCAGAGTCCAACTTTACAACCAAAATGCTAAAATTAAATTACCTACAAGTCAAAAATGCTAAAAGTAAATCAAAAATACTACTATTACATAATATATCTTGGGTTGCCTCCCAAATAGTCCCTAATTTACTATCACGACATGACTTGGACAACTTTGTTACTCAAACTTCACCAAATGTCCAAACTTCCATCTTCAAGTCATCGGTCCTCTTCATCGACTGACAGATGTTGAAGATGACTTATTCATTATTCAATAGAAACTTGAGTTGACCTGATTCCATATCTACTAGTACTGGCTCAATAGCTAGGAAGGGCCTTTCCAAGATATTGGGACTTCAAAATTGACTTTGCAATCAAGGATCACAAAGCCTGCGGGAAATACGAATTTTTCCACTTTGACAAGCACGTCATGTAATATCCCCACAGGCTTCTTCACCGTTCGGTCAGCTATCAATGATCTCATGTTTTTAGGTTTAGGGTTTTAGAGCGTAGCTTCTTGAACACCACAAGGGGCATTGGATTGATAGTGGCTCCTAAATCACATAATGCCCTTGCGAGCTCAACATCTCCAATGGTGCATGGTATGGTGATTGCTCCGAGATCTTCTCATTTTTGCATAAGGACCTTGTTGCTATCGCATTACAATGCGGAAGCTCTTGTGAGAGCTCCTGGCTAACAGTCCGCTCTTTGGTGACCAGGTCCTTCATGAACATTGCATACGCAGGCATCTTCTCCAGTGCCTCAATGAGAGGGAAATTGATAGAGAATTGCTTTAGCATGGAGATAAAGTGCTGAAATTTAATTATCTTCCTCCTTCTTTTCGAGTCTTTGAGGGAAAAAAAGGGGAGGTCTAGGAATGGGTTTCAACTTTTGTGGAATCACTATTGTATCACTCACCCTATCCTTGGCACAAGCATCTTATGTCTCTACATTCTTTATCTCAACCATCTCCTTGTGAACATCATCATCACCAACTGGAATCGGAGGGTCAATGGTCTGTTTGCCACCACATGTAGTCACTGCCATATACTGCCCCTAATTCTTTAGGTTCTAAACTGTGTTGCCAGGTAATGTACCTTTCTGAAGCTAGTTTAATTGAGTTGACATCTGAGCAAAATAGGGATGGGCATTTGGTTCTTTGGTTTGATTTTAGCAAATTTCGGTTCGATTCTTCGTTTTTCGATTTTGAAAAAGTGTGCACCATACTTTGCACCATACTAGATCAGTTTGGTTTGGTTTTTTCAACTTTGATTCGGTTTATTTTAGTATTTTTAAAAATGTTTTTTGGTGCAAATTAAAAATAAAATGAAAATGGTTAAACAAGAAAGGGAATTAATTTGCTGCACACTATTGGATGAGCCAATTTGGCACTTGGCAGCATTCCAGCAACTCACAAAGACTTGTATTCAACATCAAATAGTGACACTATTTCAATTTTTCAAACTGCAGATTCCAAGTAGTGAGCAAAGTACCAAACATAAAATTGAAATTGTAAAATCTGTTTAATTTTAGGTTTCAGTACTATAAATTATGAAACACAAAGCTTTTCGGTGGAAACAAAAGGGCTTGGATTAATCATGGGCTTGGGTTAAAACTGGGTTGGTCTTGGATTAAAATTTAAAAAATAAAAATTTAGAAGTATATATTATAATAAAACTTCATATTTTCGATGAACTATAGTTTTGGACCTTCACGTCGAGAATCGAACCAAAGAACCCAAGTTTCTGAAAAAAGGAACCGAAATAGAACCAAAAAATTGTAAAACCGACACTAAAAAACTAAATTAGTTTGGTTTGGTTTGGTTTTCTAATTTTGCAGTTTTTTTGCCCACCACTAGATCGAAATGTTGCTCCAGTTGCTTAATAGCAACCAAATGAGACTCAATTTTCTAATTAATACTAGAGATGTTAGCTTTCATCCCCTTCAAGGTCTCATCTTGAGTGTAACCTTCTTCAACAGCCATTCGAACATCTCCTCAATTCGAGGGTACCAACACAAAAATCTCAATTATGTGGTGGAACATAAGGACCATTTTTGTAACCATCTCTGCATCCCCAATTAGCATCTCTGTCCTGGCCCCTGTTCCTATTATAGTAGTCTCCTCGATTGTTGTCTCTAAAAGCACCATCCCTGTTAAAGTTCCACACTTGATTTCTTTTACCTTGGCGCCAATAGTCCTGATTGGACCCTTAGGCGTTTTCCGGAAAGCTACCATTTGATTAGTGATGAATCAAGTTTGGACCTCATAATAAGGCTCCTTGTAAATAGGTGCCCATGAAGGCTGATGAACTATTGCATTCACACGTTCTTTGTTCTACTTTATCAATAACTCCACATTCGTACTAATTCGAGCAAGCTCTTGCATCATATCTTCATTTATATTTGCTTGCGCTGAACTAATACTGACTGAGAAGAGCTTTTATTTGTTGATTTGTTTCTCATCCTCTATGCATGAGTTATCTTGACCACTTTTTTCGTCCTTTCAGCAATCACCAAAAATGTATTATCTCAAAAGGAGCCTCCCATGATAGTGTTAGCAACAACTTGGCTATTTTTGTCCAGGGCTAAATAGAAAATCTCCACCAAGGTGTCATCCACGATCTTGTGGGCAGGGACATTCCTCAGGCACTTTGTGAACCCCTCCCATGTGGTGTAATTGAATCACCAGGCAATTGCTCAAAGTTTTTGATCTAGTCCTTTAACTTCAGCTTCTTTGACCTTGGCAAGAACCTCTCCAAAAAGGCCTTTTGTAGTTCTGCCTAGCTGGTTATTGAACTCTGTTAGAGCTCGTATAACTATAGCATTGCATAGTCTATTAGAGTCAATAAGAAGACACGGATCCAGTGGCATCCATGGTCAGATTCTAACTTCCTATCATGCTCTTACAGATGAAGAGAACATTGTGTAGAGGGCTAAGTGGATCCTCTGATGGTAAGCTCGTGACAACCCGCAATTTTGCAACATTTGAAGTAACCCACTCGAAATGATGAACTTTTTGTCAACTGGTAATAGAGGTAACATAATACCTCAAATGACATCCATTGCCATAGGATCAAGCTGATATTAATTCCATATGTGAGCTATGGTTTGACTATCCTATGTGGTGGATTAACATCCTCAAGTGGAGGTAGGTTGTTATTATCATTGTTCTAGTTCAGTGTTTCATTCACTACCTCATTTGCAGCGTTATTTTTCTAGGCCATTCTTCTTAGTGTCTTATGGATCTCAGGGTCAAACTGAGTCAAAGGTATGCCTCAACTTTGAGTATTGTGCATACACTACACCTACACGTTGAAACAAAACAAAAACATAAAATGACTAAAATAAGGATTAATTACAAATTACTCAAATTAAATCAGTCTAAGTCGTATTCCCTGGCAACAGAGTAAAATTTTGATTATCTCCAAAGCTACACCTTCTTTTTGAAGGTTTAAGCGGTCATTATCATAATACATAACCAAACTAAAGTTAGAGTTGAATCCCATAGAGAATATGGTAGACTTGGAGTAATTGCAAGAAAGTCGAGTGAATTAAAATGCTTATCTCCCGACAGGGGGGTTCGTAATTTGCAGAAAGTAAACCTAAACCGAAACAAGTTTTATGAAACCAGTGAGAGAAGTAACTAGGCTATTGTGTTCTCCATGATTCCCTAACTTGGTATTACCAGATAATCGTACTCTTTTCTAGTGTGTAGCATGCAAAAGAGTAAGTTTACCAAACCTTTTGATCCAGGCGAGATATAAATTTTACAACATGATTTGATCTATCCCTACAGTGTGATATTACTAAATTTTACCTATTATTCCAGTACAACCTCTCCTTGGTTCAGTTCAGTCGATTAGACGAGAGGGATCACATCAAATCCTGTTAATTAATCTCTTTTCTCATTCATTACTACATTTGATCCATTTAGTAACAACTAGGCGAGTTCTACTATTGGCCACCTTTAAAAAGCAATCAAAATGAAGAGAATTAATTAATACATCTATGCACACTTTCCAAAGATTATGAATTATCTGATTTTATCTTGTTAGTTCTTCATGGTTCCCACAACCCAAGTTGTGGATTTTGCTATGCATAATCATTGTAGATAAAATAATTATGATATAGAATAACATAATTAATCACTTACAATGATGAAGTTAAGGATAAGAAATCCCAAATTCTTTACTAGAAATCACAAAGTAATGTTTTTGATATAAAAATCATAAAGTTATTTCTCAAGTATCTAATACGTCTCACTGTCCCTCTCTCTTTGTTGTCTCCATCTAAATAACACAACAAAAATCTATTTATAATAACTAAAATACAAGTCCAAAATTAAATAGGAAGTTTGGATTCAGTAGGCATTACGTCGAGGTTACAGGTCGTACAAAGTTCAACTGCCCATACCTGGGTTTTGTAGTCTTTGTTATTCAAAATCTTCTATCGCTTCAATGAGACCTTTCTACAGGCCATATTTAGACTTATGCCTCGTATACGATTTCGTCCAACAGCTTTCCAAAATATCTTTCAACTTTGATCCTCAAGGCACAAAGCCTTATCCACAACTCGTATTAAATTCCATGGCTCGTATGACAGTTCATGGATGCAACTTCAGAAAATAGGCCCTTCACTGGATCTCAACTACAAAACCACTCTACGGTTCCTGGAAGTTTCTACGGCCCGTAGAGTGTTTCATACTTTAGCAAAAATTCAGCATCTGCAACACTTTACCCAAAGTCATGCCAAATCCTATAATCCTGAAAAACAAATATAAAAACACGTCAAACCCACTAACATCGCTTTGAGAACACACAAAACTTCATGTTTTAAGCATCAAAAGTGTTGTATTTTAATATCACATCAATACATGAGGATCCTAAGTTAGAACTGAATTTGTAACCTCAATCCATATATGAAAACATGGCTAAATAACAAAACCTGAATGAATTCATCAATAACCCAAGTAAAATTGAACACCCAACAGCCAATTATTGCATTATAGTCTACATTATCCCCTTAGAAGTATTGGAGTTTTCAACTCATCATCAAATAGAGTATGGGTAAATTACTAAATAGATTTTGTTCCATTGTGATCATCTTCAAGCTCAAGAAATTAGAAGAAATCAATACACAATCTTTGCAAAACCCTTACTCTCCCTCTAAGAAAGTTTCTTCTTCTTTGAGTAAGAAAGTGTACTTCCCTCTTCTAGAATAATGCCCTCTTCTAAACTAAACATAGCACTCTTTGAACAATCTCTCCTCTGGTGTGTACTCTCCGTTGCCAGCTACTGAGCCTTTTATACTCTGTACAAAATGTATAGAGTATCTTCCTCAAAAACCCAATCTGTGACGTTAGTTGACTTCACTGATTAAGCCAGCAACTCGCATAGCATGTCTTTTACTAACAAACTACTCCTATAGACTTGTCTTGAAGTAGAATTTGGTGAGCTTAGTTGAGCTTATCAACCTAGTTGGCGATGTGCCATTTGGAGCTTGAGTTTACCCTTCAACCGGTGACTCTAGGCCAAGTTAATGACCTATTATGCTAGTTATATCGAGGTCACCAACTGAATTAGCGAATCGCCGACTTACTTCTGTAGCTCAGCCCTTTCTATTTGGATTGTATCTTGCTAGGTGACCATTTGGCGAGGTATAGGTACTTTGGCAACTCGCCAAATACCCTTCACCGATGCTCAATGTTCAATACTTCCTTGTTAGCTCTTTTTTGACCTCTTTTTGCATGTTTATATCACAAGTGTTCCCTAATCTCTACCTTGCTGCAAAAACAAAAGTTCTTATCAATTTATAGCATAAAATAGGGCACCAAGGACACTTTTAATGCATAATTTAGGCTTAGATGAGTGCAAATTCACCACTCATCACTTCCACATATGATTTTAAAGTTACATTGATTCATGCATATCTTCTCCTTATTCTATTGCTATGTACATATATATTGCTATTATTTCTGATATTCATTTATTCATTGCATAATTACATACTTAGTACATTCTAATGTACTAACACATACTCTTGCCTACAAGATGTCACCATATAGGGACAGACAATGGTACCACTTCTCACTTTTGTGCCTAGTTATCAAACTCTACTTGTGAAAGATTGGTGAGTTCCCATGCTTCGAGGACAAGCCCTTATGTTTCTATCTTATGATGATGTTTCTAAGATCTTTGTACTTTCTTATCTTGAGGGTGAGCTAGTAAGTCTGTTCTAGTCCCCGCCAAGATCTATGATTTAGAGGCATGTCTGGACCTATGTTGATGTAATTTTATTTAATGGGAAATGTTGACTCCTATGTTTAGATGTGTTCAACTATATTTACACTTTCTTACTCTTATGCTTTATTATTTACCTTATGTATATTTATAATATGAAGAAGATACTTGGATGATACACCTTTGAGTGTCACATTCACCATGTCATGACTAGACCCTAGGTTCGGATCATGACAATAGATATTTATATGATCAATTATGATGATTATGTTACTTCAAATCACTTTTTAATGATGCATTGATCATTCATCATCTCTTGACCTTATTTACGTGTTATGGCTATGTATATTGTCTAGTATGACATTATAATTCCATCATTGTATCGCATCCAATATACTTAGTATATTCAAAGTAGTAAAGCATATTTACCTACATAATATCACCATGTAGGAATCGTTGCTCCTTCTCCTCTGACACGTGGCTAGCTTGTGGACATTTGAAGACTAGTTGATCGATGAGTCCTTTAGTTCATGGACAACACCTATTTCTTTCAAGATTATTGTAATGAGACACTTAATTTCATAAGTTGTATTTTCTTTTGCTACTTTTGATTGAAGATATGCTAGGAACATGTATTAGCCCTCACAAAATCTAAGATAGAGGTACGGTTGGACAAATGTATGAAGGTTTATGCTTGATTTTGGTTTATGAATCGTATGTTGAGTCTCCCTTTGTCCTATTTCTCCTATTTGGATTTCCTTTTATTTTAAGTTTAATGCCTATGAGTTCATAATGAATGCCAAGAGTCTTAGTTAAGGTTCCTTCAGGTGCCTCATTTTCCATGTTATGAGTATGCCTCAGACTTGGATCGTGACAGAAGACTTATTGATGAGTCCTCATGTTTCAAGGATAAACTTATTTTCTTTTCTAGCTTGTTATGTTTCAGATGTAGAGATTATATTTAGTATTTCCTTTAATGGTGATCTTTGGACATTTCTTAGCCCTCGTCAAGCTTAGTAAATGAAGATACTATTGGACACAAAATATAATAGACATATGATTTGATATCAATAGTCTTTTATGTCGTGATCCCTTAACACTTTCCCTATGTTTTTGCTATATTTACTTGTTCATTACCTATGAGATGCTTGAATGAATGCTAAGAGGCTTGGATGAGGGCCCCTTAAGGTTTTTATTTGCCATGTTATGTTTAGGGCCATAGCCTGATGTCACACCCCGGGAAGGTACCCTAGACGTGGTCAGCACTCAGAGACTATTGCTAGTCCCCAAGCGAACCACTCGGTGTCAAGACAGTCATTCAATCATCTAATATAGGAGAAGACATTAGAATAATAAAAATATGATAGTGGCCAACTAAGTTTACTTCTAACTTAATAAACAGGGCCATAGTCCAACAAGATCAGTCTCAATATCTATGATATAATAACAGATTTAAGAAAACTCAATTCAAAGTGGGAAAGACCTCAATATCAAGTCATCATCTTTTAGTCTATGAAGCCTCTACTTCTACGGTCTAGAATGGTACAATGACAGGTCATAGCTACCACAAACAAAAAATAAACTAACTCAAATCATAGAAATGTAAAATGATATGCTCCAAATGCAAGGGGAGGACTCACCAATTAGTAGTAGAGAGAATAGACCTTCAATAGAGTGCTTGTTAAGGATCTCGAGAACCTATCTCTATATCATCAAAATATGCAAGCCCAAATGGACGTTAGTACGTGGAATGTTGGAGCATGTAAGATGGTTGAATGAAACAATATAGGTAGAATAATATGGAATAACATCAACTCATAAGATACTTAATTAGGATGTCAAATATCCATCTAAAGCAAGAATAAAAAGTAGACAATTGACTCATTAACATCAATCTAAACTTATACTATAAACTTACTCAGAGTACTATCACTATGGGACCTAATTGGGAGTTTTCTCTAATCGATAACCATCACCTATAAGCAGGTGATGATACAATGAAGCGATGGCATTGCTACATCCATCTAGTACCTTGCTGGGGTAAAGGAAATCACATCGATGGATCCAAATAAAGAACACCAAATCCTCTTTTAGGACTAAGGAAATGTTTGGTATTATGGTCTAATCCTCTCCTACACTAGCCAAGTAGTTATTCAGTTTGATTTGTTATCTATTCTCACTCAATTTGGTGCTCAACATTCCTCATATGACTCAACATGTTCATAAAACATCAATCATCAAGATTACTCTTTTAACTAGTCTTGTTGGACATTGTCAATTCAGTTCGTTACATCAACCATCAACTCTTACATTAGGATCGCCATTTTAGGATTAGTTTCATACTCTTCAAGATTGTAGGGAAATCAATTTCATCAATATCATCATCAATACTCTCATATTAGGATCACAGTTACATGCACATTTATACTGACAAGGCTCTAGACTCATCTTCTAAGTTCATTCTTGCAATCTTTAGTAAAATAGCATATAGGGTTTCATGCAATAACTCATGTAAAAGCATTAATTCAGTAAATCAAGTTTATGATGATCTTCAACATATGAAAATACTTTGGATATGTATAATTTATAAGAAAATATTCAAGAAAATACATACATTAAGACTCAATACGTTCATCCATCAAACTACATCAGTCAAGGGGCACATAGAAGAACAATTGCATGCTTTAGATTAGCCTTACATACTTGGTATGAAGAACGACATCAACCTTTAAAAAATATTACTCTCAACCTTGGAACACTAGCCCTTCTTCTCTTCTTCTCTCAAGAACCTTAACTTACGATTAGCATAAAAAGGACTTAGAATGGGTTTAGAAACCTCTTTTTGACCAAAACAACATATTTAATTATATTTTGAGTTTGGGAGGGATTGGGAAAGGTATGGAATGGTCTAGAATGCCCCTCACAAAATAACTGACAAAAAGTTCACCCCGGAACATTGGGTTCGCGACGCAGACATGGCCAATTTTTGGTGTTTTCTACTGAAAATTCTTCCAATGAGTTTTCCAATTTCATATAAAATATTTGGACCAAAACTAAGTGCAAGTTCATGGCAGGCGTGCATCACACACCTATTGCACACCATTATTGGAAATCATTTTCGCATTGAAAAATTATCTTTTGATCCAGTTGCTCTAAAAATCAATCGAGACCACTTCTCCACTCAATTTTTTATGCTGATCGCAAATCGGGCCTCGAATTTTTCATCAGAATATAGGAAGACGCATTATGCATACGTCTCTTTTCTAGGGGTATTTTTATAATTTTATCAAGTATTACATTATCTCCCCTTGGAATCATTCATCCTTGAATGATAAGTAAAGGTGCATATCAAGACACGAATATACTCAAGACCCATCTTAATAACTTAAATGCTCGACTCTTCATCAACCTCACAAACTCTACATCTGACTCAGGAATAGACACATCAACTCACGAACAAATAAATGAATTTAAGCTAAGGGTAAGAACGTTACCTTCAATATTCTCATCGTTGGCAACAAATAGGTGCAGGTACTTAGTTCTCTTCCTCATCTTTCCACATGGATTCCTTAACGAATTGATTTTTCCACAAGACTTTGACTGACATGATCTCTTTGGTTCTCAACTTCCGAACCTGACGGTCAAGGATTTGGACTAGAATCTCCTCGTAGGACAAGCTATCCTTTACTCTAATGCTCTCAACAGGGATCACCAAGGCAGGATCTCCCAAGCACCTCTTCAACATTAAGACGTGGAACACTGGATGAATTGTACCTAATTCGGAAGGCAACTCTAACTCATAAGCAACCTTTTTAATTATGCTCATAATTTGTAGGGACTAATATAGCGAGGACTCAATTTTCCCTACTTCCAAAATCTCACAAAACCATCCATAGATTGTGACACCCCATAACTCCATGCTCCTGCATCCATGTTTCAAGCCTCATTTGGTCAGGTTGGGATTGTATTAGGTTCATGGGAGACTCCTAGTACCTAAACGAGTTCAAGACTTCCCTAAGAATTGAGTTTTGGGTGATGGTTCATGCAAGGGTAAACTTTAAAATAGCATAACTTTTAGCACACTTGGAACTGGTGGCCTATGACATGTCAAATGAAGTCCCTTTGAGTTAGATTTCCAATGCACTTGGTTTCACCTCATTTAGAGTTCAGAGTCAAACGTTATGGTCATTTTACTGAAGACTGCCAGTGCAGAGTTACACTGCGAGCCCACTGTTACGAGTCGTAAGTCAGGGTATGACTCGTAGGTCAGGCTCTTAGCAATTTCCAAAGACTTTGAAATTGAGCCTAGGGGTCAGTGAAGGGTCCAACGAGTCGTAGTGCTACCTACGGGTCGTAATGGGGCCCGTAACAGCCGTTAGATAGCTTTTTAAAAAGGGTTATTTTGGTCCTTTCCCACCCTTTCTAATCTCTAGATTGACGTTTTTATGCTCATTCAAGGTCCCAAAACCCTTAAGTACTTCATTGTATTGATAAAATACTCTCTTAAACTTTTATACTAATATTTCACTCCAAAATTAAGTGTCGAAATCACTTCCAGATGTAAGGATTTCCTTCAAGCTTCAAGCCTCCATTTTCAATCTTCGTCAAGAACTTATCCAAAGCTAAGGTATATGGGTTTCAACTATTGGATCCTTTCATCCATGGTGCCCAATCCTCTTTTCTACTTAAATTGCATGATTTAAAGTTGATTTACTCATCGGTCTTAATTGTTGTAAATTTCATTACACAGTGAATTGGGGTTTCAGGAAAGTATGATTGTCTTAGCATGTTTTGAGCTTTTAATCTTAGATCTAAAGTGAGATTTGATGAGGGGTTTTGATGTTAATGTCTTTGGGGTGTTGCAAGGTGTTGATTAATGGTTTTACAATGAATTTTCATACATGATTTCATCTCTAAATTGCATGGTCATATACCCCCATTACACATCCATCAAGTGTTTGATAAAATATCTGGATTATGATTCTTGAATTGTTGAATGCCTAATGCTTAGCATATGATATATACCACTTTATGATGATGAAAGAATGATGTATGTATGATGATATCATGATGAGCTTCTATAGTATTGCATGTTGACCATATCCATGTTGACGGGTTAGTACTTTGACTACTATAATGGAGGGTGAGAAGTCCATTAACCATGTTGATGGGTTAGTACCTTGACTACTATGATGGAGTGTGAAAAGTCCATTAACCATGTTGAGGAGCTAGTACCTTCACCACTATGATGGAGGGTAATGAAGTCCATTAACCATGTTGAGGGGTTAGTACCTTTACCACTATGATGGAGGGTAAGAGGTACATTAACCATATTGAGGGGTTGGTACTTTGACCACTACCATGGGTGTTAAGCCTTGGATTCCAAGCACTACTTTGTTTGGTCTATGATGAAGGTCTCTCCTACATATGTACTATGATCTATAAGAGCATGATTTTTACTACAAGCATCCATTCATACATGTCATATTGTTATATTATGCCTATTACCTATGGTTATGCATTTTTCCAATGATGCCTATCTCTTGTTGCATTGTATCTTACATGCTTATTACATTCAGATATACTAACACATACTTTATGCCTACATGATGTTACTATGAATGAACCAGAGGTCCATTTGATCATCATTCTCCTCGATGTGGCTAGTGGTATCCATTCAAGCTAGTTAGTGAGTCCTCCATTGCAGGGACATTGGTCTACATTCCTATGCTATGTATTAAAGATCATCTTTCCTTTTGTATGCTTTGACTATGAGGGTGAGCCTTGTTGCTTGTGTTGGCCCTCGCTAAGTTCTATGTTAGAGGTGTTGTTGGACAAGATGTGTATTATGCTTGAGCTTTGACTCACTTATGATATTCAAGCTATTTTAATATAACTCCTTTTCCCTTAGTCCCAATTTCCCTTTGTTATTATTTTTTTTGTTGTTTTATATTGCTTCCGCGACCAAGGATGTGTAATGATATGTGATGAGGCTTGTTTGGGGTTCCTTCGAGTTCCCCATCCACTGGTCACATCTAGTCCCTAGGCTTGGGTCATGAAAAAAATGGTATCAGAGCACTAGGTTGATAGATCCTCGTAATCCAACACACCGCGTCGATTAGAGTCTTATTCATAGTTGTGTTGTGCACCACAATTATGAGTAGGAGGCTATAAGATATTTTAGGATATATTTCCCTTCTTCATGGTCTATGTCGTGCTTTAGAAGTAAGATAGGGCTTTCCCTTCTAACGAATGTTCTTTGCTCTTCTATTTGATTATGTCGCTTCAAAGAGGGAGGCAACGGAAGGTAAGTTGAAGGTTTTGATTTTGATGGATCTGGGTTCGCTAGTTGGCTTCTTGTGTGCCCCGAGTTGTTATATGAACCTTTGGTGTCTAACCAACTTGTTGAGTCTATTATTGTTGGAAAGTTCATAGGTATTGTTCCATGTTCATATTGCATTAGGTCTTGCCTTGTGACCCATTGGATTTTATGTAGTGGATTTGATGTTATACTTGGGATGGAATAGTTGCATGCATGTTGTGTCTCCATAGATGGTAGGAACCGTAGAGTTAGATTTCGACTCTTTAATGAACCTATCTTTGAGTGGGAGGTTATCAAGTGGTAGAAAAAGAGGTAGGTCCATTCTTGTCTTAAGGTTCAATTGATCTCTAAGGGTTGCCCCATCTTCTTGTTTCATAGAGTCTTATCTTGTGATCTTGGTTCAACTTAACTTGTTGGGTTGGAGGTCTTGGGATGGTTTGGCCACTTACATAACATGTTTCCAATGAGTGTACAACCTATAAGGTTGTAATATGATGGTTGAGGATGGTCGATCTATTTGGTCAATTTCAATGGGTTAGTCACTTCACTAAGGTTGATCTTCAGTTTGAGATTTGTCCCCAAGTGAGCATTATTAGTATTGGTGGAGTTGTTCGGTTGATTTATGCGTTGTCTATGTTTATGGGTCTCTAGGATAGGGTCTTCAAACCCTACCTTGACATGTTTGTGGTGGTCTTTAGTGATGAGGTATTGATTTGTTTAGAGCTTGTCAATTACTTGGGGGTAGGGTTGCAAGTCTTGGAGGATGAGAGGTTATTTGCCAAATATGATGGGTGTGCATTGTGGATAGCAAGAAAGTGGTTAGAAATCCTTAAGGATTATGATATAAGTGAGCATTATGTCCCCCATTGAGGCTAGTAATATGATTGATGCTCTAAGTAGGGTGCCTATGGGTATCCTAGCATTGTGGTAATGGTGGTAAAGAGGTGACTAGTGCAGTCCATCAGTTAGCTAGATTGGGAGTTAGGTTGAAGGAAGTTGAGAATGGTAGTATGGTGTTCTTGAGGGTTCCAAATCTTCTTGGGTTAAGAGGTCTAGTTTGAGCTAGGCCATGATTTCTGCCTTATTAGAATTGGAAGCTTTTGGTGAAAAGATGATAGAGTAGAGGTTATCTCCCAAGGGGAGATGGTGGTTATGGAACCTAGTATCTGAGGTGCATTTAAGGTTGCCAATTGAGTTGAGGATTGTGAGTCCATATAGAGTGTAGAGGGAAGTTGGTAAGGTTGCATAAGTTTAGGGATTGCCTATGCATAGGAGTTGGGTTAGTTTGGTTCTTCATGCCTCTAAGTTGATGGGATGTGTTGATATCTCTAGTGCTATAGCAGTCCTTGAGATTGTGGGTGATGTGGAGGATAAGTTTACTTAGGATAAGGTCCCGATAGAGGTGTGGATTGGTGAATGGAGAAGTTGAATGATAATGATGTGGTGTTTGCCAAGGCCTTTTTTGGAGGATTCGTCTATTTGTATGTGTCTCTCGGGAAGCCAGTGCGGACACGAAGAAGCAATATCCGTATTTCTTTCATTCTATTAAAGCTTATGATAACACGTCAAGTCCTTTCTCTGACTTCAAGTCTTATGTTCCAGCCCCTATGTCATTCATATGCATTCATGTTTAAGTTGGCAAATACATAGTGATTTACACTTATGTTGAGATTTTAAAAATGATGTTTTGAATGATTTGAATTCATTTTAGCATGACTTTTAACTACATTATGATTTTCAACTAGTAAGCTAAGCAATGGATCTAATGGTTGGAAGTTTCATGTTCTAATTCAAGCGTTTCAAGCTTTGTTCTTTCTCATTCGAGGACGAATGTTCCCAAAGGGGATATAGTGTGACACCTCATAATGCCATGATCTTGTATACATGTTTCAAGCCTCATGTGGTTAGGTTGGGGTTGTATTAGGTTCATGGGAGACTTCTAGTACCTAAACGAGTTCGAGATTTCCCTAAGAGTTGAGTTTTGGGTGATGGTTGATGCAAGGGTCAACTTTAAAATAGCATAACTTTTAGCACACTTCGAACTGGTGTCCTACGACATGTCAAATGAAGTCCCTTTGAGTTAGCTTTCCAATGCACTTTGTTTCACCTTATTTAGAGTTCAGAGTCAAACGTTATGGTTATTTTACTGAAGACTGCCAGTGCAGAGTTGCACCACGAGCCCACCGTTACAAGTCGTAGGTGAGGGTACGACTCGTAGGTCAGGGTCATAACAATATCCAGAGACTTCAAAATTGATCCTAGGGGTCATGTGAAGGTTCCTACTAGTCGTAGTGCTACCTACGGGTCGTAATGGGGCCCATAACAGCCTTTAGACAGCTTTTTAAGAAGGGTTATTTTGGTCCTTTCCCACCCTTTCTAAGCTCTAGATTGACGTTTTTATGCTCATTCAAGGTCCCAAAACCCTTAAGTTCTTCATTGTATTGATAAAATACTCTCTCAAACCCTTATACTAATATTTTACTCCAAAATCAAGTGTCGAAATCTCTTCTGGATGTAAGGATTTCCTTCAAGTTTCAAGCCTTCATTTTTAATATTCATCAAGAACTTCTCCTAAGCTAAAGTATATGGGTTTCAACCATTGGATGCTTTCACCTATGGTGCCCAATCCTCTTTTCTACTTAAATTGCATGATTTAAAGTTGATTTACTCATTGATCTTGATTGTTGTAAATTTCACTGCATAGTGGATTGAGGTTTCATGAAAGTATGATTGTCTTAGCATGTTTTGAGCTATTAATCTTAGATCTAAAGTGAGATTTGACAAGGGTTTTTGATGTGAATGTCTTGGGGTGTTGCAATGTGTTGATTGATGGTTTCATAATGGATTTTCTTACATGATTTCATCTCTAAATTGCATGGTCATATACTGCCATTACACACCCGTCAAGTGTTTGATAAAATGTTCGGATTATGATTCTGGAACTTTTGAAGGCCTAATGCTTGGCATATGATATATATCACCTTATGATGATGAAAGAATGATGTATTTGTGACAATTTCATGATAATATTCTATAGTATTGCATGTTGACCATAACCATGTTGAGGGGTTAGTACCTTAACAACTATGATGGACGGTGAGAACCATTAACCATGTTGAGGCTTTAGTACCTTGAACAGTATGGATGAGGGTGAGAAGTCCATTAACCATGATGACAGGTTAGTACCTTGACCACTATGATGGAGGCTGATGAAGTTCATTTAACCTTGTTGAGGGGTAGTACCTTAACCACTATGATAGAGGGTGATGAAGTCCATTAACCATGTTGAGGGGTTAGTATCTTTACTACTGTGATGGAGTGTGAGAAGTCCATTAACCATGTTGAGGGGTTAGTAACATTACCACTATGATGGAGGGTGAGAAGTCCATTAACCATGTTGAGGGGTTGGTACCTCGACCACTACCAAGGGGGTGTTAAACCTTGGATTCCAAGCACTACTTTTCTTAGTCTATGATGATGGTCTCTCCTTACATATGTACTATGATCTATAAAAAATCATGATTTTTACTACAAGCATCCATTCATACATGCCATATTATTATATTATGCATATTGTCTATGGTTATGCATTTTGCCTATGATGCTTATCTGTTGTTGCATTACGTCCTACATACTTAGTACATTCAAATGTACTAATGCATACTCTATGCCTACACTATGTTACCATGTAGGAACCAGAGCTCTATTTGGTTATCATCCTCCTCCATGTGGCTAGTGGTATCCATTCAATCTAGTTAGTGAATCCTCCATTCCGGGGACATTGGTCTATATTCCTATGTTATGTATTGAAGACTATCTTTCCTTTTGTAATCTTTGACTATAAGGGTGAGCCTGGTTGCTTGTCTTGGCCCCCACTAAGTTCTATGTTAGAGGTGTTGTTGGACAAGATGTGTATTATGCTTGAACTTTGACTCACTTATGATATTCAAGCTATTTTAATATATGTCCTTTTCCCTTAGTCCCAATTTCCCCTTGTTATTGTTTCTTATGTTGTTTTATATTACTTCCGCGACCAAGGATGTGTAATGATATGCTATGAGGCTTGTTTGGGGTTTCTTCAGGTTCCCCATCCGCCTGTCATGTCTAGGCCCTAGGCTTGGGTCATGACATAGGTGATACTTTCAAGTACACCCAATCAGTCACCTCAAACTCTTAGTCTCTCCTCCTCCCATCAGTGTATGATTTCTAACGACTCTATGCAGTCTTCAACCTCTCTCTAATGACCTTTACCTTTTCCATGGTCTGATGGCCAAGATCAGTTCCAATCAATTCAGCTTCTCCAACCTCAAGCCACCCAATTGGTGATCTACATCTTCTCCTATGCAGAGCCTATATTCGAGATAATGGACAAGGGAAATCCATGCAACCTCACAATCACACGGATGTAGAACTTAGCATACTCCTTTGTTGTGTTAGTTGTATCAATTGCTAAGAAATGAGCTGATTTGGTCATCGTATCCACAATCACCCATATCGAATCATGCTGCTTTCGGGACGTCGGTAGAATGGTAATGAAGTCCATGTTGATCATCTCCTACTTCTATTCAGGGATTTCAAAGTTCTGTGAGAATCCACATGGCCTTTGATGCTTAACTTTAACTTGTTGACAATTGACACTTAGAAACAATCTCAGTAATATCCCTCTTCATTCCATTCCACCAATAGACTTCTCTCAAGTCATGGTACATCTTAGTAAAGCCAGGATGAATGGAATATCTAGAGTTGTGGGCTTCAGCTATAATTCTGTCTCATACTCCATCAACATCTAGAACGCACCACCTACCCTAGTACCTCAACTCTCCTTCTCCCTCTTTAGAGAAGACCATCACCTTTTATTTGTGGACAACCTCTTTCAATTGAAGTAGGACAGTATCTTGGTCTTTCTTTTCTTTCACCTATGCAACTAATGATGAGGCAGACCCATTCTAAGCATTAATTTTGCATTCATCATTCTCTTCAAGTTGGACTCCCAATCGGACCAATCTATGCAATTCCTTAGCCATCTCTTTCTTTCTTTCCTCCACATGGGCAGTGCTACCCATAGATAATCTGTAAGAGCATCAGCAACAATATTAGCCTTAACTGGGTGGTAAAGAATGCTTATGTCATAATCCTTTAGCACCTCTAACCATCTCATTTGCCGCAAGTTGAGCTCTTTCTGATTGAAGAGTTACTGTAGGCTCTTGTGGCCAGTGAACATATCCATATTCACTCTATACAAGTAGTGGCGCCAGATCTTAAGTGCGAACACCACTGCTACCAACTTGAGATCATGGGTCGGATAGTTCCTCTCATGAACCTTAAGTTGTCTAGAAGCATAGGCTATCACTTTCCCTCTCTGCATCAACACACAACACAATCCAACTCTTGATGCATCACAGTATATTACAAAGTCCTCTATCCCATCCACAAAGCTAAAACTGGCACAGTAGTCAGTCTAGTCTTTAACTCTTCGAAACTCCATTCACATTCATCGGACCACTAAAACTTAACCTTTTTTTTGAGTTAGTGTGATCAATGGTGTGGATAAGGAAGAAAATCTATCAGTAAATCTACGGTAGTAGCCTGCGAACCCCAAGAAACTTCTTATGTCAATTGGGGAGGTCGGTCTGGGCCAGTTTTTAACTGCTTCAATCTTTTGGGTATCCACTTGAATACTATCACCCGAAATAACATGGCCTAGGAAAGCCACTGATTTAAGCCAAAATTCATACTTCAAGAACTTTGAGTACAACTAATGGTCTTTGAGAGTCTGCAAAAACTATTCTAAGATGGTTGGCATGCTCCTCCTCATCCTCAGAATATACCAGGATATTGTAAATAAATACAATCACGAACATATCAAGATACCGTCTAAATACTCTATTCATCAAGTCCATAAAGGTTGTTGGTGTATTAGTCAACCCAAAGGACATGAACATGAACTCAGAATGGCCATACCTAGTCCTAAAGCTTGTCTTTGGAATATCATATTCCCTTACTTTCAACTGATGGTAGCCAGATCTGAGGTCTATCTTTGAGAAGCAAGAGGCACCCTAAAGTTGGTCAAATAGATCATCTATCCTGGGGAGAGGATATTTATTCTTTATCGTGACCTTGCTTAGTTGCCTATAATTAATGCACATTCTAAGAGACCCATCTTTCTTTCGCATGAATAGGACAGGAGCACCCCAAAGGGAAACATTTAGCCTAATAAAGCCCTTCTCTAACAATTCCCTTAATTGCTCTTTCAACTCTTTCAATTCACTGGACGCCATCTAATAAGGTGGAATTGAGATAGGTTGGGTATCGGGAAGAACATAAATCCCAAAGTCAATCTCTCTATCAGGATGGACTCCAGGCAGATCCTCAGAGAACACTTCACGAAACTCATTTAAATTGGGACTGACTCGGGGTAGGGTGCTCAACATTATCAAATTTAACTCACATGAGATGGTAGATACACCCTTTAGAGATTAGCTTTCTGGCTCTAAGGAAGGAAACAAACTTGCCCTTAGGTGCAACATAACTCCCCTTCCACTCTAGGACTAGTTCATTTGGAGATTGGGACATAACAATTTGGGCCTTACAATCAATGGAGGCATAGCAGGCATGAAACCAATCTATGCCCAGAATCACATCAAAGTTAACCATATCCAACTCTATTAAGTCGGCCAAGGTATCTCTCTGATAGATGGATATTACAAAATCTCTATAGACCCTCTCAGCAAGGATAGACTCACTAGTAGGAGTGGAAATAGTAAAAGGTTCAAGCAAACATTCTAGAAGAATCCTAAATCTATTAGCCACATAGGGAGTCAAAAAAGATTGAGTGGCACCCCGATCAAGTAATGGATAACAATCAAAAGTAAAAACTCGAAGCTTACCCATGACAATGTCTGGTGCAACCTCCTGATCCTATCGATTACCCATTGTATATAAGCGGTTTGTTTCGCCTCCTGTACCCATAGTGGTACCCCTCTGATAATTGTCGGCTGGAGGTGTTGCAGAAGATTGTGCTTTGTTACTTCGATCACCCTGTCTTCTCATAGGACACTCATTCTAGAAGTAACTTGTCTGTCCATATTTATAACAAGCATTTGTTCTCTCACGGCACTCACTAAGGTGGAGTTTTCCAAACTTGCCACAGGGTTGCTTTCCCTTTGAACCTTGAGTCACGCTAGCTTGGTATTGAGAACCCTGAGCCCTAAAATTCTGGTGACCATAAGATTTCTGATCATATCTGTTATGTTGGACAGGTGCACTTACTGATGATAGTGCATAACTAGAATACCTTTTCTAGAAGTAGGACTTATGTCCCTTATTTTCTTTATGCTGGCTAGGCTCATGCCCAGCAGATTTGGCTTTCTTACACAAATGCTCATCTCTATCTTTCTTTTTATCCTCCTTAGTTTGCTGAGCATAAACCATAATTCTGGAGATATCCATACCTGGGATCAGCATTGCTGCGTTGCACCATCTCTTCACATGTTTATCCTACCCAGACATGAATTTTCTCATCCTTTCTCTCATATCCTGGACCATCTCTGGGGTTTACGTAGGCAGCTTAATGAACTTGAGGTTGTAATCTTTGACAGTCAACCCCTCTTTCTTCAGGTTCCGAACTCTTCAACCTTTGCCTCCCTCAACTCTTAGGGAAAGAAGTAGTCAAGGAAAGCACTCTCAAACTCACTCCACTCAGCAGGCTCAGCATCCTCACCTCAACTAACTTCCCATTGGTTATGCCAGACGTTTGCCACATCCTTAAGCTGATAGGAGGTAAGTTCAACTCCCTCAATCTCAGTAGTATGTAGAGCCCTTAGGACCTTGCACATCTCAACGATGATGTTCTATGGGTCCTCCTCAACCTTCAACTCTTGTAGATTGGTGGGTTCATACTCAAGAAATCTTTGAGCCAAGTTACAGTCGTAGACTCTTAGTGGCTAGAACTAGGGTCCTGTGGACCTTGGCTGCTATTTTGGGAGGCTACAGCTGGTAAGCATAGTAATGGCTAACCTGAAGTCCACCTTTGAAGTATGGGCTGGCTGAGCAGAAGGTGCCTATGGAACCCCAGCAGTTCTAGCAGGTCAACCCCGGCCACTCGTCCCTATCTGAGTCGGGACCTCTGGTGGGGGATTCTCAATTTTAAAAGCTGAGGCATCTAGTTGGGCATCAACACGCTTAGGAGGTATGATCTGCAAATATGTAACACAGAAATTGGATGGATATTTTAAAAGTTACACTCTATCGCACGAACTTAGAATACAAAAAAGTGTAACATTTTCTAATGTCCTATAGCCTCCTTCTTATGAAGTGTGTACACAACACACCAATAAACAAGACTTTACTATACACAGCTTAACAGACTCTCTAAGACACTTGAACTCAATGTTCTGATACCAAGTTTATTTTCACACCCCAGGAGGGTACACTAGACAAGGCCAGCACTCAGAGACTATTGCTAGTCCCTAAGTGAACCACACAGTCTCAAGACAGTCATTCAATCATCTAATACAGTGGAAGACATTAGAATAAGAAAAACATCATAGTGGGAAACTCAGTTTACTTCTAACTCGATGAATAAGGGCCATAGGCAAACAAGATTAGTCTCAATATCTATGACATAATAGTAGATTTAAAAAACACAATTCAAAGTGGGAAAGACCTCAACATCAATTCATCATTTTCTAGTCTATGAAGTCTCTACTACTACAGTCTAGAATGGTACCATGACAAGTCATGGCTACCGCAAACTCAAAACGAACTAACTAAAATCATAGTAATATAAAATGATATCCTCCGAATGCAAGCGGATGACTCACGACTCAACAGTAGAGAGAATAGACCTTCAACGAAGCACCTGTTGAGGAGAGGAGTACTTGTCTGTGCATTATGAAAAGATGCAAGCCCAAATGGATGTCAGTACGTCGAATGTACGAGAATATAAGATGGCTAAATGAAATAATATAGGCAGAATAATGTGGAATAATATCAACTCATAAGATACTAAATCAGGATGTCAAATGTCCATCGATAGCAAGAATAAAGAGTAGACAATTTACTCATCAACATCAATCTAGACTTATACAATCAGCTCACTCAGAGTACTATCAGTGTGGGACCTAACTGGGAGTTTCTCTAACTGATAACCATCAACTATGAGTCGGTGATGATACAACGAAGCAATGTCGTTGCCATATCTATCCAGTACCTTGCTGGGGTATAGGATAAACATCGATGGATCCAAATAAAGAACATAAGTCCTCTTTTGGGACTAAGGAAACGTCTGATTTTATGGTTCAATCCTCTCCTAATTGGCCACGTGGTTATTGAGTTTGAGTTATTATCTACTCTCACTCAATTCGATGCTCAACATTCCTCCTATGACTAAACGTGCTAATAAAACATCAATCATCAAGATTACTGTTGCTCCCCAGTGCACACAAGTTTAAATGGTCTAACAAGTAATATAGTGGCCCTGATTAAGGGGGCTAGGTTATCGAACCCAAGGGATTTAAGTGAAATTAGCAAACAATCCAAGCTATCACGGTTGAAGTGCTTTTAGTAAAAAGTATTGAGAGATTTAAGCAAAGAAAATAAAGAACAAAATTACTTCTGATCTAAATTGGTTTTTGTTGTTAAAATATCAATTAATGAGCAATTCCATGATTGTAACCTTAACGACTCCATTTAGTCTCAAAGTTTGCACCTATGTATAGGTTCCTGACTATTAATTCACTGGGTTAAAATTACCTGAACAGTTTTGCAATCCTCTACTGGCCTACTGTTATTGATTGCTTAACTACATCGTTGGACAGGGATAAACGGACCAATACAAGTGCTTTAATGTTATCTTCTCGTATTATGAACCAAGCTAGGTGTAAGTGTAGTTGTCACAAGTCTCTCTTACATGAATCAACCTAGTTTTCTAGTCGAATAAGCTCCCTATATTATTGTGTTCTATTCACTCTAACATCTCTAGAATTCAGAGTGAACAACTAATTTACCACCTAGTTGGCCAGACTATGCAATATAGATAAAAGTAATATAGGAATAGTCAAAAGAACTCATTCATAGATGTCAAAATTCAAGAACTAAACATTGTCTATGGCTACAACCCTAGAATATGGAGACTTAGCCACTCATAGTCACTGCGTACATCATGAATGACCTAGAATGCATTAACAACCAAGAAATAATGATCAAACTAACCAAATTCACCTTAGAACAAGGTTTGCAGTTGTCTCTCTCAGTTCTTGCATAAAAACCAATATGAAAACCTAAAGTATTTTGATAGAATATAACTCAAAATCCCGTAATTCAATTTTTTTCCTTCACAATACTCAGGTCTACGATGTGAACTACTTGTCCTGGCTGGGTTTATGCTTATTTTGTTGACTGGACCATCTTGCCTAACTTTTGCACAAGTTTGTGATGCAGATTGTGCCTCTTTTTCTGCTTCGTGCCTTTTTTCTCTTCATTGTTTAGCTTGCACAGCTTTATCCCAGGTCTGTGATGCACACTTGAGAATATTTACTGATTCACCAGACTTTTATTCTCTACATTCTGGGTTGTGCTCTTCTTCAGGTCCGACTGTGACTCCGGACTAGCATAATTCAATCAAAACCTGCAAACACACAATCAAATGCCGCACTTGGCCCTGATTAACAAAATAAAAGCAATCAAACTAAAAACGTCTAGACTATATGCATTTACCCTCTAACTAGGCTCCATTTATGGGTATTTTTGGCTAATTCAACATATAAACACGCCTAAGATCACCACTCCACACATAGAGCTTTGTCCGTCCTCGGGAAAATTAAGACACATGTGTGAGACTCCCTAGGCAATATATATAATGCACATCATATGACCAAAACTTTTGTACCATAGCAAACACTCCTCCAGACCCCTAGTAGCATCAACTCGCGCCTAGCACTCATGTATAAATGCTCACTCCTGCATAAAAGTGGACTCATGCAAAATATTTAACAACTAGTCTAGTTGTCAACCTTTGATGATTATATGCCCTCACCAGAAGAATTACCTATGCAAACCACTGAGAATTTCGATAAATGATTAACAATGGATACACTATCAATGTTCTCCCTCCCTAAAGATGTCTTATGTTGCTTCTAGTTCCCATAGGCTTGCCCTTAATGTATGATGTCAACCTAGTTAGAATCTTCTTTAAAGGATCCCATAGGTCTTTTATTTGGTTGTAATATAGGCTACGGGCTGGTGGGGTACTTTTAAGCATATAGCTGACATGGCTTAGTTCCCAAGTGCTCATAGCTTACACTATACTTCTTCTACTCTATCACTTTCAATCTCCCCTAATTCAACACCCTTTTATTGCATCTATACTGTATTAGAACTTCAAATACTCTATACTATTTACAATAAAACTTTTCTCCATTTTTTTTGTTCTCAAGGCAGTGGCCCTGTACGATTGATCCACGACGCATATTGGTCGTGGATCATTACTGGTTTGGGATAAAACTATATATATATATATATATATATCCTCCGATTTATCGTGCTAAAGCACTTATGAATTAGGATCAAACATGGTAAATCAATCAAAGAAAAGGGATCGGCTTGAAAGGTGGCTAACCAAAGAAAAAGGCTAAAGCTCAAAAGGGCAAACTAAGGATGATTTCATTAGGTGGATACAAAGCTTAACAATATTGAGCTACCAAAGAAATTCCTATATCCTTTCTTCTAAGTCTAATACCTACCAAGTCTAATCCACATACCGAGCAAGTTCTAGTAACTATTGCAACATAGACCCACAAATATGGTCACACACTCTTGGCACACTCTCATTATAAGGCTAACACTAGAATCACCATCTCATTACTCACACAAATATAAAATCAAGAATATACACATTTGTGAAGCATTAGATTACTAAGAGTTCAAGCAATAGTTATTTAGGTTCACATGCTCGATATACACTGCTTGGTTGTACAACTACCGACAATCTAAATGAGACTCAATTTGACAACTACCCTTAGGATGGTTGTCATCCATCCATCATAGGGCCTTGTCACTTACTATGACTACTACTACTATTCACAACATCACCACAAGACTCAAGATACAAGCAACTACCACTAAAATAATTCATCATTAGAACACTCACATTCAAGCATCCATGCATCCCATAGTAAATAGTTACAGACCCAAAATAAAATAAAAATTTTGTCCAACATAAACCAGAACATAAAAACATAGCTATGATATAAAAAGAAGTCTTAAATAGATGTAAAATTAATAGAAATAAAGCATATCCAATAGAATAATCCCCACCCTATACTCAGACTTGGCACTACCCTCAGTGCTGACCATACAAAATCTGTGAAGCGAGAATCAAGTTGCTCAATCCTCGGGGCCAGGCAGAATGGGATCACCCCCAACAGTGACAGGTGGCTCCTTCTCTGTGTCAGAGCCAGTGAGCGCATCATCAGGGTCTGTAGGAGTGTCATCCTCCAAAGGCTTAATAAACTGAGGCTCGATGCCCAATACCATATTAGCATGGGCATTCAGTGGGTAACGAGCCGAAACCTCCTAGAGCTCCTCTAGGGTGGATGGATGTCCACCTGCCCTGTGCCATAGTATCTCGAGCCCATACATGCAGGCCATGATTGACTCATCGTGGGAGCTCCTCTCGGCAGTGGTGAGCACCGGGCCTGTAGACACCTCAGGCCTCTTAATGTTGGTGACAACATAAGAGGGTGCCTCTATGTATAGGCAATAGTCTGCCTCCTCAGTGGGCACATTAATAAGATGACACAGCTTAGTAATAAGACTGCCAAAGCATACCTGTGCCTTTTTGGTGCCTTCGCCTTTCACATTGAAAATCGAAAGATAGAGCGGACGTTAATGTTCATCCCAGTCATTAGGGCATAAGCCAGACACACTTTATCTCTCGTGACTGCAGTAAAGTGTTTCCCTAAAAAGAAAGAGTGGATCACAATTTTAACTCAGACTCGAGCTTCCCTGTTCATGTAGGTGAACGGGAATTACAGATGGTAGCTTTCATCAGCATGGTGAATCCACTTAGAAGTGTAATTCGGCCCGGTAAGTATGTGGTGGATGGCCCTATATGGTAGGTGAAGCTGGAACTCCTGGAAACTACCCACGGGGATCCCATCTAAAGTGTCGAGGACCCTATTAATCACAAGGGGAGTGATATTGACCTCCAACCCACGAACTATCACCACCTGAGTCTGTGGCTCCTTACTCATATTTGCTAAAAATTCCCGCACAATACTCAAGTTGCAATGTCACAGCTAATCAAACAAGAAGTGTAGCTTGTAGTCCCTGCAGCACTGGAAGATGCCCAGGTACTCCCTAGCCAATGAATCCGCATCCAAAGGAATATACGGTTAATACTTGGATTCATTACAGGACTTATACCAATGCTTGCTTTCAGCATTGACCATTTTAACCCCAAAATGGACCTGCTGGCCCCTCTTTTCCTGGGCTTTGGTCACTTTAGGGATGTCCCTGGCCCTTCTTCTGGTATTAGAGGCACCTTCCCCAGTCGTTTGGCATGTTGTACGAGCACGAGAAGCCATGTGATCCTACAAACACATAACCAAGACAAAATCAACACTCAAGCACAAACAGGTCCCCTACTACCCAATGAACTACACCCACGACCCCACACTTAGATTCAAGCCACGTTTTTAGAAGGTACTCAGACTTCCCAACTTACTACGGGCTACTTTTAACAACAATTCAACAACACACCACCTATTTCAAGTCAACAAGACCACCCCAACACTTTCAATCGACAGTTACATCAAGCTCATGTTCAACCCATTATGCACAATAGTAATTGCAAGTAATCTAACCCCCCCAAACGGTGTATTCAAGCACGAGTGAACCTGGGAGCACGCAACAATGCATCATACGACAATTAAACAATCCACACTTGGAACTTTGCAATACCCAATACAATAGCATCACATTATCACCAATTAAAATTCAAGATTACAAAATCCCCAATTTTCCTCAAATATCACCTTAATTTCGGCCTAGGGTTTGTACCCACAATAATCAAGCATAATAATCAATTACACTAAGAAATTACACCAAAAGTCTTCACTCCCAACCACAAACAACTAAGAATAGGCATAAAACAACTTAACCCACTTCAATTTCATCCTAAATACAAGAGGAATGCACCACTTCAAGTAACAAAAAACAAGCAAAATCTAATGAAGGAACACATACCTTGCTTGGAGAAATCAAAAGATGTGATGAAAATCTTGAAACACGTGGTATGCGACGCGGATTGAAAATTTAGTGTTTGAAGGAGAAAAAAGGAGAGAAAATTTGGAAAAGAAGGGGTTATTGACGATTTTTGGTGAGAAAAATAGAAGAAAAAGTGTGTGGGGGTATTTAAAGAGGTAGGGTCGCGTGGGACACGGCAAAATTTACTTGGTCCGCATCCAATGCGTGTCACAACAGTGGCACAGACCTAACTTATATTTTTTCATTTTTAAGATAATTCTAGGCACATGAAATAGTGTACATACCTGGTGCATTCGCGCTATAGTGCAGTCGCGCATACACACTGTCTAGGCTTCGAAAAAAATTCATAAGCTTCAGACCGCATAAAATCCCCTGAATAACTGAATATACTACAAAACACTAAAATAGGTAACTTCGCCAAAAAAATACCCAACGGATCATTGGGAATTGAGGATGGAAAAATTTGCACCAAAATGCAGGGGGTCCGCGATGCGCCACCATCACGGACCTACACTTGGTGTAATTTTTCAATTTTAGTTCTGGGTTCTATTTTTTATAGAAAAATAAAATAAAGAAAAAACTATGATACTCTTATCTCACAACGAGTTGCCTCCCGTGCAGCGCCTGATTTACTATCATGGCACGACACACCATGTGCTCACTCATCATTGCCCAACTTAATGGCTTCTTCAAATTTTCTTATGTCTTCACCATAAAAATGCTTGACACGTTGACGGTTTACCAAAAAACTTTGGTTGGAGGTGTCATCCTTTAGTTCCATCACTCCATGGGGTGTCACATCTACCACCACATAAGGTCCACTCTATTTGGACCTTAGCTTACTTGAAAACAATTTCAAATAAGAATTAAAAAGCAATACCTGTTGGCCCGGCTCAAAATTGTGCTTGATAATATGTTGATCGTGCCATTTTTTGGTCTTCTCCTTGTGCAATTTTGCATTCTCATATGCTTGGAGATGAAATCCTTCCAACTCCCCTAACTATTCCAACTTTTTTCTTCTAGCAAACTCCGGGTCTAGATGTAGACTCTTAATTGCCTAATATGCTTGGTGCTTGAGCTCAACTTGTAGATAACAACCTATAACGTACACCAATCGGTATGGAGATGTGCCAATTGGAGTTTTATAAGTTGTTCGGTATGCCCATAATGCCTCATCAAGCTTTACAACCCATTCTTTCCTGGTGGCTTTGACCATCTTCTGCAAGATTTGCTTAACCTCTCAGTTTGACACTTTGACTTTTCCACTCATCTGTGGGTGAAAAGTTGTAGCTACCTTGTGCCTCACTCCATATTTAGCCAGGAGGTTCTTCACTTTTTGGTTAAGGAAATATGTGCCTCCATCACTAGTGATGGCTCTTGGAGTTCTAAAATGATTGAAGATGCACTTCTTTAGAAACTTGCTTACCACCTTGGCGTCATTAGTAGGTAGAGCTATCGTTTCCACCCATTTTGACACATAGTCGACTGCTACCAGGATGTAGTGATGGCCAAACGATGATGGGAATGGTCCCATTAAATTAATCCCCCAAAAATCAAAGATTTCTACCTCCAAACTATTGTTCAAGGGCATATCATGCCTTTTGGATATAGCGCCAGTCTTTTTACATGCATTGCAGGCCTTCACGAACTGTACAACATCTTTGAAGAGAGTGGGCCAAAAGAAACCTGATTGCAGCACTTTGTGAGCTGTCTGTTCACCTCCATGATGGCCCCCATAAGGAGAGGCATGACACCTCTCTAAGATCTTCTGCATTACTGTCGGTCTGCCCCTTGCTTGAAGACATACAGCTCATCCCAAATATAAGCCTTTGCATCATGAGGCAGCCTCTTTCTTTGCTGATATGTAGCATCTGGAGGAAACACACCACTAACCAAGTAGTTCAGTATATTTGCATACTAAAGTAGTTGTTCTACTTCCAGTGCTTGTAGCTGCTCACTGGAAACTTTTCTTTTACCTGCATTTGCTTACCTATGTGAGCATCATTCTCCAACTGGGACAAGTGATCAACAATCTGATTCTCACACTCCTTAGATACTTAATCTCGATATCGAACTGTTGGAGCAATAAGATTAATCTAATCAGGTGGGGCTTAGCATCCTTCTGGTTGAAAAAGTATCTTATGGCAGCAAGGTCTATAAACACAATAACTTTGGTCCCCAACAAGTATGATCCGAACTTGTCAAACGCATATACTAGTGTCAGCATCTCTTTCCCAGTAATTATGTAATTGTTTTGAGTTGCATCCAGAGTCTTCCTGGCATAGTATATGGAGTGGAACACTTTATCTCTGCACTTCCCCAATACTATTCCTACCTCTGTATCACTAGCATCGCATATGAGCTCAAATAGGAGATCCCAATCAGGTGCTATCAGTATTGGAGCCTCAACCAGCTTCTCCTTCAACAACTCGAATGCCTGCAAACAAGAAGCATCAAAGTTAAAGGGTACCTCTTTCTCTAGGAAGGCGCGCAATGTCTTTGCAATTTTGGAGAAGTCCTTGATAAATCTATAGTAGAACCCTGCATGTCCCAGAAAGCTTTGGACTCCCTTAACCGACACTAGTGGAGGTAGCTTATCTATCACCTCAATTTTTTCTCTATCCACCTCTAAACCACGTTTTGATATTTTGTTCCCCAAAAATATCTCCTCTTTAACTAGGAAGTGTCATTTTTCCCAGTTAAGAACAAGGTTAGTCTCCTCACACCTTGCTAACACTATGTCCAGATTTTGCAGACGCATCTCAAAGGACACACCAAAGACAGAGAAATTATCCATGAACACCTCTACAAAGTCCTCCACCATGTCATGGAATATGGTCATCATGCACCTTTGGAAAGTGGTTGGTGCACGGCACACAACAAAAGGCATGCGTTTGAAAGCATAAGTTCCATATGGACATGTGAAGGTCATCTTCTCTTGGTCTTCAGGTGCAGTGGTGATTTGGTTGTACCCCCAGTATCCATCCAGGAAGTAATAGTATTCTTGCTCAGCAAGCCTGTCCAGCATTTGATCAATGAAGGGCACTGGGTAGTGGTCTTTGTGGGTGGCGTCATTCAACTTTTTGTAATCCATGCAGATATGCCACCCTGTCACCGTTCTGGTTGGTATCAACTCTTTTTTTTCATTGGTGACATTCATCATTCCTCCATTTTTAGGTACATATTGCACTGGACTTACCAACTTGTTGTCAAAGTTGGCGAAGTTGATCCTCGCATCTAACCACTTGATCACTTCCTTCTTAACTACCTCTTTCATGATTGGATTTAATCTCCTCTATGGTTGAGGCACTGGATTGTGACCTTCTTCCATGAAAATCCTATACATACGCAAGGCTGGGCCAATACCATGGATGTCTAACATTTGCCAACATATTGCTCAGTTTCTCTTCTTTAGAACATCCATAGCAGCATCCACCTAGGCTGCAGTCAATAAAGCAGACAAGATTATAGGTAAAGTATTATTTTCACTAAGAAATTCATATTTGAGATGTGATGGCAATGGTTTCAACTCAAGCTGAAGAGATTCTTCAACTGAGGGTTTGGGTAGTGGTCCTAAACCCTGTTCAATGGCTCAACCATTTTCTTAAGCATGCTGACATTGTGAGAATTCAACACACTTTTTATATCCTTGGCCTCTGCATCATCCACTAGCCCTTGATTCAGTAATGCTCTAGCTAGTGGGTTTGTGATCTCAACTTGGCTCACTGCAGCCGCAGTGTCTATCACTGTGATGGCTGCCAAATCTTCATATGTAACCGGTAACTTCATTGCTTTGTAGACATCAAATACCTCAACTTAATCATAGGCTCTCATGGTGAGCCTCTCTGCTGCTACATCAATCAATGTCCCTTCCATAGCTAGGAATGGGAGCCCAAGGATGAATGGGACCTCAGGGTATGGTTCAAAATCAAAGATGACAAAGTCCATGGGGAAAATAAGGGATCTCACTTGGACTAAGACATCCTCAATCACACCATCTAGCCTTGCCACAAAATGATCCACCAATTGTAAGATAATGGTGGTAGGCTTCGATCTCCCAAGCCCCAACTTTAAGAACATAGAACTGGGCACGAGCTTGATACTTGCACCTAGATCACACAAACCTCTTGCATTAAGACAATTCCCAATGGTTACCTGCACAGTAAATCTCCTAGGATCCTTTAACTTGGCTTGCAGGTGAGATCTATTAAGAATCTTAGAGCTACAAGCCTCCATAAGTGCCACAGTCTCATATTCAGCCAACTTGTTCTTGTTGGCTACAATGTTCTTCACATATTTGGCATACTTTTGGACCCTGCGAAACATCAATCTAAGATAAGTTAATTATACTTTTTTTAGCAGCTCGATAAATTACTGAAAACAATTATCCTCCTTCTTCTTCCTCAGCTTTTGTGGAAATAGAGGGAGAGGTTTAGGCAAAGGAGTAGCCTCATTAGTACTTGAGTTGGCATTGAGCCTCATTATTTTGTGCAGTGCTTTGTTCAGCCCCATCCTTCTTCTTTAGGACCAACTCAATCAAAGGCCTCCCACTTCTCGTGCTAACTGCATTAACTTGCTTCGGCTGGCGTTAATGGTACCTGGCAAGCCTCCCTGAGGCCTAAAGTTCATAGAGCTAGCCAACTATCTCAAATGTTTCTCCAAGTTCTGGAGACCCTGCTCGTTCCTCCGAATATCCTCTTCTTGTCTTTCTGGTTGCCAGAATTTGCTTTAGCACCGCACTGTCAGTCATATTGTTTGGGTTAGCCTGCCTTGTAGGATGCTGCATTTGCTTACTATAGTAAGCATTGCCACAATGTGGTCTCTGTTGAGGTGGCCCCTGATTTTGCTGATTACCACCCCAAGAGAAATTGGGGTGATTTATCCAATTCGGGTTATATGAGTTCCATTGATAGCCACCTCTGTTAGCATTGCCCACAAAATTTAATACTTTTGGATTAGCTCCACAGAATTCAGTAGTGTGGTCACCTCCCCCAGAAATATCACATCAACCATTATGTTGTTGTTGTACGATGTTGATTGGGGCTAGTTGTTGACCCATTGTTATCGGTGCTTGTTGTAGCTGACCCAATGCCAGATTGTTGAAGTGAGTGGTCATCATGTTCTGTGTGGATGACATCTGAGACTGCAGGGCAGTTATAGCATCAATCTCAAACACACACACCTGCTTTTGGACTACCGGTCGGCTTGATCCTCCATTCCATACTGGGTTTCCTTGTGCAATCCTATTGAGAAGAGCATACAATTCATTGTATGTCTTCTCCAATACTTGCCCACCTGCAACTGAATCAAGAAGAATCTTGGTGTTGGTTCCAATACTTCAATGAAGGTATGGACCAGCACCTTTTTAGCTTGACAATAGCGTGGTGGACAATTTACCAAAAGAGTTTTAAACCTTTCCCAAGTTTGATACAGATTTTCTCTAGCCTTTGCTTAAAGCTCAGAATCTCACTCCTGAGTTTTGTTGTCTTTCCAGATGAGAAGAATCGCATTAGAAACTTGCGAGTAAGATCATCCCAGGATGTGATAGAGTTTGGTGGCTCAATTTGTAGCCACCTTCATGCTTCCCCCAACAATGAGAAGGGAAACAAGGTCATCCTCACATAGTCTCTGTTCACCCCTCTTAGGATGAATGTATCAGCTATTTCTAAGAAGTTCTGAAGATGGACTTGTGGGTCTTCATGTGGTAGCCCAGTGAACTATCCAGTTGAGTGTAGTAACTGGACCATGTTCTGCTTAAGTTTCCATCGACCACCGGGCTCCAGCTTAAGGAAGCAGCTAGTGACATTAGTAGTTCGCGGGACTGCCACATCTCGAACTGGCCTCAGTGCAGGTAGTCTAGGTGCTGGTGGTGCAGGTGAATTTTCTTTTGCCATTTCCTCTCTAACAGGAACAATTTCTTCTTTATTATCCTTTCAATCCTCCTATTCAATGAGTTCAATCGATGGGGTTTGGAACAATACCCTTGCTCTCCTCTTCGATTGACGAAAACAAGAATCCTGATCTTCCAGTTTAGTGACCAATTACCTGCAAAATAGCACAACTAAGATAAAATGTAATGATCATCACAAAACAATACAACTTAGATAATCAACCAATTTACTTCAAATCCCTGGACTAGAAAGATCAAAACCTGCAAAAACACAATCAAATCGCACTTGGCCCTGGATTAGCAAAATAAGAGAAATCAAACTAAAAATGTCTAGACTATATGCATTTACCCTTTAACTAGGCTCCATTTATGGATATTTTTGGCTAATTCATTGTACAAATATGGCTAAGATCAATTACTCTTTTTACTAGTCTTGTTGGACATTGTCAATTCAATTCATTACATCAACCATCAACTCTTAAATTAGGATCACCATTTTAGGATTAGTTTCATACTCTTCAAGACTCTAGGGACATCAATTTCATAAACATCATCATCAATACTCTCATATTAGGATCACAGTCACAGTACATGCACATTCATACTGACAAGGCTCTAAACTCATCTTCTAAGTTCATTCTTGCAATCTTTAGTAAAATAGCATAGAGGGTTTCATGCAATAACTCATGTAAAAGCATTAATTCAGTAAATCAAGCTTATGATGATCATCAACATGTAAAAATACTTAGGATATGTATAATTTACAAGAAAATACATGCATAAAGACTCAATATGTTCATCCATCAAACTACATCAGTCAAGGGGCACATGGAAGAACAATTTCATGCTTTAGGTTAGCCTTATATACCTGGTATGAACAATGACACTAGTCTTCACGAAATTTCTCTCAACCTTGGAACCCTAACCCTTCTTCTCTTCTCTAATCAAGAACCTTAACTTATAATTAGCTTAAAAAGGACTTAGAATGGGTTTAGAAACCCATTTTTGACCAAAACAACACATGTTAATCAGATTTTGAGTTTCGGAGGGGTTTAGAAAGGTCTAAAATGCTCCTCAAGATAAAACTAAAAATGATTCACCCCGAAACATGGGGTCTGCAACGTAGACATGGCCCATTTTTGGGGTTTTTAACCAAAAATTCTCCAAACGAGTTCTCCAATCCCATAGAAAATATTTGAACCGAACTAAGTGCATGTCCACAATAGGTGTGCATCACACACCTGTCGTGCACCCTCACTGGAAATCATTTTCGCATCGAAAAATTATTTTTTGATCTGTTTGCTCTAAAAATTAACTGAAACCACTTTCCCACTCACTTTTTAATACTGATCGCAAATCTGGCCTCAAATTTGTCATCGAAGCATGAGAAGATGTATTATGCGCATGTCTCTCCTATAAGATATTTTGGTAATGTCAAGTAATCATGATTCATGTCTGTCATATGATATATATCCACTAATTAATCATATTGAAGCCTATGAAAAATATATCTATCAATGTACTTTCCCCAGAGCATTAGTCTTGACTCCTTAATTATTCAGTCACATGCAACAGAGCATGTGACCTAATCCCTTATAATAAAGTATCTCTTTATAGAGCATGTGGTCTGACCTCTCAATAATTAAGTATCCACTGTCATAGAGCATGTCGCATAACCATATATATATAGCCGGAACTATTTTTCTTCAGCTTATACCAATAATGGGACTCAACCAATGTTTATCTTAACATAATAATCACTTTCAAAATAAGCATGAGAGTATGCAAAGAGTCTATATATTTCATTTATTCAACATTCAAGCCAATCATTCTCATCATTGTTTCATTAGTATAATCAATTAGATTCTTCAATGATAGGCTCAACATTATAATTTACAATCACTGTCATCATTATTCAATTTATTTCATAATCAATATGTCATTTGCAATCAAGGCATCCTTCATAATGAGTCACATGATTTATCAAGATCACATGATTTATCAAGATTCATTCACAATGTATTATCAGTATCATCAAAGTTATTTCACAATTTCAGTGCAATCTGCATTGATTTCAATCAATCTCATTATTCTTTTAATAATAGAATCATCGTCAATTGAATCATTCAATGATAGCATGACATTATTTCTCAAGTTCTCGATAATCAATTTATTATCATATTTCAAGACTAGTCATCAAGGAGTCAATATGTTCGCTAGTGTTGTGAACATTCCATCATAAATATCAAAATTATGCAATACTTGTATCAATATCGCACATATAATACCTCAATAACTACTTCAGTCATTAGCATTTATTTTTACTCAACACTTGAGTCATATTAGCAATTCATGATTTTCATCACAGAGATAGCATAATAAATCAATTATCTTAATATAGGAATTAATATCACAGACCAATAATTCACAATATTCAAAGTAACATCATCAATCACATACTAAATAACGAGTCAAGTTATGATATTCTATCATGTAGTCATTTCATGAATAAATTATCCATTTCGAATCTCCATTACTCCCAACATACAAAGAAGGAAAATACAAGGTCCAAATAAACTCAACAAGGTTTAGAAATTCACTTGCCTCGATAAAGTCATGAAATCAACCCAACAATGGAGATTTTCCCTTCCAATTTGAATTCGGAATACCACAATCTATTCACAAATAGAGATTCATAATTAAATTTCAAGTCTAAGGATAACAAAATCAAGAAATTTGGGAGAAAAGGGAAAAATAGTCCAAAAATTCAATACCAAAAAATGGGGTTGGCATATGAAAATATTTAATTGAAAATGTTTCTCTAAATATTATAAATCCAAGAGTGGATACAATTTTCAAAGTAGAGTTAAAACAAGCTCAAGATTATCATTTTTGTAAATTCAAGTTCATGAACAAAACCCTCAAATTTTCCAATTCAAGATCCCCAAATTGATTTTAAAACCATGATATATAATCAATGGATAATGGAGATTTTAGCCCAAAATAACTTACCAAATAAAATTCCTACGTAATTCACATGAAATCACTCTCTCCCAAGCTCCTAAAGTCCAAAAATGAAGGAGAAGGACTAAAATTTGAAGTAAAGGTTGTTTTCACAATATATATATATAAGAGAAAGAGGCTTTGACCGTGCGTTGACTGAGGTCAACTTGCACCAACACCATTCAAAGCATCTTTTTGACCCTTATAACTCATGTGAAACCCTATACATTAAATCAATAGTGTAAATTAATTGTAAAACACATTTTGGAACTAATGGAGTCATTGAATTTTCAAAAAAAAAATATTATAACAAAAATACGTCTTCTTAGGCTTGAAATTCAACTTTTAGCCTAAATATTCAAAACGAATTCTAAGATCTCAGGCTTCATCCAACCATAACATTAGATCAAAATAGGCGTTCTAGACACAACAAAATTGATGAAATTTCATTTTGAGATTTGAGATTCGAAACTCTAAATGACTCTAAAATTTAAAACTAAGCAACTTAAGCCTTTAAAAGTCATCTTTTGAGCAAAACCACAATTTTACACAGAATTTTCAAAAATTCATTTTCATAACCAATCAAATAGGAATTGGATAGGGGTAAAATGATAATTTTCTCAAAAATGCCAACAATGATCTTCAAGGTTATTATAAAATAAGCAACTACCTCTCAAACAGTCTCAAGCTTATTTGAAGTGAAAATAGGTTGTCATCCTGAACCAAGCTCAGAACATACACACATGTGTAGAGAAAGTGTGAGTACCAAAGCCATAAGGTATCCAGTAAGATGATCTATACATGGGTAGAGAATACAGAATACAAGTACTCCTTCCATCCCAGCTGGACCTCCATAACTACAACGTACACTTAGGAAATCCTATCATACACAATGTATAGAATCTATAGTCTAAGTATACGGTATAACCAACAGGGTATATCCAGTAAATTACAAGTATAGAATAAATCATCAACTTCACAAGTGCAATCAAGCAATCATATTCATATAAAGAGATGAGATAAAATGAAATGAAATGAGGTGCAATGAAACAATGCAATGCCAGGTATTCCTGATGTATGTTTGTCCTATGATACACATCTACTAAAATAATTAGATCAGAATCTATAGGGCCACACATGGATCATGTATCAATCATCATCGTCGAAAGATACCTCAGTTGCCAAAAAAGACCTCACAATCAGATCACATCTTGGAAAATTTTTTATCCATAATTGTATCCATCAAAAGAGACCTCGTGCACCAGAAGAAATCTTGATAATCATTATCAGTCAATAAAGACCTTAGTCCCAAATATCAATCTCATATTCTATCTAGTCGGAATCATTTTCTATTGACTTTTCATCAATAGCGGGATCTAATCAATGATTCATTTCAACACAGTAACCATGTATAAATAAGTATAAGAGTATGCAAATGAATGCACACAATTTATATATTCAACAAGAAAGTCAATCAATAGTAATATCACTTCATTTCACCAGCCCTTAATAGTCGCTTTATCATCATTATTTAAGAATACTCAGTTAGGGGAGTCAATAACCTCACTAATGGTCTTCAACAATTTTACTACTATTTTATGATTATACGATACTTGCTCAATATCATAATTCACAATTGTCATTAACAAGAATCACAAACTCAAGCAATCATTTCAATACAAGGATCATTATTATCCACGAGTAGGCGCCGAACCATGTATCAAGTTTCACAAGTTATTAAATTGTCAATATATTACTCCGTCACTTTTATTAAGTTCATTCATATACAATTCACCCCACTTCCTAATCTTCATTACTCCCGAATACACAAAGAAGGAGAATACAAGGGTCAAATAAACTTAACAAGATTTAGAAATCTACTTGTCTCAATAAAGTCACAAAATCAACTTAACCATGGAGATTTCCCCTTCTAATTCAAATTTAGATCACCATAATATATTCAAATAGTATTTCACAATTAAATTTTTAAGTCTAACAATATCAAAATCAAGAAATTTAGAAAAAAGGAAAAAATGATCCAAAATCCAATATCAAAAAAAGAATTGAAATATGAATATTTTTACTTAAAAATATTTCTCTAAGAATTAGAAATTCAATAGTGAAAATTATTTCAAAACGGAGTTAAAAACAAGCCCAAAATTACCATTTTTATAAATTCAAGTTCATGAACAAAATCCTCCAATTTTCCCATTCAAAATCCCCAATTCGATGTTAAAATTATGATACAATCAATGGGTAATGAAGATTTTAGCTCAAAATAACTTATCCAAAGAAATTCTCATGAAAAATCACTTGAAATCACCCTCTCCTGAGCTTCAAGGTCCAAAAATAACGGAGACTGACTAATATCCGAAATAAGGGGGATTTAAAAAAATAAAAGAAAAAAGTTTGACCACATGTTGATCACACGTTGACTGCGATCAACTTGCACCAAAACCATTCGAAAGATCTTTTTGACCCTTGAAACTTATCCAAAATCCTATAAATACAAGCCAATAGGGCAAATTGATTGAAACACATTTTGGAACCAATGGAATCATCGTATTTTCAAAAAAAATATAATGAAAATATAAACAACTCTTAAGCTTAAAATCCAACTTTTAGCCTAAATACTCAAAATGAATTCAAAGGTCTCAGGCTCTACCCAACAACCACATTAGACCAAATTCTACCTTCTGAATACAACAAAATCGATGAAATTTTATTTCGGAACTCAAAATTTTGAATGACTCCAAAATTCAAAATCAAACAACTTAAACCTATAAAACTCAAACCTTTAGCAAAATCACAATCTTTCATAGAATTTTTAGAAATTCACTTTCACAACCAATCAAATAGGACTCGGAACAACTATCGACAAAGATAAAATGGTAATTTACTGAAAAATGACACTTAGGGTTGTTATAGAATAAACAACTATCTCTCAAACAGTCACAACCTTGGTCTAACGTGGAAATAGAGCATCAACCTAAACCGGGTTCAAAACTTACATATATGTGTAGAACTAGGGTGAGTCTCGAAGCCACAAGATACCCAATAAAATGATCTAAACATAGGTAGAGAATACAGAACACAAGTAACATTTTCATCCCAGTTGGCTTCATAATTATAACCTGCTGAAACAACCCCAAAAAGTGCCCGAAAATGTGTCTTGGAAGTGTCTGAAATTGTAATTTCCATATATCTCAAAATTCATGGTTGATATCGAAAATTCGACTTCATATTCTTATTTAGGAGGTCAAAATTAGGGTGAAAAGGTTCTAACCCTAATTTTAGAACAAACGAATAGAAATTTCAAATTTCCAAAATTTCAATTTCCAGAACCAATCTGCGACAGTACCGCGACGAGCAATTGTTGCGAAACAATGTAAATTGTTCTCCGCGATAGGTCTACATCGTGGACCAGATACGTACCTGTGTAAATTCTACCCAATTATTTTTTTTACGGTGCAAGACTTTTAAGTCATGGTCCTAAGTGTCCCCAAATGTGAATATACCTATGCCTAGCCATTTTTCACCCCCATATCATTCTAAAATTCGCCAATACTCATTTAAACACTTAGTCAATATTTCATATCTTAAACTCAAGTCACAAAACCCTCTCCGGAGCTAAGGATTTCCTCTCAAGCTTCAAGTCTCCATCTCCAATCTTCATCAAATTCATCTCTAAAGCTAAGGTATGTGGGTTTCTTTCATGGGTTCCTTTCACCCATGATACCCAAGCTCCTTTTTACTTAAATTTGCATGATTCAAAGATGATTTACTCATGGATCTTATTTATTATGAAAATTATTGCACACTATATTTGGTTTTATGAAATTGTGACTGTTTTACTGTGTTTGGGGCCATGAATATAAAGTCTATGGTGAGAATTGATGAAGGGTCTTGATGTATATTGTTAGAGGGTGACACCTAGTATCTACCGATGGTTTTACACTTATTTTTATAGCATGATTTCACTCTTAAATTGCATGATTTTAGGCTAGCATTACACACTCTCTAAGTATTTGATAAAATGTCAGATTATGGATTCTTGAGGAATTGAAGGCTCAATATATGTCTTATGAGTTGAATGACTATATGATGATGAAATGAGAATGAAATGATGATTGAATGATGATGAATAAGAATATATGTGTATGATAATGAAAGGAGTGTGTGTGCGTGTGTATGATATTATCTCTATATAGTGTTGGGAATGGCCAAGCCTAGCTCGGGGGGTTGTAGGCCCGGGTGACCTATCAAGGGGTTGGTACCTTTGTCTCCTAGCTCGGGGCATGGTAGGCCTAGGTAACCTTGTTGGGGGTTGGTACCACTCAACCTTGATGGGGGATTTGTACTCTATCAACCTCGGTAGGGGGTTTGTACTCCATCAACCTCGGTGGGGGGTTTGTACTACATCAACCTCATGAAGAGGTTCGTACCTCATGAGCCTATCCAAGGGATGGTAGGCCTGGGCTTGTACTATAATGGTCACTCTTTACACTTATATTATGAACTATATAATCATGGTTTTACTTCAAGCAATATTCATGCATGTCATATTGTTAGTATGTTATACATTACTTATGATTATGCATTTACCTTGTTACCAACCTCTTGTTGCATTGCATCCTACATACTTAGTACATTCAAATATACTAATGCATACTCTATGCATGCATGATGTCACCATATAGAAATTGATGTAGCGCTTGATCATCCTCCTCTACGTGTCTAGTACGACTTCTATCAAGCTTGTTGGAGAGTCCTCCATTCTGGGACGTTACTTATGGTCTATTGTTATGTATGAAGACTTTCTCTCTTTGACTTATGTATTGACTATGAGGGTGAGCCCGATTCTTTGTCTTAGCCCCCGCTCTTATCTATGTAGTGGGGTGTAGTTGAACATATTATGTATTTATGCTATGAGCTTGACTCTATTGACTCTTGATGTTTATGATATGGAAGTTTATCCTTAGTCCTAATTTCCCCTTGTTTAAATTTATCTATTATTGTCATTCTAATTGCTTCTGCAACTAAGGATGTGTAATGATATGTTATGAGGCTTATTTGGAGCTCTTTTGGGTTCCCCGTTCACCTGTCACGTCTAGGCCCTAGGCTTAGGTCGTGACACTTGCACTTAGGAAAATCTAGCATATGTAACATATAGAATCTATTGTCTAAGTATATGGTATAACCAACAGGGTATATCCAGTAAATTACATGTATAAATAAATCATCAACTTCACAAGTACAATCAAGCAATCATACTTGTATAAGGAGATGAGATAGGATGAAATGAAATAAGGTGCAATAATATAATGCAATGCCAGGTATACGTGATGCATGTCTATACTATTGTGCACATCCGCTAATATAATTAGATCGAAACTTATGGGAACCATACTCGAATCATGTATCAATCATCACAGCCAGAAGAGACCTAGGTGTAATACCCCACAAGCTGTGAGCTCGGATTGGAACCTTCAATCTCAAGCTAAGTTCACTTATAATCCTTCAATCGAAGCTTACTTATGTGGTGTAGGGTCATCATGGGTTTCCTACATCAAGCCAAGCTCGAAGAAATTCCATTGGCTAAGATTTTCACAAGAAACAATAGAAGGGTCAACTTTAAATGGTCATATCTCTTAGCACAAACTCAACTGGTGCCTTATAACCTATGGAATTGAAGATTTTTTGCAATATCTTTCCAACATATCTAGTTTCACCTAATTCTGACTTCGAATCAAGAAGTTATACCTATTTTTGTAAAGCCTTCCCGTGCTGTATTCCCTCTATTTTACTAAGGCAAGCCACACGAGCACCCATATGGTCCATGTGGCTTCTCATAGATCGTATGAGTGTAGTTTCATGAAATTCCTCCAAAAAATGATGTTCTAAGTGTGGATTGTACTTATGGACCCTCTCAGGAACTGTGTAGTCCTTCAAGGTCCGTGTGGGCTACGAAGTGAAATTTTTCTGAGTATGGAATCACCGCCTCATAACTTCATCATGGGAAATTTTTCTAAGGGGAGGGGTACGGGCAGTTTCATGGCCCGTGTGGCCTCCCGTGAAGATGATTTCACCGAAAAACTCTTAAGTATGGGATTTCTATTGTGGACCTTCATCGAGTGAAAAGTTTTCTAAGTGTTGGTTCGAAGACAAGTACATGGACCATACAGTGTGTCACAGACCATATAGTCCTCCTTGAAGTAACAACATTCAGTTTTTCAACTTGTTTCATTAGTGGCATTCTCGTGAATATAGTTTTAGATCTTTTGTGACTTCCTATGCTATCTAAAGACCTCCTAATGACCAAAACTTCATTCCATTCAAATTCATTCTTCACATTTTAAATTCTCTCAAGTCTCCTTCATAAAATTCTTGTGGGTCTTAACCTTGGAGATCAAGTAAGGTCTCTTTCTTCACCAAATTTCTTCTTGAATCTTCCTTTTTAGCTAAGGTAGATAGGTTTGATTTTGGGTCCCTTTCAACCAAGAAGACCCAAACTTTTTCCAAATGATTTTCATGAATTTAGCTTACTTTAAATAAGAATTTTCAATATTATTATTTATCAAATTCAGTTGATGTATGGGCTATGCTTATTTATTGATTTTAAAATGAATTAAGCCCTAATATAATGAAATGCATTAAGTTTTGAATGTGCATGTCCCTTTTTAAGCTTGATTTGTGCATGGGTAATCTATATTATGATTTAAATATGAATTTTACTTATATCTTTACTTGAATTTCATAATGTATTGTTGATTTAGGTTTGAATCTGTATTACCCATGTTATTCTCATCTCATTTATAGCATATGCATACATGAGCTTCGGATTTTATGAAAATTATGAAGTGAGTTAAGTCCAATTATGTTTTTGATATGATATTGGTTATGACAAGAATGTGATCATATAAATGTCTATGATATTTGGATCATTGAGCATATTGGGTGTTTACACCTCATTTGGATAAAGTGAATGGGCTATTCCTATACACGGCAAATGTTATATGGATTGTGATTTGGCATTTGAGCCTATATTGTGTGTTTACACCTTATTTGGATATTGTCAATGGGCTATTCCTATGCATAGCAAATATATTATGGATTTTGATTTAGCATTTGAGCCTAAGTTGTCACATCCCAACCTAGGGTCGTGACCAATGCCCGATAGGGGAACCTAGACACATACTAATCTGAATTTCATCATTTATCTGACCTGAAAACCTGCCGGAATTTCAGCAGAGTTTCCTCTGTTTTATTGACTAACCTCACCTGCAAATAAAATCCAGCAACATCCCAAACAATAATACAAATACATATTTCATTATACATATACATAAATGCGGGCCGACAAGGTCTCCGCTACGGTCCTGCCGCCTAATAATCACATCATACATAAGATAATGCGGTCTCGCCGCCTGATCAAGTGCCAGAATCATACA
>JAABOM020000075.1:13900486-13918870 GCA_011800125.2 Solanum clarkiae
TATTGTAGCTAAACATTTGTAGCCTAAAGAAAAGGAAAACAGAGCTACTGCAACTGAATGCTTGATAACAACACAAATAAACTCCTGGCAGACACATTTTGGGCAACACATTATAGAGGCAGCACAGAAATAACTCAGCTCTTGGGTTATCAAACTAAAGTCATTTTGGACCAACAGATAGACAAATCTGAAACAGAAGAATACAAATAGAGAAACAGTCATACTTTGTGCACTTTTAACAGACTTCTACTGAAACAAAGACCTATACATTATCACTTGTGATTCTAGAACTCTAACTTTTAGAAGGACCAAGCAAAACAAAAGCAAAACGACTCAATCGACATACTACAGACCATGTTCATAGTAATATAACTGTGACATTCTATAACGACCAGAAAATAAACCTAAGAATTACACACTATCAAACTTGTACTTAAACAGTGTAATCAACAAACAAAATTTGACAGCAACAGCAACCTCAGCAAGTAAGAAAGACATAGAACAGGAGCAGGTTTTAAACCATAAATAGAAGAAAATGATTAAGAACTTGTATTATCGAAACGAAACCACGTAAAGGTTGCAGCCAAAGCAGCACAACATCATGAGCAGCTACGCTTTAATACGAAAGAAAACAGAGAGCAGATATAGGCTTTCAACATTTCTCCACAATTTTGACATAACAGAGACATGTATGTTGTTACTTTTAACCTAAAGGAATCAGATTTTAGGCAAAACTTAACAAAAGCCAAAGCAGATGACCTCGAAAGTATACCAGAAAATGAATTAACAGTGTCTTAAGAGTGAAAAAACTGTCACCACGGATGAACTACAACAAGGTTTAGACTGCATAGCATATTTTAAAACAAACCAGTAAATCAAAGCGACAATAATTTTTACAACAACAAATAGCTTTATCAAATAGTAACATGTTCTCAACTACTCAAACAGGTCAAATCTTCAATATCCTAGTGACTTTACATTGAGCGAAAAGCAGATAGCTTTACCAAACAAAACAATACTTTCAGCTACTCAGTAAGATTTAAACTTCAAATTTTCTCAGCAAACTTCAGTGAACAAATAGGATGTTAACAACATACTTCGCCGAACACAGTTACCTCAAGACGTATCAATCTGAGCATCACTATTTACACAGCTAACAACAATCAGAACCATTTATACATCATTCACAGAGAAAAGTGGAAACTCATATAGGGATATTACCTTCTTCGGGGCAGCGAATTGGGACGACGAGCTTGACAGTGAACTTTTATACCACCAAACCTGTTCAAACTTCTCGACCCTGAAATTATGGGTTCTGGTTTCTAAATCGACAAGCAAGATCTTGACTAAAGTTTTTACGAAATTCACAGGCAGCTAAGAAATTGACCATTGTCTCTGGCTAGGTTTTTCGAGTTTTCTCCTATTTCGACGACTATCCCTCGCTATCGATGGCTTTTTTTTTAAGGTTTTCCCCTTATTGTTCCCTGTCGTCTCTCCCTGTGGTTTTTGAACTATTTCCGATTGCTCCCCCTCCCTAAAACAAAGAAGAACGGGAATTATATGGGTGAGAAATGGGCAACGGCTCTATTTTGACAGGGGAGTATGGGTTTGGGGAAAGGAAAGGATTTGGGGAAGGGAGAAAGGTCTGGGAACGGGGTCACTGGGGAAGGGGAAAAGGGCTTGGGGAAATGGAGAAAGGGGCGGTAGGGTTTGGGAAAGGGAGAGAAGAAGGGGAGCGGGAAAGGATTTTGGGGAAAATGGGGAATGGGGAAATGGAGAAACGGGTGAAGAAGAAGGGAATTTTGGGAAATTGGGGGCGCATGGCCCCCATGCGCGGCACCCTTTTTTTTTGGAAAAATACTTGTTTAAAAATTATTTAAATAATAAAAAAAATTTGATGATTAAAATGACACCGTGGAGGGTAAAAATTGGATGTCAACAATATGGGATCCGAAAAAATAATTTAAGAGTTTATTAATTTAATATTTTCAAAGCAGCTTGATTATATTTCTTCAACTGCTTCAATTGTGATTTTATAATATTAGCCCTAATAAAAATTTTTTGTGAGTTTCTTAATTTAATTTTTTCAACGCAGGTTGATTATATTTCTTCACCTGCTTCAATTATGATTTTACAATATTAGCCCTGATAAATTATTTTTGTGAGTTTCTTAATTTAATATTTCCAAAGCAGCTTAATTATATTGTTTTAGCTGCTTCTAAGTTTAATAATTAATAACTTAAAATTTTTAAAATGTATATAAAAAATCTATTCTCATCATAATAATTGAGATAAATAAATCTGTTGGGCCCGTGTGTGTGTGTGTGTATTTGTGTGACAGTAAATTATCTCTTTTTTTTTTGTGCAAATCTACTGTGAAAAGGTCCATTGAGATGTCCTTAATTAAAGTATTTTCCATTATTGATCACAAATTTTTTACTCAAAATTGTTACAAAATATACACAAATATTGCTGACACTCAAAATAACGATATTATAATTGAAGCATATGAACTTAAAAGAAAAGATTATAGTTAAAGCAGATTTCATAACTTCAAAAAAAATTACAATTATATTAAAATAGAAAAAAGAAAATAATTATTTAAATCTTCTTTGAAAATATCTCTGCTGAAACAAGCGTGTCGATAGAGAGGTGTTTTGTTTCATTCCAAAACTCCCTTTTATGTAATAGGAGATTAACTATATGACATCACACTCATCATAAAGCTGTAAAATATATGTCAAGAGTTGCACTATGTTTTGCTTTAATGCAAGGTTTTACAGTGCTAGAAGTGACTTTTTTGTAAGTGAAATTTTCATTCCACGTACTTCGACTAGAGCTATTAGTTCTGCTGCCATTATCACTGATTATGATTTTGATGTGCTTAATTCCAACATAGTTTTCTCCCCTCATATTTTGATGAAGAAAACTTCTCCTTCTGCTTCGGTTCTTTTTTAGGATTCTACCTCATTATCAAATTTTGTACACAACTTGTTACTTGCAATAACAACAATCAAGAACAAAGTTATTAACATATTGTAAAAATAAGAATAATCATAAAAAAATTCTAACTTGTCAATACTTGAGGTCTCGGTCATCAATGTCAAAAATTAATTGTCCTCCCAACAAATATGCAAATGTACGTGATAGCTAGTAACAAGTTAAGTGATTACTTTCTAATCGGGTTTAGTGATTCATCAGGTAAAATAATAACTTCAAATTACACGACATTCAAAAAACGTGAACCTTAGAAGAGTTTAAAAAGATAAGTAGTATTAGAGAGAGAGAGAGAATGGGGGGGAGGGGGGGAAGGAGGAAGGGGCTGAAGATCTCTTGACTTAGTTGCTGACAAGCTCTATATGTTTCTATTTTAATTATTAGAGAGAAATTGATTTATTCTATTAACTATTACTACTATGGAATTCGGCAAAGAGAAATTATATTAAATCTAAAAATTATTGCAGAATTTGTTCACAAAGAATTTATAGACCTAGGGTCATGGCGCTTGCATATTTTTATGTTTCCAATTATAGTTGTTAAGCATATCGAATTGCTAAATCACAAGGTCGATAATGTGATTATGGTATTTCAAACCATATAAACACCTATTCAAATTTGTCTCACATCTTCACTGAGCAACGGTATGGTAAATTGCTCTAAATGTGTTTATACATTATCTTGTATTTGATCCAAACATAGAAAAATAGGTATATTTTCGTCCTAGCTATTAGTTCATCCTCATAGGAACCCTACTTCCTTTAGCTCACATTTTTTTATATTTTTTCATGTTTATTTAACTAGCATTTTTTTTTTAATTTTATAAATCGCGAAATCATAACATAGTCGAGTATAAGATTAAGAGAGGAAAACATATTCGATAGGATCTGCTAATGTCACCCCTCGAGCCTAGACCCTCGACGTGGCCAACACTCATTAACCATTGTTGGTGCCCAAGCGAACCCTTAGTCTATCTGACTCACTCATCTGAAAACTTTAACATACATGTAGAACTTTACAATATAAATTTTTAAAATATTTAAGAAAACTCAGAATCTCAATTATCCTTTATATAAAATATGAAAATATATCTCAATACAAATAGTAATAATACTTTAATTTTTTTAATGAATAAACTAGATTGACTCACTAACTTTGTCCATGAAGCCACTACTATACTAAAGATAGGTGTCACAACAAAACTCATAACTACCTGACTATAAAAATAATAAATGGAACTAACTAACAAGAGACCTCTGAAAGCAAAGAGATCTCACTAATTGCTACTGAGAAGCTGTCTTTCTGAATGTCTGCTGTCATGGGTACCTGAATCTGCAACATAAAATGATACAATACTAAAAGACATCAATACGTGGAATATACTGCATGTAAAATGGCCAAAACAGAAACTCAAGATAGGATGTTTACTCAACTCAAAGACTTAAATCGGAAAATATCTCAATATAAGTAAAATATCTAATGTAATACATAAATAAATGTACCTCAATTTGTATCTGAGAATAATATATATTTTAGCTTGGGGAGTTTCTCTAACCAACAATCATCACCATGAATATCATAATGATACAATGTCTTGCCCACGTGGCCAGAGCCATCCAATGCTTTGCCAGCGAATGGGACGAAGCTAGACTTATGAATCCATCTAAAGTGGTTCATCTCAGTGGCATATGAGGAGTATAATCCTATCCTATGATGACTACATAGTTTATGGGTTTGAGTATTTATTACTCTTACCTATATTGGTATACATTGTTAGAGTTTATCTTTATATATATCAGTTGTAGTAGGATTCTTTATGTGTAGTAGTTGTAGTAGGATTTTAATTGAGATCACTTTGTATTATATGTATGTACATGTGTATTATAAATATAATCTCTACGTGTGAGTAAACTTACACTCACTGGTCAATTTTTTCCTTTCATCTTACCTATATTGGTATTCATTATTAGAGTTTACCTTTATGTATATAAGTTATAGTAGGATTCTTTATGTGTATTAGTTGTACTAGGATTTTAATTGAGATCATTTTGTATTATATGTATGTATATGTATATTATAAATATAAATCTCTACGTGTGAGTAAACTTACACTCACTGGTCAGTTTTTCCCTTTCATCTTAGTATCAGAGCCATAAATGATACCTTTTTTAAAAAAAAAATGGCCTCAGAAATCTCCTCCTCCTCTTCTGCTCAACAAATCTTGAATCAATCTTCCCTTAATCTTCCTGTCCCCCTCTCCAACAGTTTCTAATAACAAAGATTTTATCCCTATTGAATTGACATATGTAAAAGGTCACAATTTTAAAAAGTCATAATCTTTTATTCATTGTAGAAGGAAAAATACTATGTCCCCCTGCAGATCATGCAAAATATAAATTATGAATTCAGTGTGATACTATTGTATTAAGTTGGATTAATGCAACACTTTCTACGGCAGTTCCTAATACACTGTTAAATTATTCTTGTGAGACATCTCACCAAGCTTGGGACACTTTAGCGTTGCTATATTTTGGTCAAGTTTCTTCTTGATCCATTCATCTTAAGTCAAAATTTCAAGAAAGGTTCTCTTTCTATGGAAGAATATCTTCAATAACTTCACTCAATTGTCTGCTTTTTGACGACAATTAGCAAGACGTTAACTGATGACGATCTCGTCACTCAGGCTCTGCAAGGATTACATTCATCTTATGCACGTATCTGGCTTAAATGCTACTGGCTCACTTCTTTCTTTTATTGCAGTATGACCATTCCTCCTCACAGAAAAAGCTCATATTATTGCAATTTCTTCAGAAAAATCAACTCCTAGTTCTGCTTTGCTTGCGACAACTCAAGGGCCAACAAATTCTACTACATCGTCTCCTTATTGACACCAACCTACAAAAGGATAATCACCTGGACTAGGTTGTGGCAAGAATAAAAATGGACAATATGACAGGGTTGATGATATAATCAGTCTAACAATAACACTTCATGGTCAAATTTTCAAAATAATATTTGATATCCTTCATCCGTTAATGGTATTTTAGGGAGACCCCCTTTTTACTCCAGTTAAATAGTGTTGAATATGTTTTCACTATAATCATATTGACTTGGACTGTAGAAATAAGTTCAGTTACTCCTTTGTGGCTAACAATATTCCTCAGTCATTTGTGACTATAAACTTACAAGAGGTTCAACTAACGATTTGGTATCCCAACTCTAGAGCATTGGTACACATGACAAACGATCCTTCTGCCTTTGCTTCTCATGCTCCATGATTTGCTTCTTCCCAAGTTATGGTTTGTAATGGTATTCTTCTCCTCATTGACTCTACTGATTCCTCTATTCTTCCTACAACTTCTAAACATCTTATTCTAAAGAATGTTTTATATGTTTCTTCTCCTGCTAAAAATCTACTTTCTATTCAGCGTTTATGTGCTGATAATAACTATTTCATTCAATTTACTTATTCTGATTTTTTGGTCAAGGACAAGCAGAACAACAGAACATTGCTCTGCTATAATAATACTAGGCCTCTTTATTCCTCCGAGTCATTTCATCTGGATCTTCCAACTTTTGTTTCTTCTCTAGTGTTGTGCCTGCTTCAGTTTGGCATCAATTTTTGGGATATCCTGGTCAAGATCTCTAAGTTCTTTAGTTTCTAGAAAATTGATTAGTAGTACTTCTTCCATTAGCAATAATTCTTGTAATGTTTGTCATTCAGGCAAGCAAACTAGATTGTCGTTCTCTTTATCTAGTAATAATACAAATTCTCCATTTGTTTTAGTTCATTCAGATGTTTGGCATGCTCATATTGCCTCAGATTCTGATTATTGTAACTATATTTTATTTCTTGATGATTACAGTAAATTCTTTTGAATTTGTTTGATGCGTGAAAAATTTGAATCCTTCGAAAATTTTAAAGAGTTTCATGAATGGTTAAAAATATTTGTCACACCTTTATTTTCTCTTTCCAATCTGATGGGAGAGGAGGATATGTTAACTAAAATTTAAATCCTTCTTCCAGCAAAATGACATCATATATTATTTTTCTTGTCCTCAGACTTCTACTCAAAATGTTAGGGTTGAGAGAAAACATAGATATATTGCTAATGTCCTTCGTTGTCTTATTTTTCAAGCATCTATGTCTTTTCAATTTTGAACTGATTCTTGTTTATATGTTGTCCTTCTTATTAGCATGATTCCTCTTCCAGTTTTGCGTTATAAATTGTCATTTGAACTACGCTATGTTCATGTTCCCTACTATAATTTAATATATGTGTTTGGATGCCTCTGTCGAACTCTTCTTTGGTGTCAAGATAATAGTTATGAATAGTCATCGACTTTCGGGAAAGAGTAGAAGAGTGGGACCTATTATGGGATATACAATGCATTACAGACGTATGATCATTACGGTTCAACCGGGTTATTCTATTCCACCTCTTAGAAAGAAAAGAACTTAAACTCTGTTATCCCTTTATTGCATTTAATTAGTGCTCTATGTTCCACCCTCGATAAAAATCATATTTATTTCTTGGTTCATCAGATGAACGTAAATGATTCAAATGTTTGGATCCTTCCTCTAATAGAATTCTCACCTCTCGGCATGTTTATTTTTTTGAGAACTCCTTTTCCTTTCAGCGTGTATTTTCTAATCTTATGTCAACTGTTTCACCCAAACTTATTTCGTTCCCGCCTATTTTCAAAAGTTCAAAACCTTTTACCTCTTCAATCTATATCATCTGTTTTGGAGGAGTTTCAAAAAGGAGTAATAGTTCGATTTTACCTGCTCAATATCACACTTCAAATAAGAGTTTTCAAAGTCCTCTAAATCAGGAGAATATTTGTCTCTTCCTTCAACTAGTAAAATTTCTCCATCCAATTTTGCTTCCCATTTGGATTTGGTTACTCACATCCAATAACCTGTGAGCTCTACTTCGAATCCCTCATCTGCTTCTCCTTTTAAATGAGATCTTTCATCCTCTACCTCTTTCATGCAGACCGTTTATCCATCCAATGATCTTCAACTATCTCCCTCTCAATGATTCACCATAAATCCTCAAACTCATCATATGGTTACTCGCTCCAAAATAGGATCATTTAAGTCATGTGTCCTCCTTTTCTTAACAACTCCTACGTGTTCCACATTATTCTAACTTATTTCCTTTTCTCAAGATTCTAAGGACTCTCGTTGGATGCAGGCAATGATTTTTGAATTTGATGCTCTTGTCCAAAATAAAACTTGGACTTTGGTTTCACCTCCCGCAAATGCAAATATTGTTGGCAACAAATGGGTGTTTCGAATCAAGTTTTGTGCAAATGGTTCTGCTGAAAGATTAAAGCTCATTTAGTGGCTCAAGGCTTTTCGTAGCAGCCTAGGTTGGACTATTTTGAGACTTTTGCTCTTATTGTTAAGCCTAGCATAATGCGATTGGTATTATCTTTGGCTCTTCATACAAATTGGTATATGCACCAGTTTCATGTGTCAAATGTATTCTTGCATGGTGAGTTATTCGAAACTGTTTATATATGTCAACCTAAAGGCTTTGAACATCTAGATTTTTCCCATTATGTATGCAAGTTGCAGCGTGCTCTATATGGTCTTAAACAATCTCCACGGGCTTGGTTACATCGTATTGCTCGATTTCTTCTTGATCTAGGCGTTAAGTAGTGTGTTTCATATCAAAGTATGTTCATTTTTTATTCGGAGCTGATTGCATTATTTTTTTAATTTATGTGGATGATATAAAGGTTTTTGGCTCTTCAAGGTCCTTAGTGTCCTAGTTCATCCCTTCAATGAGTTCTAAATTCTAAATGAAGGACTTGGGACAGCTATAGTACTTCCTTGACATTGAATTGAAATGCAACTCTTTGGGGCTTCTTTTACTTCAACATTGTTATATTACTTCACTTCTTCATCAGTTCTTCATCCCTTCAAATTGGAGAAGTATTAACCTGTGTTAACTACTCTTCACAGTAAGTTCAATCAAAATTCTACTTCTTCCACTTTGCGCAGTAAGTTCAATCAAAATTTTACTTCTTCTACTTTTCTTGATGATCCTTCTATTTATCGTCAGATGGTTCAGAGTCTACAATATTTGTGATTTACTAGGCCAGACATTCAATTTATTGTCAATCTTGCTTCTTAGTTTCTTCACCAGTCGCGACAATTGCATCTTCAAGCAGAAAAATACATTTTTTGATATCATGCTGTCATAATTGATTGGGGCTTGCAACTGTATAAAAATTATTCCTTGTCGCTTACTGTTTTCTCTAACTCTAGTTGGCTAGTTGTTCAGCCACTAGATGCTCTACAACTGATTTCTTTTTTTATTTTTCTTGGTTCCAATCGTATTTCTTGGTCTGAGAAGAAACAATTTACTACTGTGCACTCAAGTATCGAGGTAGAGTACCGAGCTCTTGTTGTTGTCACTGCTGAAGCTGCTTGGCTCCAATATATTCTTTGTGATCTTAGGGTTTTTTTAGTTCTTCGATATTTGCAATATGTGACAATATTGGAGCCATTCATCTAGCTCACAATCTTGTTTTTCACTCCTCTTCCAAACATGTTGCTCTGGATTATCATTTTGTTCGTGAAAAGATTAACCATGGTGACTTAGTGATTTCTCATGTCCATGCATTTGAGCAACTTGCTGACATGTTTACCAAAGTATTGGCTTCTTTACTTTTTCGTGAGTTAACTGCCAATCTTTCTGCTCAGATTAAGGGAGGGTGGTAGAGTTTATCTTTATGTATATTAGTTGTATAGGATTCTTTATGTATATTAGTTGTAGTAGAATTTTAATTGAGATCATTTTGTATTATATGCATGTATATGTGCTATTACAAATGTAAATTCTACTTGTGAGTAAACTTATGTTGATTGATCAATTTATCCTACGTATGAATAAACTTACTCTGACTGGTCAATTCTTCTCTTTCATCTCTCAATACTACTCCCAAAATATTATTTATATGTGCATAACTTTAATAGTATTATTACTCAAAAAAAATTCTTTAACTTTATGTGGGGGCTTGTCTCGATAAAATAATATTATTACTTATATGATGCTAGAGACTTTATAGATAAATAGATGAGTCAGGACGTTTTAGTTATGAAAACAATGGCGAACTTTCATATTTGTTGACATACTTTAATAAAAACCTTTACGAGTATAATCTCTTTAAAATACTTTGTCTATATGCTATGAATCTTTTTTATTTTTTTGTGTATGATCCACATTTATGTCATAATAATTGTTACTCAAGAAAGACTTTGAGATATGACATTTACTCCCCTTCCCTTCTCCATATTAGATTTTTATAATAATTCTTCATCTTAGAAAACATTAAGAATAATACGATTTCTAATCATTTTTTACTTGGCATATTTTCAAGTTCAAAAAAATAATTTCACAAAGAGACTGACAGAAACCAAATCTCTTTTCAAATTAAATGTTTCTAACAACATTTTTTTTTTCAAATCGTTTTAAGCAACAACAAGATCGGATTATTTAAAAATTAAAGTGAAAGTAATTTTCTTGGATATGATATATCCTAAAAGGATAATTACCGTTTTAAGTTTCTTTTCTATAAAATATTTATTGTTTTCAAGCATATTTTTACTTATCATCTAGATATATCATATTTAAAAAATATTTATTATTTGTAGCAACTGTACTATATCTTAAACATGAATTATATGTGTATTATATTTGTTTTAGTAAAAAAAAAAAATACACTATGCATTAAAAATGAATTATGCATATAATATAGATATATTACACTATGTATAAAAGTACTTTTTCTTGCAATATAGATGTATTATAAGTGTCTTAAAATGCATTAGGCTTGTTCTGATATAAAATCTATATTATGTATTAAAAGTGAATGATGCATGCAATATAGACGTATTTAAATCATATAGTTATAAATGATAAATATTTTCTAAATATGATATAGTTGGGTAAAGGAAAAAGTACACAAAATAGACCTAATTTGAAATTATTTACCCTTAATAGATTCAATCTAAACTATTTATCCTTAATTGACTCATTACCCAAACTATTTACATTTCTACTCAACTAGCGCTTTTTATTTCGCGTGACATCAGCATAAATACTATGAGATATACTCTAGCGGTATACATATACCACAACGGTATCATATAGAATGACTTCAATTTTTTGTAATACTCTAGCGGTATATTGATACCCAATTGGTATGTAGGATTTTTTTTTAAGAAATAAATTAAAAAATTATTAAACTCTAAATTAATAGAAAATATATTCGTTATATACTCTGGCGGTATATTTATACTATATCAGTATCATATAGGATTGAGCTTATCATCTGTGATACCCTATTGGTATATGTATACCCTATTGGAATATCATACAAGCAGGTGTTGACGTTAGCGACGCAAATTTTAATGTTGAGGGGTAAAATTTTAATAGTATAGGGGATACTAAATGTAAAGTGGTATATGAATATAAATAGTTTGATTTAATGGGATATAAACTTAATTTTCGCTTGGGTAAATGCCTATGCTAAAACAAATTTGGGCTTTGGCCCAATTGATTTGCTTCAATCTTTTTTAGGTCGATAATGGGCCTAATTTAGACCTCTGCCAAATAGATTATTAGGCTCAAGCCCAAACAATTTTGCAAATACAATAAGGTACATACTCTATGTATAGATATTGATATATAAACACACGCATACACACACACCCCATCTACGTATAATGTTATTCTTAAGGGTGTAAAAATGAGCTCAAATATAGGTAATTCATCCAATCCACCTAAAATTTAATGGGTTGGGCTCAAGATAATTTAAATTGGATTCAATCTAAACTCATTCAAGCCTTATTTCATTTTAAAAGAATCTTCAATTGAATCTAATTTAATATCCAATTTCAACCCGTTTTTAGGTTCTTTCTTTGCATTAATGTATATTTATATCTATTTTATATTTTCGTTGATTTATCTATCTATTTGTATCTTTTTATTTTTATTTTTTTAGTTGAAATTCAAATTGTGGTTATAAAAAGTAAATAATAATATGTCAAAATTATTGAGATTGAATGAGTCATGACCCAATCCAAATTTTAGCCCAAAGTAAACTTGAGCGAGTCATAACCCAACCCAGACTCTATTTAAACTTATTTTAATATTTTTAATTTTAACCCAACCCGCCATTTGACATCCCTAATTATTCACTAACTACTTCACGTCATAAATATATACCATGTTCTATATATACACCCTATATACGCTATATATGACCCATGTCATATATGCGCTCATAATAGCAAAAAATCAAGTTTTGAATAAGTACTAGTGTTAAGAGAAGGTCAGAAGAAAGAGCCCTAAGAAAAGCATTTTTTTTTTTGTTGTCGTCTTTCTCAATGATTTACTCTCAATAAAATGCTTAATTGTAGGTTTTATACTAAGTATAAACCCCTAAAGTATGACTTCCAAAATGGTAGACTAGCTTTCTTCTTTAGTTTTATACTCTTGATATATTAGCCTTAATCATATTCGATTATATTTTTCTTCTTCAGTTGATGATGCATATTGAACTTCAGCCAATCTCACTTGTTCAAGAACTTTCTTATAATAGACTAGCTTTCCCTCTATCCCCTTGATATCACTTGACACTTAGACACTAAAAAAAATAAACAAGCATTGAAAAAAATTAAAGACTCATTTACCGTGAAAACTATAAGTTCCATAGTTTTGAAACGTCCAATGACTTCTCAGTTGACTTGGCTGACCTCCATCTATGCAAAATATAAACTAACATATCAATTATGAAAATTAGTCCGTCCCAAAAAGAATGTTACCTTACTTGAATTAGAAATAATTTTAACACATAAATATTTATGAATGATTTTAGACCACAAGTTTCAAAAATCTTCCATTCTTTCTTAAACACTATGTTAAGTCAAATGATATCACATAAAATGGAACGAAAGAAGTAATAAATTAGGTCTTCAAACTTCCTATTTATTAATCAAATATCATATTTTTATATTCCTAATCCAATCAAAATTGAATATAATCAGGGAAGGATGTTAGGAAATCATTGCCTCAAAGATTAGGGTCAAAATCAATCCATTGAAATCTTCTTTTCCAAGAATGACATAAAATGATATTTGAAGTTCGATAATGTCGAATTCATAACTATGTATTTTCTTCATCACGATGTACGACTACGGACACATTTTCGTGATCTCGACCTTGAGCCATAATTCATCAAAATGTAGAATTATTTAAAGACATAATTTTGATGTCAATTCATTTAATACTATCAATACAATAGGAAGTAGAAGTATTTATTGATTTAATAAAATTTTTGTTTTTTAATTGAATTTAAAGTAAAATAAAAAATAGAAAAAAATGTAGCCACTTTTTTTTAGTTGCGTTTAAGTAAAATTTACGGAGGAAAATAATGTAAATATTTACTTCAACATTTGGAGTACAATTTTCAGTAACAATTAATTTTTTTTATCAAAATATTTCATTAGAAAAATTCCTCTAATAAAATAAGAAATCAAACAACTATGATTACAAAATGGGATCAGTCTTATAGTATAACTTTTAAAAAGAAACTTAATAATTGAAATGTCTTTTGGGGTAAGTTATGGGGTTATGTCAATTCCAAATTGCCTTAAGTACTCTAAAGATGAATTGATTATTAAAGATTTTCAGGAAGTTCTACATTTTTTTTTAAAAAAAAATTAAATTTATAAGTAAATTGAGGGTAAAATAAATTTTAAAAAGTGTTTAAGTTTTGTACATCGTCCGTGTACAAAAATATTCTACACAATCAGGTAAAGTTGGCCTACTATTGCAAGTTATCTCAATTCTTTCTAAGTTTTTTTTTTTTCCTATTTTAACTTTATTTTCTAAAATTTAAAATAACTTCCATAAACTCATCTAAGTTAGATTTTTACCCAAAACTTTTTCTCCATGTTATCTTTCTTTTCTTGTCTTTTTAATCCGTATTCATCTCTCTTTAATGTGATATTTGAATTTTAAGATTTTTGATGCAGATTTTATGTGATGTTTGCACTTTAAATGTCTATTCAAGTTCTTTTTCTAAAAAAAAAAAAAAAAAAAAAAAAAAAAAAAAAAAAAAAAAAAACTTAATATCATTTGCAAAGTTTTCATAGATTATGAATTTTGATACAAATATTTTTCTCTCCAAGATTAACAAGTCGAAGCATGGGCAAAACCTAGTCACAACCGCCTATGGAAACATTTAATAGAAAGCTGAGAATTCTGTCTCCCATCAATAGAATGGACCCTCGGGGACGATGGATTAGTAAATTTTTGGAAGGATAGATGGCTGCCAAACCTCCAACCCCTGCGAAACCAAATACAAGGACCATTGACTAGGGAAGAAGAGGAACTTAGGGTCAATGATATCCACATAAATTGCAGATGGGACCTGGGAAATATTTCTATCCCACTCTCAAAGGAAATCCTAAACCAAATAACCAATACCTACATCTCGACTACTCACACGTTTAAGGACAAAGCCATATGGAGCCCTAGGACAAATGACAAATTCACTGTACAAACTGCCTATAGAGTACTAATGGACGGAAAAGAGAAAAATGACACGACCTCAAATTTTAATTGGATCTGGAAGCTTAAATGCCCGCATAAAATAAAAATCTTTTTGTGGCAGTGCCAACATGGCAGATTGCCTACAAAGCACCATCTATGATCCATTGGAATCAACACCATTGACTCCCAATGTGACCATTGTAACATAAATGAGACTGAGAAGCATATATTATTAGAATGCCCTAGAGTTAGATCGCACTAGAGCAAATTAGGTACAATCTTCAAGATCAATCAAATACTAAATTCCAACACTGACAACTGGCTTTAACAACTCACAAACCTGCAACTCGCCATCACGCAAATCCTTTAATGGAAGGATGCTCTCCCCTTTTTTCTGTGGAATATTTGGTTAGTTAGAAACGAAAATGTTTTCCCAAAAACCAACAGAAGAATCTAAATAAACACGTAATATTTCATTGCTAAGGAATTCCTAACTCTATTAAGGCACTAGGAAAGTCATAAGAAGCATGTTCCTAAATATGTAAAGTGGAATCCCCCAAAAGTGACTTCAAACTTAACACGAATGGCTCCTATATAGACAAAACAAAAAAAGGGGGAATATGAGGAACTTTTAGGGACCCAACTGGAAATTGGGTACTAGGATACCTAGGCAGCATCGCAGGGACAAACAACATTAAGACGAAACTACTAGCACTTGTCTGTGGTCTGAGATTAGTTGTTGAGCATCGCTTAACTCCATTAGAAATAAGCATGGACTGCGTAGATATCATCCAACTTATCAAGGGAGAGAAATCAAAATATTCTAATAGTTTCTGATTGCAGGGCTCTTCTTCACCATCTGGGGAACCCCCAAATTAAGCATACCTATCGCGAAACAAACAATGTAGCAGATGCACTTGCAAGGGAGGGAGAAAATATAGAAAGCACGCGCCAACCTACTACTCTACATGTCCTACCAGTTTTTGTCCAACACATGATCGAGAAGGATAAGAATAGGACATCTTTTTCAAGAATAAAAGCTCAGTCAAATATGGCGATGCAAAGTGTAAAAATCAGTACTATTAGTAATGTAGAAACCCCTCCCACTTTTGTAATAGCAGATCTGAGTGCTTTGCAAATACCCTGTATTGACGCATATTAATATATTAATATATTAAGTATTTTGTTTACCAAAAAAAAAAAAGAACTACTTCTTGCAATTTTATTAGTATTTGAGATGAATAATTCTTTTATTAATTGTGATAATTTTGTTGAGGAAGAAATATGAAAAAGTCAGATTTGTTATGAAACTGTATAAAACAATACAAAAAATAAAGTAGGGGAGAAGAGAGAAGATTTCTTATTGCTCTTGAATAATATTCATATGCATATTACAATGAAGGAAACCCTTATATTTATAGGAAAAAATTGACTTGGTCTCCAAGTAAGAAACTGAATTGGTCTTCAAGTAGGATTCGTAACTCTTAAAGGAATCCACATAATAGACATTCATCATAAATAGAATATGTTTATAACATTCCCCCTTGGATGTCTATTTGCTAGATTATGTGCCCCGTTAAAACCTTACTAGATAAAATTGCTAGATTATATGCCTCGTTAACACCTTGCTAGATAAAACCCCGTGGAAAAGAATTCTAGTAAAAAAAAAGTACACATATCTAATAATACGCACTTTGGATGCCTCATTAAAAACCTTAAAGGAAAACTCAATGGGACAAATCCGTATGAGGAAAAAAGAGTACATCGTATATTAACTCCCCCTAATCAGAACATCAATCCAAAGACTTGAATTTTCGCATCCCAATCTTGTGTACCATCTTCTTGAAAGTTGCAGTTGGTAGAGATTTGGTGAACAAATCAACACATTGTTACTTGAATGAATCTGTTGCACATTTATATCACCATTCTTTTGGAGCTCATGTGTGTAGAAAAGTTTTGGCGAAATGTGTTTTGTTCTATCTCTTTTATTAATCCTCCCTTTAGGATCAAAGAATTTTGCAAGTTCCTCACTTCAACTTCTTTAAGCAAACAATATATTTTCTTTTGAAAACTCTTCAAGAGTTTCAATTCAAGTTATCAACTTACATAACAATATGAAAGATGTTTGATTTATTTAATCAATATGAGGATTATAAACAAGTTTTTCAAGAACTTGTATATGCTTCATGCATGTTAAATCCTTCAAATGCTTTCAACTTTGTCCAGTGATAATATTCAATATTAAATGTATAACACTTTTTAGTGTCTAGATTGCAAATCAAATAAACTTTATGCTTACCAAGATGCACCATTTCACTTGACAATTAGATCATGTTTTAATATATCATCGGATTAAGATCCTCATACTCTTTTACAATATTGTGTTATATTGTATCAAAGATATCATAGACAAAATATTCTTTTTATATGTTTGTAATGCGATATAACTTGTTGAGATCTCTTCACTTCATTATTTTCAAGTTGCTACTCCTCTCATGAGGTTTCATGAAGTGTTATATCATCAGCTCTTCATCAGCACATTATCTCTTTATTATAACCACTTTGATCATTTGTTCCTTTCAAGAATTGGGATCAATTGCATGTTTCATGCATGTCATAGACTTTGTCCTTCAGAGACATTCAATAAGAGTATTTCAACTCTTAGCTTCCTGCTATCTCTCCCTTATGTTAGACAAACTAACATATATTTCAATGTATCTTAGAGAATCCATCTCTTTATACATCATGGTATATTTATTAATTATATACCTCATATCAAAATTATGAAAATTATATGGTCCATGACCATAAATCAATTGAGGGAAATTTGATCATAATGTATTGGCTTAATGCATATCTTTATCTATAACTTGTCATATTTTAGACCAACTTTGTTCTCATAAGCAATGATTGATCATTTGTTTAAGGCATTTAGTATCAAACAGCTTGAATTTTTATCAATATTATCAAAATAAATTGTCTTTGATTACGTATTCTGAAAATTGTGCTCTTAATTCAATTATCTTGCACAAATAATTTTAAGATTGTCAAACTTCAAGTTAACAATAAACGCACATTTGATCATCTTATTGATGCATCTATTCACATATCACATGATAGTGAGTGGACCCATATTCACCTTTCATATTTTCATAATTTAGGAAATTCAATCTCAACATTAGTTGATCCAATCAACTTATCATGAGAACAAGCAACCTTGAAGAATCTTTTATTTGTTCAATAAATGTCTAGTGAGTAAACTTCAATTTTACTATGACATATGTCTTTTGCTATAGTAAATTTTTGATTTACTATTATATGAACAAGTTTCATATTTCTTACTCGGGGAGTAAATTTTAACTATTTTACTTCTCGTAGAGGTAAGTCATGGTCCTTTTTTAAATTTGTAAATGCATTTGGCATTTGATTTGAAATTTTTATATGTGACTAATCTTTTATACTTCTTGCTCACAAATAGAAACATACGGATCAAGATGAGACAATGATGAATTTTTTCACAAAATTTCTCTTTTGATATCATCATCTTCTCCCCCTAATTTTGACAAAAGTGTCTCATCAAATCGACAATCCACAAATCGAGCAGTGAACATATCTCCATTTAATGGTTCAAGATGTTGAATAATTGAGGATGATTCAAATCCAACAAATATTTTTAATCTTCTTTGAGATCCCATTTTTGCGATGTGGTGGTGCCACAGGTACATACTCAACACATTCAAAAATTCTTAGATGGGATATATTAGGTTCTTGAACCAAAACTAGTTGCAATGGAGAATGCTTATGATAA
>JAABOM020000075.1:13918970-13931096 GCA_011800125.2 Solanum clarkiae
AAAAAATGAAGAAGAAGGGTCGGGGAAGAGATTAAATTAGGGGCGCGTGTAGTCACGCGCCCGAATTAATATTAAATATTTTTTTATTAAAAAATAAAAAATAAAGCCCCGATAATTGATTTGACACCGTGGAGGGTAAAAATTGAGTGTCAACAATTTATTTTTTAATTTTTATTTTGCTTATAAATTTTCTTCAGTGTCATGTCAGCATCAACCTTTCACATATGTTTGATCTCCACTGGAATCTAAGCTAAATATATATGTCTTCTCTGATAGAACTTAAGAGTTGACCTTCTTTTTTTTTTTTTATTAATCTTCTTCTTCGTTTTTTTTTTAGATAAACTAAATAGAGTAAAACTATTGACGAAAATTGGGTAAAATCAGTGAACTTTACTCTATTGATATTAATTAGTGTCATTTTTATGAGGATGAAACGATTTGAGGTTAAAATGTTGGCAAGGAAATGTTCATGAAAATGCACGGGAGAATTTTCTCAAAAGAAATTGATGATAGAGAGATTATTAGTAAAGATTTGTGATAATCAAAGAGAAACAAGACATTAGTGGAGGTGTAGGGTGGTGTGTCTATGAAAGAAGAAAGACGAAAGAAAACAAATTAATCAAAATTTGCTATTATTGAAGAAAATTAACTTCATTTTTGGGACTAGGAGGTTGTTGTGGGTAGAGGGTAGGGTGGTGGGGGGCGAATAAGGAGAAGTAGGATGGGATATTTTGAAGAAGAGAAAAAATGGGTGGAAAACTTTGAAGAAGATGAAGAAAGAGGTGAGGTTGGAAGTAGGGTAAATTTTTTTATTTTTTTTATACAATATATATAAATAGAATTATTTTTAAAGAAAAATTAATATAAAACTCACCTATATTTTTTTCATGCCAGTTAGATTTTTGTGTGCAAAAAAATTCAATTGCGAATTATTAAGAGGATATGAACGTCCATATAATTTAGGTGCTAAACTAAGTTTGGGTGCTAAGTTTTTTTTGGAACGAGGGGGGAAAGGGAAAGGGGGGTTTATGTATTATCCCTAGCTTTGAAGTAAATGATGCAAGGCCAAGACATGATATAACTATCGTACTTAGATTGAAACAATTTAGTGATCTTTGACCAATTTACAATGACTAAGCAGCTGGGTGTTCCTCTTTTTTTTTTTTTTTTTTATAAACAAAAATAATATATTAATTTAATTTAATATGTGTCATTATATAGAAGTGGCATATCAGTTTGTCTACTAGGATTGTTCTTGGGGGTGATATTATGATAATTGTTACAATTCTGTGAATTCAGTAACGATATTTTCAACCTAACAAAAAGGATTCTTACTTTGTTTGCTATATCAGAAATGTACCATTTCAACATGGCTGCTTGCAAGGGTAAATTGGACATTTTACGTCCAAAGGTGCTGCTGTCTTCATTGTATAATTCCACCTGTCCCTTCTCTTTATACGTGTACGTGTCTCCTCCTTGACTGTTCTCTCTCTCTTCCTGCCTTCTAACTCTTTTTTTTTCCTTGACTTAAAAAGCAATAAAGCAACTACAGCGTAAATTCATAAGAAAATCCAACAACAATTTTTCCGCAAGAACTGTGTAGTTATCAAAGAGGTTTTCAGGGTTTTCGCAGGTATTTCTTTCACCAATGGATTCAATGTTGAATATTTTGCATTGAGATTTTCCTTTCAATTGTTCAAAATTTATTTTTACTATTTGGGTTTACTGTTAATGTTCTATTTGTTGGATGCTTGGGAAATTTCAGCAATCTGTTATGTTCTTTCTATTTAGTCTTGATTTGATTATTTAGGTTTTATCTGGGTATGTCAAATGAAAAAAAAAAGATTTTGCCCAGCAAAAATAGTTGCCCATTAATTGACTAAGTAGAGGGGTAACAAGATTTAAAAAAAGAAAGATGAGAATTTGAGAGCAGTAATGATGTTGTCCCAACTTCCTTTCCTCTTGTACTTTGCTCCGATTCTGTGACCCCTAACAACAGCAACTATTTCCTATTTAGTGATGAATGTTGTTGGATGGTCATGATTAGCGTGGTGTTAGGATATACTCTTTATCGAACGAAAAGAAAAATCATACTAATAAGTATGAAAAATGGTGTCCCATAAAATGGGACGAGAGAATTAGTAATTGCATCAAGAAATAGTTGTGGCCACTTTTATACCCCTAGAAATGGGCAATTGCTCAGCTAATCTGATCTTTTGTTGTTGAGCAAGATATGTTGCATAAACAATATATCACAGAAAATGTAGCTACACTTTAACCTATAAAATAAACAACAAAAAGAAACCAAAAGCTATAAATTAAAAATCATAACTGTTTATAGCCTATCTAAACTGTTTGCTGCTCTGTTTATTGCGATTAAAATTCTAGTTGATGTTTAGTCTTCCACGAATTATCGATAGTCCAAGTTTAAATTATGATAGCTTGAAAGATTCAATCTTGACGATGCCACACAAAGGCACAATATTTTTTTTGGTCTAATTAGAATCCAATATGGGTAAGTGGGTGGGAGGTTAAGTGGTTGGATTGTATTTCAATGTATAAGAAGAAAGATGATGTAAAGTGGAAAAAGGTTATGTGCTTGCCTTTTTACCTCTATATAATTGTTCTTGATGCAACCACAACAAAGAAAGACTGATTCTTTAGATATTGTTCTCCATATGTAATATCGATTCTTAAGATGGCTTTTTTAGTGTTAATCATTCAAAACTAACGTACAATTTGGGCCGGGTGGTGTGTACGTAGCCTTCACAAGGTAGAGAAGCTGTTTTAGATGGATCTTCGGCTTACCTTAATATAAAAAGTTGGTTGATCTGGGATTTTCCTAAATATCTAAAGTAATCAATTAATTTACAAGGTCATTTTACTTTCAAATACTAGATCTAGACGCAACAAATAAAATCAAAGATGTTTATGCAAATGTGGAAGTCATCCTTCATATATGTTAGCTCTAATGAACTCATCTACCTTCTATGTTTTGATGAAGTGTACAATCTGTTTACCAGGTGCCACTTTGAAGTTATGATTCAAGATGATACCGATTCAATAGCGGCCACAATTTCAAATAAGATTGGAGAAGAGCTATTATCCCTCACAACAGCAAAAATTCACGACATACGCTGCGTTAAGGTAAAATGTTTTACAAACATTTAAATACTCATCAAATATTACACCTTTACCTCTTCCTGCTAGCGTAAAAATTCATTTTTGTATTATTTCATGTCATTTTCCAGAAACAATTGTGCTATCACTTGGAGCAGTTCACCATAAACGGCTAGGGAAAACACTGATCACTCAAATAAAAAAGTTATTCTCAAAATATCAACATACATCTTCAGCAAAATTGTTCGTCATGGCAATCACTGAAAAGAAAATGCTATCAATCAGCCATCACCACTCAATACAACAATCCTTCGAGAAAGCAGTATACGCAAGTTGAAGCAGATCATGACCAAGAAAGACTAAAAAGTATTCTCTCCACACTATTTTTCTATAAAATACCAGAAATATTCAGCATTTTTAGCGGCTATTTCTTCAAATTTTCTTCTGCATATTGGTGTTTGTCGTTTATGAGTTCTCTATCCTTATTTGTGTTTGCCGTTTGTGAGTTCTCTTTTAGTTTGATTTAGAGTTTCCTTCCTTTGTTTCATATTGCCGCCTCCTCGGTTTTGTTATTAGTAATTGCTGCTGCTTTTCTTTCTGGGGAAGAGACTATCGAGGTTTTGATAGAATTTTATTTATTCTGTGAATTTAGAAATATTTTGGAACATAAAGTTCTGACAAACGACAGTTTGGTGGTAAGAGCCATTAGTAGTAGCTAAATCATTGTGTTAAGTTTTAACACGTTTGTCATTATCTCAGCACTAAAGTTTTTCCTTGAATTGTTAGTTGTTGTAGTACAACTTTAAATGACTTTTTTGCCCCTCCGTGATACTTTTTAATCAATTTTTTTCAATAATTGGTGACAAAAGTAACGTTTAAATAATTATGCTACACGAGAAGGATATATATATATATATATATATATACACGTACATATATTCTTCTGTCTCAAATTAATTGAATTTTTTAGGCTTTTTTCAAGGTTTAAAATAGTTGAATTTTTCAAAATTCAAGATGAATGAATTTTTTTTCATATTTGTCCTTTCATTGAACTTTTACATTTTTCAAGAAATAAATCACATTATATATTTTTATGATTTTACAAAGGGCAATAGTGAAAAATATGATGTAAAGTTTGTTTTGAATATTTTTTTAATATGTGTACATTACTTCACAAATTCAGTTAATATGAAACAGAGGGAGTATTATCTTTTTGTAATATGGTCGGCACCACTTTTTTGCCTCTGGCAGATGTTGTTAAGGACCACAAATTGCTACACATCAGGTACCAGTTGTACCGTACAATTAAAATACAATTATAAAATTTTAAATTCATATTTAATTACCCTTCGTAAATACTGAAATTCATTTTTTTCTGTTCCTGCAAAAGTACTTCATGTAAGCGCTGATTTATCACTAAAAAGTTGTCAAAGCAAAGCACAGTGCAGATACTACGCCACAACTAGAAACAAATCATCTGCCAATCATATTTACATTACTATTATACATATTAGAAAGCTTTTAGACTTTTTAATGTCCAAACGTGTTACTGGTTTGGTTTTAGACTTTTTACTTGCATAATTCCACCTATCAAAACGCTACTAATGCTTGCATGTGTATATAAAACACAACATTGGGCCTGTGCACGCATGGGCCATTTCATCCTAGTACTAGATACAAATGAAAGCTGAGTTGTCCAATGTACAAGAAGTTAGCTTGTTGCATCTTAAATTCCTCCTTAACTGATGTATCTGTCACTTGATTTACTTCCTCGAGAGCAGCATTCATGGCAATCATCATGACTTTCTCCGGAGGGCAGCTTGTTGCATCTTAAACTCCTCCTTAATTAATGTATCTGTCACTTGATTTACTTCCCTACTTCCTTGTAACTATGTCGGATGTGGGGGTTCCACAATTGGCGCAATCGTTCCCTACAAATTACAATCATTAAAAATATTAGAGTAAATAGGGTGATCATTTGTAACGCAGTTAATAACATTTGTGGAATTTGTATTGACTAAACTAATGTTGAGGCCATTTAGTATTGCAATGCCGTGACCCCAAAGGGGTTGAGAGTGGCCCCAACACTAACTCTTTAGTTGTAGGAGAATCAATACTTTAATTCAATTAAATCAAACTAGCATAAATTAGACATTTAGAGTTATAGAAGCAAATTTAAATTAGAAAAGAGGTTGAGTTCCCACAAACTCGATAGAAAGCTTAAAAAATTACTCAGAAACTAAAAGTCATTGTACCAAAATATCCAATAACAATCTAGAATATGGGGATGCAATCCCAAAAAATCATAAACAGTAATTAATGTCTTAGTCCTAAACAAGCTTACTCACCCCTTGAATCGATTTGCTAAATCACTGGTCTCCTAAACCCTTGAATCGATCTGGTAAATCATTGATCTCCTAACTAAGGTCTTTCAATAGCTGCCTAAAGATGTCTTGTATCGACAGAGAAAGAGCAAAAACAATATTAGTTATCAGAACAACAGTGTATTAATATGATCACGCGGGTATTCTAATAAATGAAATATACGGCAAATAGCTATATCATTCGTATACAAAAAGAGCAATTGATTAATGATTTATTTGTCTTATTTTTAATATTTTATATATTTAAAAATTGTATAAAAAATACTACTAATCGTGATAATTGACAACATAAAATAATTTTAAAAAGATGTTACGTAAAAGCATAAAAAATATCATAATTCGTGATAGTTGACAACTTAAAATACTTCTTTGAAAAAATCGATTGATTATGGAAATTAATCTATCAGTGTCAAATAAAATAGGATGAAAGAAGTAACATATATTATTTAATTAGAAAATCATGTAAGAAGTATGTAAATCTAGATATTTAATAGTAGTAATATGTCTACATATAAAAATCTAAAAAAAAATGCTATAAATCACAAGAATTAATAACTTAAAATATTAAAAAAAAACATATGAAAAGTTCAATTAACACTCGAATTAGTGTCCCATAAATAGGGATAGATGAATAGCATGTATTATTTAAAATGACGTAAATATAATATAAATCGTAGTAATTGAAAAATTAAAATAAAAAGACATATAAAATATTTTGAATTTTGAAATTTTAGTGGCGCCATATAAATTGGGACGAGAGTAGTAACATACATTATTTAAAAATTACGTAAAATAGTACTACAATTCACAATATAAATAACTTAAAACATTTAAAAATCATATTAAAATTTAATTAACTTTCTAAATTCTATCAACATCAGATAAATTGAGACTTAAAAATAACAAATATTGGTCATGTGCTAGCACAGACACCAATGTCGAAATGAGTCAGCGAGACAACAAAAACTAAAGATGGATAATATCAAAAAGGCCAAGAGGGGAAGAAAGATATCATAATAATGTAGCCAACGAAGAAAATTGTATGCTTTTCTTGTTTTTCAACACTACACGTACGAGAGGGAACCATCAAAAATTGTGGTGTAATAGGAGGACTTGAGTTCAAGTCCTAGATATAAAATATTTTTGATATGAAACGCTTTTCCCGAATGAGCTCTACGCGGCATGATTCTGGAATAGTTGGGCTCTAATACAGATAGTGGAGGAAAAAAAAAAACACTAGGAGAGGGAATTTGCAAGATTTGATGAAAATCGTCATGACCACCACAGAAAAAATGATGTTTAAATTTTATCATGATAAAGTGTTATGAAGGAAGAGAAAAACTGACCTCAATCAGAGAATTAGGCATGAGTTTCTCTCTATTTTTTCTTATTGTGTATTGTGCTTGATCTAGGTATATGATATGGCTCTAAATATAAGATTAATAAATTAGAACCACAATCAAGGAAGCATCACTATATCTATGATTAAAAAATAGAAAAGAAGAGGGAGCCATTTAGAAGAAAGTAAAATTATTCTAGCAATTACCAGACATTCATTTAATAGAATAGCTTCAAAGGTGAAAGATAAATCAAACTCACATGAGAAAAAATTGTCCAAGTAATCAAAAGGTTTCCATTGAAGACAGATCTGAGCAGCATGGGCATGTGGAATTTCATGTGAATCAGCAAGGATTACCTTACAAGGCTAAATACTCTTCGGTGATCGATAGGTGAAATAGAACATGAAAAAGTGTAAGCTCCTATGGCAGGAGTCAGGGCTTTGACCGCGTGTGTGTCGAAGATTGAACCGGCGAAAAGGAGTCTAAACATCAAATATTCATTTCAAAAACTAACTAATAAAATAAACCCTAGTTTTTACTATTTATAATAATAGATAAACTAACCTAAGCTAGTTATGACAATATCTTTGAGCTAAAAAAAATGAAATTATTTTGTCTAGCCAATCAGTTATTTAAACTATAGTTATCCAATCAGTTATTTAAACTATAGTTATCTCTTACTTAAATTTTAATTTAGACTTTTCATGCTTCTTTCATAAATCTTGGAAGGCCTTCAAAATACCTCAAATCTAGTTGATGATCTTCACATCCATGATGTCTAATACATATCCCATCAACATATGAAGGACTAAGAAAAGAGACCATTGGGGAGAGAGAGTTGAAGATGATTTTTTTTTTTTTTTTTGCATCTAAAGAAATGATAATGAGATGGATTAAATTTGGAGACGAGTGATATTCTTTCCTGTAAAGAAAAGATTTCATGATCTTTATGTAAGGAAACTTTATGGGATATTAATATGAGAGAGGAAGTGAAAATAGCAAAAATAGATTTGAGAATAGACAAGTTGTTGTAAATAAATTAAATTAAAGTGGATGACCATATATTTGCATTATGATAAACATTATATTTGTCATTCATGAGTATAAAAAGGAAATAGATAGGAAAGTTGTCAAAAGATTCCTATGGTGGATCCCTCGCATTATTGTAGGAGCATGCTTGCTCTTGGCTATAAATAGCCATGTATTTTTACATACAAAGACAGAGAAATTGAAGTGAGAAACATAAGAATAAAAGTCCTCCCTTTCTCTAATCTTCTCTATTTTTCAGCTCGCGTATATTTAATTTAAAAATTAATTTATAACACGTTATTAGTACGAGACTCTATTGAAGAGTAAAGATTAAGTTTCGAGGTCAAGGTATTATTTATTTATTTATTTATTTATTTATTAAGTTTATGTTTATTGATATGACTAATCATGAGAAACTTGAGTTAGTTGCCCTATATAGTTTGGACAAGAACTACCCTTCATGGGTGTTGGATGTCATGGATCTTGGAGATACCATTAAAATGAAATTGGATGCTATGGATCTTGGAGACACGATTAAAAATGAAAATAAAGCATCAAAATAAAACTGTGCTAAAGCTATGATATTCTTCCATTATCATTTTGATGAAATTTGAAAATATGAATATCGCATAGTTAAGGTTCCATTTGGTTTGTGGAAAAGCCTAAAAGAAAAATATGATCACGCTATATGATTGGATGCATTTCAGGCTAAAAGACTATAAGTCTATTCATAAAATATGTTCCATTAAAATGCTCCATTCCTTGAGGTGAATGTGGTAGCAGTGCATAATGTTTGAAAGAAGACAAGTGATTGAATGATGCACATGAACTTAGAATGAGGTAATAAACTATCATAAATTGATATGCTAAGATGATTGTATTCCATTCTTAAAGAGTGAGAACTTTTTGATAATACTACAGATATAGATCCATTTGCTGAAGTGAATGTGATAGTATTTAATAAAACTTCTCAACATCAATGTACATTTTATTGTGATTGGATCACGACTTATCTCCAAAAGAGAGATAGAGTAATTGAGAAGAAATAAATATGAAAACTACTCTCTGAGTAATAAATTTGAAATCTGCTCATGTGATAGTAAATAAAAAATTTACTAAAGAAAGATACATGTCATGGTAAACTTGGAGTTTACTTATTAGACATGTATTGAAGAAATAAAAGATTCTTCAAAGATTGCTTATTCTCATGATAAGTTGATTGGATCAACTAATGTTGAGGCTGAATTCTCGAAATATTGAAAGTATGAAAGATGAGAAACATGATGCAGTTAGAACAAATTGTTTTCAATGTGCTAGAAGAAATCACTATGCACGTGATTGCCGTACTCCTAAACACTTGGTGTTGAGCTTTATCAAGCATCACTAAAAAAGAAGGATAAAAATCCTGAAGCTAATTTTATAGCCGATAATTGCGTTGACTTGACACACTTTGATGTGATAGATTTCTGTGATCGCCCTAAAGGAAAAATTCATCACTTGATTGGTGATGGTTCCATGAATGTGGAAGAATATAATAATGATGTTTAATATTTATCAATGATGATATTATTAATATTTATTGTCTTCGTACTAATTATGATAATAATAATACAAATATTTCTAAACTTATATGTGTATGCTCATCATGTTTTTTTAGTAATATGTATGAAAAAAACGAATAATTTGTTGGTTCAAATAAAATAATAACAAAGTGAACCAATTTTATAAGATGATTTTAAATCTAATCACCATACTTACTTTGTGCACACACACATTCTTTAGAAAAAAAAAATTAATGAAGATTTTATTTTATTCTTTTTGAAGATATGGACAATTATCAAAACAAGTTACCTAATTATGAAGACATTTGCTTGATTGATTCTAGCACAAGATACACAATTTTCAAAAAGTGAGAAAAATTTTTCTTATTTGAGTATGAACCGTATAAATGTTATTACAATTTCTGGTAGTACAAATTTGATTGAGGGCTTTGGAAAAGCCATTATAATTTTTCCCAAAGAAATAAAACTCACAATAAATAATGTTATGTTCTCTCCTCGATCTCGGAGAAGTTTGTTGAGTTTTAAAGATATTCGTGAAAATGATTTTCATATCAAGACAATTGATGAAATGGGTCTTGAATATCTTGTTATAACCGAAAATGTCTCTGGGCAGACATGTGTTGTTGAAAAGTTCCCAGCATTATCTTCTGGATTGTATTGGACAAAGATCAGTGCAATTGAAACACATCCTATAGTAAATCAGAAATTTACTGATTCCAATACTTTTGCACTTCGGCACAATCGCTGGGACACCCTGGATCTATAATGATGAGACGGATCATAGAAAATTCAAATGGTCATCCATTAAAGAATATGAAGATTCTTTTAAATGATTAATTTTTTTTTTGTATTGCTTGTTATCAAGGCAAGTTAATAGTAAGACCATCACAAACAAAAGTGGGAATTGAGTCCCCTGTGTTCTTGAAACATATACATGGAGATATTTGTGGACCTATTCCCCCACCTAGTGGGTCGTTTAGGTACTTTATGGTGCTAATAGATGCATCTTCGAGATGGTCTCATGTATGTCTGCTATCATCTCGCAACTTGACGATTGCAAAATTATTGGCATACATTATACGATTACAAGCACAATTTCTCAATAATCAGATTAGAACAATTTACCTTGATAATGTTGCAGAGTTTACATCCCAAGCATTTAATGATTATTGCTTATCAATTGGGATAAGAGTTGAACATCTTGTAGCTCATGTTCACACTCAAAATGGCTTTGCTGAGTCATTAATTAAAAGATTGTAGTTGATAGCAAAATCACTGCTTATGAAAAACTATGTTACCCGCTTCTATTTGGGGTCATGCAATTTTGTATGCAACAACACTGATTCGTCTCAGACTGACACATTATCATAAATTTTCTCCATTACAGTTGGTTTTGGGTCAAGAACCTAATATATCTTATTTAAGAGTTTTTGGATGCGCTGTATATGTGCCTATAGCACCACCATACCGCACTAAGATGAGACCTCAAAGAAGGTTAGGAATATATGTTGGGTTTGAATCACCCTCCATCATTCAGTATCTTGAACCACTGACTGGAGATATGTTCACTACATGATTTATAGATTGTCGGTTTGATGAGACACATTTTTTAAAATTAGGGGGAGAAAGCAATAAAATCAAAAGAGAAATTTTGTAGAAAAATCCATCTTTGTCTCATCTTGATCCACATACTTCTATTTGTGAGCAAGAAGTACAAAAGATTATTCAGTTGCAGAAAATAGCAAATCAAATGCCAGATGCATTTACTGATTTGAAACGGATAACTAAATCATATATCCCTGCAGTAAATGTGTCTATCTGGATTGATGTCCCAAAAGGACTATCTGCTAGTATCACAGCTTCTGAATCTCAAACACGCCTGAAGCGTGGTAGACTATTGGGTTCAAAAGATAAAAATCCTAAAAAGAGAAGCGTAAGGAATAATAAAGATGATAATGCAAAAGAACCTGAAGAAGGTCAAGACTTGAGAAATCCTAATTTTTCTGAAAAAATCAGTGATCTCGAGACCCAAGTGAATGAAGAACTTCCTATAAGTTCCACTGGTGATGAGATAAATTTAGATCGATCGAAAGTTACAGTAGATAATGTTTTTGCATATAATATTGCACTTAACCTCATGCAAGATACTGCGGATCTTGAGCCTAGATCCGTCAAAGTATGTCGATGCAAAGATGATTGGCCTAAATGGAAAGAGGCAATTTAATCTGAGTTGAATTCACTCCGTAAATGTGAGGTATTTGGACCTATGGTCCAAACTCCTGATGGCGTAAAATCAGTTGGCTATAAATGAATTTTTGTGCTAAAGCGAAATAAGAGAAATGAAATTGTAAGATACAAAGCACACCTTATTGCACAAGGCTTTTCTCAAAGACCCGTTGTCAACTATGAAGAAACATATTCACCTGTTATGGATGCAATAACTTTTCGCTCATAAATTTAGTTGTACATGAAAATCTTGAAATACATCTAATGGATGTAGTTACAACTTACTTATATGATTCATTTGATAGTGAAATTTACATGAAAATTCCAGAAGGATTTAAATTACCTGAAACATGTAATAAGTCTCGAGAAATATTCTCAATCAAATTGCAAAGATCATTATATGGTCTGAAACAATCAGGACGTATGTGGTACAATCGCCTTAGTGAGTACTTGATAAATGAAGGA
>JAABOM020000075.1:13931196-13946222 GCA_011800125.2 Solanum clarkiae
ATATATTGTTTAAGCTTGGAGTTTGTCATATTGGGTAAGTATTCTTTGTCATTATATTTACTTGTTGCATTGCATACACGCATACTTAGTATATTCCAAAGTACTAACCGCATTTTTGTCTACATGTTATAATCATGTAGGGAAAGGCGATCTACCTCATCCTCCTTTGCGTGGCTAGATTGCTCGTGAAGACTTTGAGCTTTGGTGAGTTCCCATTCATCGAGAACAAAACCCTTATCTTCAAGCTTTGCCTTTGTTATTCAGATATTTAATGTACTTTCATTTTGACTTAGTATTGAGGAGCCTAGACTCGTATTCTTGGCTTTGTTTATTGTCATTGTTTAGAGGTGTGTCTGGATTATTGCTACACTTGGTATGTTTTAAACTATTTAACTTATGCTTCCGCTTATGATTACAAGTTGTCCCTTAGTCTCATTCCCCATATTTCATTGTCATCTATTCGCCACTTACCATTTAAACCTATAATGTGCGATTATGATTTAAGAGGCTTGTTTGAGGGTCTTTGGATTCTCATTCGCCGTGTCACACCTAGGCCCTAAGTTTGGTCGTGACAGTTTAATCAGAAAGATGCTTTTTGAGTTTTGTTAATTTCTATTGGGTTATTTAATTGGTTTTTAAAATATTGAATTATTTAAGAAAAATAAATAAGAAGTAGGTGAGAGTGCAACGTAGGTGGGCCTAATTTCCACTTTGAAGAATTGTGACTTTTTCGAAGATTTATGAATTGTGATTTTTTCGAAAGGTTTTGACTTTTTCAAGGAGGAGTTTGTTTTTTGAAAAGTTATGAATTTTTCAAAAAGTTATAACGTTTTCGAAGGATTATGATTCTTTTGAATATTTGTGACATTTTTGAAGGTTTGTAACTTTTTTGTGAAAGATTTTGATTTTTTGGAAGGACCGTGACTTTTTTATCACATAAATGAATAAATAAAACAAACATAATTGGTAGATGGGAGGGAAAAAAGGTTCTCTTTTTCCTTTTTTTTTTTAAAAAAAAAAACATCAGGCCATTCATCTTCTTTCTGCCAAAAAACCTTGCTTGTTTCCATATAGTAAACTTTTATGCTGAACTGTTTATGCACAAGCTGTATAGTATTTGGGTCCACTCAGAAGCTGAGAATTAAACTTGATATTTTATTATATGCAATACATAACCCTCTCTCACCCCACTTGTCCTCTTTTCTTTTTTTGGGGTTGACTTAAAGCAATATAAATATGTCAGAATATAATTTGGGTTTTTGTTTATTCATGTGTTAGGTTCTTGATCCCAGATCCCAAACTGGTTAGTTGTTCACTATTTCTATTGTTTTTGTAATTCTGTTGAAAATACTTGTTTAAAAATCTCCTTGTCTTCAACTCAAAATTTGTGTTATTGGCTTATTCTGCTGTTGTATCAAGAATCTATTCTGTTTTTCTGTCAAGGTTAGCTTTGACACATCACAATAATTAAATCGATAAGGTTGTTTAGGGGATGATGTCCTCTAACCAGAAACGTCTGTGTTCATGGTCCACTGTGGCAGTAGTTGCTTCAATTGTGACTTTGGTTTCAGTTGTTCATTTATTCCTCTACCCGGTTGTGCCTTCCTTGGATTACTTTAGGCAGTTTCAGAACTCTTGTATCGCTATTAATACATCCAATTCCAGTCAAGGAGAAAATAAGTCAACTCAAGGTAGCCACAAGAACATTACATCAACTGAAGGAAGTGAAACCAATTTTGCTACAACCCCCATGCCAATGATTGATCTGAATGCCAAATTTCCTGTTGATTTACACAATGCTGTGGTATATCGCACTGCTCCATGGAAACATGAGGTTGGCCGGTGGTTGGCTCATTGCGATTTAAATACTTTTCCAGTTAAAGTCGTTGAGGTAAATACATAGGAAAGTAGGAAACTGTGACCTGCTTTCTTTCGAATACTTATCTAAATCTTCTTGCTTGTCGCTGTTTTTTATAAGTTACACTCTTTTAAAAACAAATTCATCAATGGGTATAATCTGTTTTAATATCTAATCCAATAAAATCTGTAAGGTATGTTGCTCATATTTTCTATTAATCCTGTTTCTTGAGATGATTTTGCTCATTATAAGTGTACTGGTATCAGCCAATCAGTGGAAAGAGCTGCAGGAATGATTGCAGCAGTCAAGGCATCTGCAATCGCGAATTGGGTCAATGCCGCTGCTTTCATGGTTTCACTGGTTGGTAAACCTTCACTCTCCTTCTATCAACATATATAACGGAAACATAGTTCTGGTTAGTGTGTCCATGAAATGTTATGTAAAACTTTGTTCAAAAGCGTCACACATGGCATAAGTTGACATAAACAAGCAGAATATCTCCCCCCAAGACACCAAATATTTGGTTATATTGACATACTTCTTATAAAATTGGATTTATAATGCAAAGGCTCATTAACTTGTAAGATATTCGTGCCATGAAATGTTAGGACTCGAGTGTTGTGGCTTTTGTTTTGATTACTATGTTGCTTGGACTCTTCAAAAATGTCAACTAGTGTGTAGCAGATTATCCAAAAGTAATGTAGTCTTGAAGAATCCAACAGGGGTGCAGTGAAGAGTCTGCGCAACTTAAGTTTTGAACATTGGTTTTACAAGATTCAGAGATACAATTCTCCAACAATGTCCATCCGGCTTTTCGTGAAGTTGCATCTTAGGCATAAATGTGTCTTATATGCTCAAGAAATTGAACACAAATTGGTTTTTATTTTGTGCATTGATTAGCCAATAACTAACTTACAAATACTTGGTCATTTTGATTCGTGTTGATGGTTGTAATTGTTCAATCTCCTTTCCATTCTTGCAAGGGGAGGATACGATGTTATTTCCTATAACAACATATGAAAACACTCTTGGCATGTGACAAGTACTGATTACAAGAAATATACAAATTAAAGGCATTGTGTATTTACTTTGTGACATGTTTCTTAGAGTCGTCTTTTTTTCTTACTATAGGAGTTCTGATTTGGTTGCACCTGTAGTAAGCACTTGCTAGATTGGGGTTTCACAAATGTATGTGCACAGATTACAAATTCTGGGCTATTGCAAATTCATACCTCCTGTTTGATCTATCAATGACTTATCATTACAAAGATAAATAGGTACTTTGGCATTTTGTTATCTGTAGGGAGAGGAGGATATGTAACAACTTCTGACACTAAGAATCTCTGCTGAAACTTTTTTTCTAGGGTGAAACACAATCAAACTTGTGTCCAATTAGGCAATAATTGAAATCTCTCATCTGATTTTCATCATTACTAACATGCTATATCTTTTCAGGTGAAGAATGTGCAGAGAGGCAGGAGTTGAGCTGCAACTACCCTGGATCAAAGGAGCAACCTTTTGGGCATTGGGTTGTGTCTATTTGTCCTGCTTATTGTGATACAACTAGAGCAATGTGCTTTTGTGGGGAAGGCACAAAATACCCAAATCGCCCTGTTGCTGAGGCATGTGGCTTTACAATCAAGTAAGCCAATATATTTCTCATTTAACTTGTATTCGTATCTCTTCTAACTCAAGAACCCTGGCAGTAATTGCTTGTGTATGTGATTCAGTCCTCCATCCAAACCTGGTGATGCTCCGGTGACTGACTTCACAAAAGCTGATCTCAATATCTTTACAACAAATGTTAGCAAACGAGGATGGTGTAATGTGGATCCAGCAGACGCATATGCTTCCAAGGTGCTTTTCAAGGAGGAGTGTGATTGCAAATATGATGGTCTTTGGGGTCGATTTTGTGAGGTGTCTGTGCTAAGCACTTGTATAAATCAATGCTCGGGCCGTGGGTTGTGTCGCGGTGGATTTTGTCGGGTAAAATCAGTCCTCGTTGTCTTTTCTGTGAGGAAAGTTTCATAAGTATTTCACTAATATATATAGTGCAGAATTGAGCTGTAATAATTCGTCTTCCCTTTTTCAGCAAGCTGAAAAAGATTCACAAAGTACATAAGCACTGGAATAATTCAATTGCTAATACAAAGACTATTCTCTGTAAATAATGTTCTAGCATTACCTGGCTTTAATTTTGTTTGTTTTTCTGAAAGATAACTTGTTGATGCTTCCCCCATAGAGCATTTTGTCGTAATTTCTGAGGCAAACTATGAAGCATGTCCCTTCATATGCACACAAATATCTAGTTTCCTTCTGATAACTTTATCTTCTCCGAAAAAGTACGTTGAGAGTAACAGAGCTTTAACATGGTTTATCGTAACACAAGTTCTTTTTATTTACATATTGCAGTGTCACAGTGGTTGGTTTGGAGCAGATTGCAGTATACCCTCCGTTTTGTCATCCATTAGAGAGTGGCCTCTCTGGCTACGACCGGCGCAGGTTAATGTTCCAGAAAATGTGAACAGCAGAGGAAATCTTGTTAATAAGCTAGATGCTATTGTGGAGAAGAAAAGGCCCCTTATATATGTTTATGACTTGCCCCCAGACTTCAATAGTCTTCTTCTGGAGGTTAGAACATTTTCTTCCTGCCACATCCTATCTGTTCACTAGGAGAGTAGAATTCTAATACCTATTAGCTTCCTGGGTATCGTAGGGACGCCATTTTAAACTAGAATGCGTAAACAGAATCTATGATCCAAGGAATGCTACAGTATGGACTGACCAGCTGTATGGTGCACAGGTATCAACCGACTAAGTGTCTCCAACTAAGAAATTGTATGTTTGGGCAGATGTTGATTAACTATGCTTATATTTTCTTTAGATGGCACTCTATGAAAGTATGTTAGCTAGCCCTCATCGGACACTGAATGGAGAGGAAGCAGACTTCTTCTTCGTTCCAGTTCTTGATTCATGTATTATAACTCGTGCTGATGATGCTCCACACTTGAGCATGAAGGTATTGATGCATGTTTTCTTTTTTCTGTATTGTTTGGTCAAATAAATCACCACTAGGATATAAATATTGTTTCATTGGAGTAATTCAGCTGTTGAGAACCCATGCGATAAGTAGAGTTGTCTGGCTGTTGGCGCGTTCACATTGCGTGCAGACATCAAGCTAAACCATGATTTCCATTTTGTGTACCAAAACACCTTTTTACCAAGAAAAAACTCAGTATGATTATCACTCCTACCATTTTTAATCTTTTGTCAACTTTTTCCTGCTTGAAGTTGGGTACTTTTTGACAACAATAACACTTACAGCTGACATATACTGTTGAGTCCCACATCAATGGGCTTAAGGTTACATGGACTCCTTATATGGCCTTGGACGATCCTCCCCTCATTGGTTAGCTTTGGTGGTTGAGTTAGGTATGAGGTCCATTTATTTAAGATGGTATAAGAGCTAGCCCCAGCCTGAATCATTGTTGCATCCGATGCTGAGCCCCTTATCTTATATTGTCCATGCTCTAGATGTCCAATCTTGGGCATACGGGGGGTTGTTAAGTCCCATATGTGGGTTGTACGTTACATGGACTCGTTATATGGTCTTGGACAATCCTCTCCTCATGAGCTAGCTTTTAGAGTTGAGTTAGACCCAATCTCTATCTTTTTTTTTTTTTTGATTTGCACCGGGTGTCCGAGTCTCTTAGAGCCCCGACTAATCCCGGGGGTGCACAGGCTCTGGGCAAGGAGTTTCCCGCAAGTGCACCATGGTTAATTCAAGTTTTACCCAGTCCGATGGCCCTCAGAAATTGTTTGCACCCAGTGGGTTTCGATCTTGAGACCTTGAAAGGGAGCAAACCCCAAGGCTCAAGTCTATTACCACCAGGCCAACACCTGAGGGTTCCCAATCTCTATTTCTTTAATATATACCAATGGAGTCTACTTCTACTTTAAAATAAATATATATGAAGAATCTTAAAATGCTGCGGTTTCTGGATCCTAATACCATACATTTCATGAAACTACTTGTGTTTCTTATCTCAATTTGGCTTTGCACCTTTCTTATGATCTCAATTTCAGGAGCAAATCTATGGTGGGTTGAGAAGTTCTCTGACACTTGAATTCTATAAAAAGGCTTACGATCATATTATCACACAGTATCCTTATTGGAACCGCTCATCTGGAAAGGATCACATCTGGGTATGTTCTCTATAAAGATGTCCACATATTAATTTTAGAGAACAGTAATTAGACATTCTTAAACTTCCATAGAGAGATAAAAAGCAGTATACGAGGAAAGAAGCTGTAGTACTTCTATGGTATTGAGCTTACCGGTCTTATCTCTTTTTTTTTTTTTTCTGTTAAGGCAGTTCTTTTCATGGGATGAAGGTGCTTGCTATGCTCCTAAAGAGATATGGAACAGCATTATGTTGGTCCATTGGGGTAATACAAACTCAAAGCATAACCATTCAACAACAGCATATTGGGGTGATAACTGGGATCCAATTTCCTTGGATAGAAGAGGAAACCACACCTGTTTCGACCCAAATAAAGATCTCGTACTTCCTGCTTGGAAACGACCCGATGAAGGTTCTCTAAATGCTAAACATTGGTCCAGGTAGTTTTTCCTTTCAATTGTCATCCATGAAGCACATATATTAGGTCTCTATTAAGCTATAGTTATTTTGAAATGCAGCACTAGTTCAGATTTTATTTTATATTGACCAAGACCAAATGTGTTGGACAAATATACGTGCAGACCTCGTGAAAAGAGGAAAACATTCTTCTATTTTAATGGAAATCTTGGACCAGCTTATGAAAATGGAAGACCAGAAGCTACGTAAGTGATCTGAAAGCTAATAAGATTTCGATTTCTACTGCAAGTTGTGAAGCACTCTTATGTTTGAGAACCTAACCTTTGGATCTCTGACCGCTCACTCATTAACCATTATTGGTAGAAAAGAGCATGTTGGCCATTTGGATTGTCAGTTTACAAATAACTAAGCAGTTCGCATGCAGCTTGTTTAACAAAGTTAACATTAATTAGCCTGTCGTTGAAATCTGTAGGTATAGTATGGGCTTAAGGCAAAAAGTGGCTGAAGAATTTGGATCAACCCTTAACAAGGAAGGTAAGCTTGGCAAGCAGCATGCAGAAGATGTTATAGTGACACCACTACGTGCTGGGAACTACCATGAGGAATTGGCAAATTCTGTCTTCTGTGGGGTTATGCCTGGGGATGGTTGGAGTGGACGAATGGAAGATAGTATTTTGCAAGGATGCATACCCGTTGTGATTCAGGTACTTTTATTCTTTCATGCTTTATTCCGGACAATTGTCACAAATAAGTGCTTTCATATGAAGCTTTGTGTATACCATGGGCTGCTTTTGAGATATGGCCTTTTGAATCTCTTTAAGAGTGATTTATTTTTCTGATCAAAAAAAAATTTCAAAGCTTGTTGAACATATTCTATTCATTAGAATCCTTTTCAATCCATGCTTTTGGATTCTTCTCCTATGGCTTGTGTTTCTGACATCTGTTTCTCTATGTTCAGGATGGGATATACCTTCCATATGAGAATTTTCTCAACTATGAAAGTTTTGCAGTTAGGATACGTGAAGACGAAATACCCAATCTATTAAACATTCTTCGGGTAGCTCTATGTTATCTTCAGTTCAATGTAGAAGTCTTTGCATGGTTAGCTAGTATTGCTAAATAGCAAAATTTATTTTTTGTAGAGTTTTAATGAGACAGAAATAGAATTCAAACTGGCAAATGTGAGGAAAATCTGGCAGAGATTTTTGTATCGCGATTCAGTTGTGCTTGAAGCTGAGAGGCAAAAGGCAGTACGTGGGAGTGTTGAGGAGTGGGGTCTAATATTTTCGCAGCTAGAGGAAGATGATGTCTTTGCCACATTCATACAGGTATATATCATGTTTTCTCTAACGGTTTTGTGCCTGTAGATGTGTTGTGATAATAGGATTTTGGATCTAAATGTCCTAATATCTGATTAGCATTGGATCTGAATTTGTTCTCCTGCAAATGATACTGAGAGATATCTAACAGCTTCAGACAATGGCATAAATGCTAATTCCTTTTCACGTTGATGTGTTGATGTGGAGTAGAGATACAACATATTGATCTGAAACTAATTCATCGAGGAAGAATTATTGGAAGTAGTAATGAAGTTAAGAGTACTGCCAAAACAAAAAATGAGACCGAGTGAACATACTATCTTAGTTTAACTTACAATACTCAACTCACCATTATTATCCTCCCCTCAGAGACCTAACATCTTATATCCCAGTAAGGTCTTTTTAACTGAGGGATTCTGTCGAGGTTTTTTCCATGCTCAATTTGAAGTTTGTCTTTTTGACTAAACTCTTTGACCATTCTCACAAGACGTCTTTGATTGGAAAGAACTATATTAGCTTCACACACACGTCTTTTGTTTGGGAATGCTATTGAACTGTATTTCCTTTATATACTTAGGTGTTGCATTACAAGTTGCATAATGATCCTTGGAGAGGACAACTTCTGCAGAAAAAGGAATTTGGATTACCCAAAGAATGCTTGATTGGAACAGAGTGAGAAACTACTTTATACTTGGACCTGAAACAGGATTCAACACATAGAGGCTTTTGCTGTGGATTAAATTCATTGGAAATAGATAGTGAGCTGCAGTAATGCAAAAATTTTGGTCAGCATACCAATTTTGAGTCGATAGTTTCTGTGCAGGGACAGCTTAAGGCAAAAACATATCTTCTATTGTTCTTATTCAGGCTATATTTTATACATGTGAATGTGTCAGCTTCTCTTGGGGCTATATTTTGTACAAGATGAAAATTAGGGCACAAGTCTTGCCCTTTGTTTCATGTTTATGGACAAGTCATATATCTGATTGATTCCCAAAAGGGAAAAAAGTAAGTGATAAGTTGTATAATGAAATGGGAAAAGGGTAAAAAATGCCCTTAAATTACACGAAAGGAATAAAAATGCTCTTGATTTATACTTTGATCCAAAAATGTCCGTATTATCAAATGGGTCAAAATATGCTCTTCTTTATATAAATATATATATATATATATTTTTTTAAACATATTGTATTTCTAATAAAAAATATTATTTTAAAGAATTCTATTCTTTTTTAAAAAAAATCACATTAACTAATAAAATAATTTTTTTCCGTTAAAATCCTATTTATCAATTAAAATAGAACAATGTACTCCTGTAACAAATAATATGTAATAAATCTAAGATTATAGTAAACCCGACATTAACTTTTATTTAGATAACGATAAAAATAGTAATTATAATAAAGCAAAAAAATAAATTTTTAAATTTTTTTTGAATAAAAGTAGAATAAATATTTGCTAATTTAAAAATATTGTTAGAAAATAATATATTCAAAGATAAAATAAATAAAAAATTTATTTAAAAGAGGACATTTTTTAACCAAAGTATTGGAGCAAACTATTAATGAAGAGTATTTTTATTCCTTTCATATAGTTTAAGAAAATTTTTTAATTGATGCTGAAAATTTTCGATCATTATGTTGTCAAAGAATAATACATTGGTTCTATATCCAATAAATTTTAACTGTTTGTTTAAATAAAACTTGTGCACCGTACATTTTCAAATATTATCCGATCTTCAATTTATTTAAATTCAACAAGCAAGGAGATGATGTTAGTTAAATTCGTAGATAGGGATGTTGGGTTAGGTTCTCGGTCAAAGTCGAGTCTCAGGTTTGGAGTTGAGGTTGGGTCTATGGTCTTGGGTCCCTAGACATGGTCCGGTCTTAGATCTTGAGTAAGGGTCAAGAGTTGAGTAGTGTCTTGAGTGTGGGGTTGAAACCTGCATCTTGATTTTCAAGTCAATATAGGGTCAAGATAAGCTCTTGGGTCTTGAGATAGAGTTGTATTAGGCAGGGGTTGGGATTGTGAGTCGGACATGAAGGTTTGAGTCTCAAGGGATGACGGGGGAATGGTGGACTTGACTGATGGTGGGGTCGGGGAAAGTTGAGCATTTGAAAAAATTGGATCAAATTCAACTCAAGTCATTTTTAGTTCATTTCAAGTCAAGTAATTTTTTAATCAATTTTACTTTAATTCATTTATTAACTCAATCTATTTTAATTTGTTCAATTTTAATCTAATCCGCTCATGCATTTGACATTCCTATACGAAGATGTTGCATCAAAAAATTCCCCAATTTTTGGATTCACAATAGTAACCTTGCTTGAGGTTTATCTCGGTTACTCACTTGGTCTCTAGGGACAACTTTCTCAATTCAGGTAGAGAAGGTAACTTGATTATCTATATGTATTATATTAATAGGAGAGAACATAACCCCTTTATTAAGCCACATGTCATTATATTAATTTTTTATTTGTAAGTATATTAATTAATTAAAAATTTAAAATTTAAAAAAAATTGTCATAATCTCATTATATGCAGTTGCTTCTTTGAGGATAAAAAATAAATTGAATTATAATTTCATATTTTGCAAAATAATAAAAAACTGTCTACAGTTACTACATCGTAGCCCCCTCCCCCGCCTCTCCCGCAGCCCACCATGTCAATTACTTTGCAAATTTTTACTTTTAAATTTATTAAATAAAAATACATTTTGATTAACGGTTTAAATTAAAAATTAACTGCACTTCTTTTAGAGATAAGGTGCTTATAATTATAATTATCTTTATTAATTTCAAAATGAATACGACAGTTTTTAAAAACTAAAACATGTAAAAAATAGTTTTAAACAAAAAATAAAATAACAAGGACGAAAAAGAAAAAGCTCTCATCAACAAAGCCCACATTCATCTAACTTCCACTTTTTCTTCTCACATGTTTGAATATTAATTATCTGGAAAATGAAAAACTCCATTACTGTATTACTTCACAAAGAAATTATGGTAACTTTCTTCAACATTAGATTTTCTTTCTTCTCTCTCTGAGATCGTCATTGAACACTTACATCAATGATATTTTTTTCATTTTGAATCTAACATGTCAATTTATACAGTTTGTTTGTAGAAAAATATTTTAAAAAAATTAAAGAAAGAAATATTAATACAAATATTTAAAAAATCTTATTATAAAATATATATCATATAATATAACATGAAAGTATTATAATAAAATATTACTCTCTTTATCCTAATTTATGTGACATTCTTTCTTTTTTTGAGAGTCGAATAGTTTAAATTTGATTGAGAATTTGTGCATGGAATCTTTAAATTTTTTTAAATGAAATTTATATATTTCTAAGCTAGTATAAAGTATTATGAGTCACAATAATTGATAACTTAAAGTATTTAAAAATTATATATGAAAATTTTATTATCAAAGATAGATTGATTTGAATTTTAAAATCCAAAAAATACCACATAAATTAGGACGAAGACAGTATTAAAGAAAGACGATCGCTAAAGCAAGAGTTCAATTTATATGTCTAGTTTTAACTTTTTAACTTATGCACCACATTTACGTTAGATTAATTGATCCTACTCTTTTGGGGGTTTTTACCTTTGAGTTTAATTTCTACATATTTAGGATCGTTTGATAACTGGATAAAAATAATTATTTATATATTAATTCTCCTCTAATTTATAGAACATTTGATAAGTAGAGAGTAATTAAGTTAGACGTTTACTAAAATTAATACAAAGTTTCATTGAAAATTTATAAATCTGCATAATTAATACATGTAAGTTATAAAGGAAGTTATGTATTATTTTATGAAGGATATAAAGGATGAAATAATTAATACATGTATAGATAATCTCTGCATAACTAATACATGCATAATTCTAAGCAGCGATCGAATAATTCCTTGTGGTATAGAAAACAATTTAATACAATAGTATATAAGGTAATTCAAATCTTTTTTTTCGTTCTTATTTTTGTTTTCTATTTTCCTACCTATCCTTTATTTATTACGTAATTTTTACTTTTGTGCTTTAAGGGGAATACCTTGTACGCATTTATAGGGTATTGAATATACATTAAAGTTTGTTTATTTTCCAGTCTGGAATTTGTTGCTTAGTATGTAGCTTTTTTCATGTTATTATCAAACTCTGAACATTAAATTTTTTCTATACGAAGTTGTAAGTTGTCAAGCAAATAGCAATGCTAAAAAAAAATCTCATATATAATATAGAGAAGTATTAAATGGATGAAAAAGAAGAATTTCTAATCATTCGGATTCTGGAGAAATTGACTATTAAAGCAAAGTCGAGGGATGTAAATAATTTTCACCTTTTTAAAGATATTATAGGAATGTAAGACTATTAGTTATAATTCTTATTTTATGAAGACAAGTTGATAGGATATTTGCCATGATTAATTAGTAGATTATCTCTCACGCGTATATCTTTAATAATTTGTATTATATTTAAAAAAAATGCACTAAAGCTTGATAATTTTCAAATTAAAGTTGAAGAGATCCATGTGTTGTACTAAGATTATTACACCGCCAAAATTACTTATGTGGGGTTAAAGTTGCTTTAGTTTATTTTTAATTTTCTATGGGCAAAATGATATTTGAGAGTTACAAGCACGATAAATTAAGTTGCATATGGGATAAATATGTTGAGCACATTTTTTACGGTATGATAGGAAATAATAGTTATGAATCTTTTTATAGAGTTATTTGCAATAAATTTTAATATGATAGTAAATAAATTGTAATTTTAAATAAAATATGAATAAACATAATTTAATTAATAAATAATGTGGATACAAATCTGTTTATACTTTATTATTCTCTCCTAGAATTTCTTTGTAGTTCGAGGATCGTTAGTAGAGCAGGCTCTACTCCATTTCTTTTCTCTCCCTTTTCCGTAAGGTCCAATCTTGATGGCTAAAACATGGCATAAGTTATATGTTGACGGCTGACACGTGGCATAAGTTAGATGTAATGACTAAAATTTAATTGACTGATGCCATTAAATGGAGAGAGAAGAAATGGTCAATTAAATCGTAGTTATCAAATTTAATTTATGTCATATGTCAACTATTGAGATAAAATCTTGCAGAAAATGGAGAGAGAAATGAAATAGAGAGGAGCTTTGTCTACCATTAGTGGTGTATTTCTCGAACTAGGATTATTTGGATTTGATCTCCATGAAAATTTATTTGGATTTGAACTCCATAAAAGAATTTGAGTGAATCTTCTTGAAGTATTTGATTATCAAGAAGAGTAGAATTATAATTTAAATAGAGTAATCTCTAAGAAACTCTGACTAAAATAGCTCTCATTTTATAAAGTTTATAAAATTTCGATGTCTTTCCCGAGTAAACTTTGAAGAATGTTATGTCATGAGTGAGTTTCCAAATTATTTTCTTTCTTTTGACTTCACATTTCCCAAAATATAGACTGAAGGATGTAAGAGATGTTGTTTCATTTCTTAAGCGTGATTATACCATTCTTACGTTATAAATTATTTCATTCATTAAAGTTATGAATTATTATTCTCACCTAATTCTTTCCACATGATTCGCCATATACCTACACACATGATGAGAAATTAATTTACTTGAAAAGGTTATTAAATTGCTATAAATTGCAATCAGTTAAATTACTTTTCACGTGAAAATGAAGCTTTTATTTTTTTGATTAAACGGATAAATAGTTATATATATAGTAAATATTATCCCCTGTGAGGCTGAACTTGTTTGCTACCTTGTGGCAGCAGCTCCAGATCCTTAAAATTATACAAAATATTATCAAACTGTTCAAAGACCACATCCCGATCCGACTAGGAGTCATTAGTAACCAGCTCCCTATGGAGTCCTTATATAGCAGACCTTGAATAAACTCCAGTGGGTTAACAAAAACTTTTAAATCTCCAAAACATCCCATCCTAAAAGTAGGGTAAGCAAGTCTAATATTGAATAAAGTCAAGGATATTGATTTTTTAGTTATGATATAATAGGGGGAACTAACAATATACTATAAGGAGATGGATAAGCTGTTTCACATGATCAATCAGAATTGCGACCGAGTAATAATTATTTTTTTATTTTTTAATAAAAAATTTGCACAATATTATTTTTTATTGCAGAGTATTTTATTGTTAGTATGAGATTTTTCTATGAAAATTTAAATTTAATCAAATTTTTAATATAAATATTAAATATCGAGTAAAAATATCATCATCATCAACATTAGAGGGAAAATTAAATTTTTGATGTGCCTACTTAATAATACAAATTTCTCCGAATAAGTTGTGGTTTCTCTATTGTGTTTTCTAAGAATTCAAAATCTATCTCCTTTCTGAGCACATTAGCACCCAATGTGCCCAAAAAAAAAAAAACAACATTACATCTACTTATTGGGATATATACTATTAAACATGGAATATATACTATTGATCATGAGTTTAGATATAATATTTATTATAGAATAATTATTCATCCAATCTTAATAAAAATTTTAATAGATCATATAATCGATTATGTGTCCATTTACTTATATAGTAGATGATTTAGTGTATAGAGTTTTAGCTTATACACAGAAGATTAAATCATCAGTTCTTATAAGTATAAAGTTTTTCGTTCACAATCTAAGATGGAAATTGGACAAGCCATCGGTATGATTGCAACACAAGATTATATATAATTTATCATGATTATGGAACGGTGTAATTCCAACCTCTTCTGCTAATGCATATTATATGTATTGAACGGGACCGAGTAGAGATAGTTGTTTTAGACTGACCAATAAAAACATATTTTCTAAAATGTTAAATGTACTTATATTCTCAATCCTGATATAACTATTATGATCTGTATACATTATTTATTGTTTTGATTTATTAAAACGGTGAGATTTTGAAGATAAGTCAATATGCCTGATAGATTAGATGATAATAATATATATTGATGAAAGAATAAGTTAGTTGACTGAATCCATGTCTCGATATAGAGATTGATGATATACCTTTTGAGAAGCTTATAAGTTTTCATCGTGTCAAACCTTGCAAGTAGATTTATGAATCTGACACATGAAAACTACTAAAAAACTGCGAAAATACGACGGACAAAAAAGCGACGGGCTGCGTCGCTCCAAAATGCGACGGACATAACAACGCCGTCCGTCTCTTTTGTGTATATATTTTTATTTTTTTATTTTTTTCTTAAGCTACGGACTGC
>JAABOM020000075.1:13946322-13978569 GCA_011800125.2 Solanum clarkiae
GTTCTCTTGCGAAAATTTTCCTACATCCAAAGAAAATTTTTTAGTTTAAAATTGATATGTGTTGATTGCTGGGGATTTGAGTGAGACGGAGCTATTCGTGCCCAGCTATTCTTCTGTAGATAAGACCTGCAAAAATTTCTCTGCATCCACAGAAAATTTCTTAGTTTTAAAAAATGAAGTGATCTTTAATACATTACTGATATGGAATTATTTGCGTCCAGGCTATTCTCCTGTAGATAAGACCTGCGAAAAAATTTCCTACATCCACAGAAAATTTCTTAATGTTAAAAATGAACTGATTTTTGTTGATTCTTCGGTTATCTGCTCTTTGTATTGGCCTCCGATGAATCGCTTTGAGTTCCCACCACTTGGTAGACAGATGGTAGAGATACACATGTTCTACTTTTGACACAGATTCATTGATGTGTCATGCTTGTCTCGAATTTTAATCGGGATGAGAATCCTTAATGTGTTTTTCAGACTTTTAACGATGCTTAGTGAAATTTTGAGGGCAACCTCAAAATTTTTGTCCCAGTTTAGATGTTATCAGGAATTGACAACTGATCAGAAGCACCTTGAGAAATTTTGAGATTTTTCTTAAAAATTCTGTCCCAGTTTAAGTTTTACTCCGCTTTAAACTTTGATTTATTATAGAAGGATCTCTTTACTCAGAATTTTTGAGTTCCTTTAAAAAATTTTGTCTCAGTTTCCTTTCCAAAATATGACCAAGCCGTTGTAGCGCTTACGTATCCCGTTGAGTCAGGAATCAGGTCAAACGTAGTTCCCCTCTCGAGGGGTTGAAAAATACAAATATTGAACAGGAAAAACGACCTAGGCCAACATGGATTTCCTACGTATCTCTTTCTTGAGAATTCAGGTCAAATGTAGTTCCAACTAAGCAACAAGGAATAAACAAAGTGATATAATCGAATAACAAAGCAAATGACAAGATAACAGGAAAAGATAGTTTCAGATTTCTAGATATAGTGTATCTTGACAGCATATGAGCCGATCGTCAAATTGTAGTTGGCGATGCTTGTACTAAATCATCTGGCGCTATCTTCTTAGTTGTGCACGAATCTTCTTCTTAGTTGGTAGTATTCTCCCCATGATTAGGTAAAGGATTCTTGTTGACATTGGGAGCAACAGTCCAAAGGGCAACCACGTCAAGACCAATTAAGTCCTGGATTTTATGCTTCAGATTTAGACAATCTTCAGTATCATGCCCGACACTGTTAGAGTGGTAAGCACAAATCTGATCACCCTTGAAGAAACGAGAATTAGTGTCTCGGAGGGACAGGCTGGATCAATCCTTCAGCTGATAACCTTTCAAATAGTTTTGTTCGGCTTTCGGCAAATGGAGTGAACACTCTAGGAGGTTTCGAGTTAGGAGGGTTATAGTTATTTTGCGGGGGTAGAGGCACGTGATCATAGTTGGGATGATTCCGCCGGGGAAGTGTAGGGATCTGGACCCTTAGGAATGTCGGACTTTTGCGATTTGACTGTGGGGTTTGGGGATTTTGGATTGGATACCTGGCAGAGGGATTTTGATAAGTTGATTGTATATGGGAGCAACTTGGTAGTGAAGATTGGTAATTTGGGATGATATTTGGATATTGTGGGGAGTGATAATTGGGATGAGTAGTTTGGTAATGAGATGTGGGGGTAGGTTGAAAATGGATTTGAGTGACGAACTTTCTGGGGTAGTTACTAGGGATTCTCATTTTGTTCTATATGCCGGAGATGACCGACACATCTTCCTTTATTTTCCTCAATATTTCGGATGTTCCAACTGAAGTTGATATACGAGTGATCTTGCCCGTTTTAAGCCCATCTTCAATATTCTCATCGATTTTTACTATATTCGCGAATTTCGCTCCAACAAGAAGCATCATTTTTTCATAAAACTCTGGTTCCTGGGAGTGCACGAACACTTCGATGATTTCCTTTTCCGACATGGGAGGACGTACCCTGGCAGTATTTTTCCTCCATCTATAGGCATATTCTCGATAGATCTCGGTCGATTTCTGTTTGATCTTCTCCAATGAATAGCGGTCTAGCAATATTTCAATATTATTAGCAAATTTTTTAATAAAATCTTTGGTCATGGCACTCCAACTGGCCCACAGGTTCATTTCTTGAGAGGTATACTATTCTAGGGCCTCCCTGCTTAGACTTCGGCTGAAAAGATGCATCATCAATGCCTCATTTTTTTCGACAACCACAAGATGATCACAATAAGCTCTCAGATGAGCTATGGGATTTCCGCTTCCATTGAAAGTGTCAAACTTCGGTATTTTGAACCCTTCTAGCAGGTTCAAATCGGGGTGAATGCACAAATTCTCATAATCCAGACCCACAATATCAGGTGTATAGTGAAATTGCTTCATAGCTTTGGCAATTTCTTTCTTTATATCCAATTTGGCCATCTCTTCCTTGGCCTTCCATTCTTTCTCCTTCTCCTCATAATGATCAATATCGGAGTAAGTGGTGTGAGGAATTTGTGGATTTGTAAAGATTTTAGGAGGTGAAATTTGTGTGGCAGGTGGATTGTATTGGTCTGGGAGTTGGCTTTCAGGAGGGATTATTTGGGGGTGGATAGTGTGGGCTATTTGAGAGGAGCTGTCGGCTTGAGTAATATTTGAGTTCTGGAGAGTAGAGGGTCCTGCATTGGGAAAAGCTTGAACGGGGATAATTGGTGGGTTTGTTGAGATGGGGATAGGTTGATGAGGAGAATAAAAATGAAGTAAGGGCCTCCCGTCGTCTGGAACGGGAAGATTAGTAGTGATGGCCAAATTCGCCAATTCCTGAGTCTTCTTCATTTCCATTTTCATATCCATGATCTGTTGCATTAACTGTGCAATCAATTGGTTCTGTTGTGTGGTAACAGGGTTTATCACGGTAATCTCTGTCAAGTTTGTATCATTATTGTGGTCTGTCATTTTTCCTTTTTGTCAGTTTTGGGAGGGGGAGAGATCTTTATGGGCTCTGAATCGGATGAAATAAGGATGATCGGCTAGCTTATCAACACAGATCAATTCTAAATTACCTATCGAATGAAAATAACTCAAAAGATGAATATGTTAGTCCTTATTTGTATTAAGTAATGCAAAATATCACACAGAAGAATAAACACATAATAGTTGCATTGTTTGAAGATGTATTAGCCCATGAAGATGAAAAAATGACTAAAGTAGGCGAAATGTTGCCTATTTAAATTGTGAATCGGGGATATATTTTGACAAGATCTCCTCACATTTCTTTTTTTAAAGTTGATGATTCCTTTGAAAGGAAGGACGACGAAGAAAAACAAAATTTTCTAAAATATGGGACCGAGCCTTGAAAGGTTGCCTATGTATCTCATGAAGGAGAAATCAGGCCCTACATAGTTCAAAACTTGAATCTTTTCCGAACTGAAAATGAAAAATTCACTTTTGTCTAATGAAAGAATAAAGTTTTAGAATTTGAGAGGGGATTGATTTTTGTTGAGAAACTTAAGACTCAAAGAGTATTTGGATGCATATTTGATAGTGACTTGATTTATGTGCTTAAGATGTTCTAGAAATTTTCGAAAAAAAGTGGAATAGAAGGGCAAACTTGAGACTCGTATAGTATTTGGACAAACTTTTGATAGTGACTTGATTTATGTGTTTAACGGATTCTAGAAACCTTTGAAAAGGAGTACGCTAGAAGACTTCAAACAAAGCAACATAATCACACCAATTGTTACAAAACATATATCACATAAACAAGATATTACGCGTCCTGAACAGATATGTGACCCTTTTATGCCAAGGGTAGGCCTAACAATTTGAAGGACATATACATAATTAAACGTTCCATTGCCCCAAAATATTTGTACAAGCTTGATAAATAAACTCAATAGGGATACATAATATAGGAAAGGGATACAAAAATAATTAGTCCCACGCAGGAGTATAGTCCTAAACTAAATCTTCTTGGAAGATTTCTTCTTCTCGGACTTCTTTGAACTTCTTTGGATGGAATGCCCTGTAAACAACCTTCATGATTAAAATGTGCTAATAAAATAACTCCCAACCCCCGAGGACAAAGGTTCGTCAAATAACATATACATCCTTCAAATATAAATACATAAGCATGGTCGCCATTTTGGGCCAGGGGCCACTTTGGACTCAAGGTGGTCTTTGTAACGGGCCCAACATGTCTTACATGTTGGGTCGTCTTAGGTCAATGCTTAGAAATAGGAATTTGGTTTCGCTCTATCCTGGGTGTCCAAGAGAGTGTTTTGAATGAACTTGGTATCCAGGTGGACAACTTGAGCTGGAAATTCATGATAACCATTGGACGAACCTGTAAATTATCACTTATTCCGAAAGAGTTAAATATTTGAAAATCCAACTGCGGGATCGCATAACATCCTTCCAAATACACAAGATAAAACAGGAAGTGTCATGAAATGCAAATGACAGTTTCATATCAAATTTAAACAGATAAAGCAAACAAGAAAATATAACTAATCAAATCAAATAGTTAGTCAAACAACTTAATCTAATGGTTAGAACTTAATTGAAAGTTACCCAGCAGAGTCGCCATTTCTGTTATGTGAAAAAATGACTTTTGAAAAGAAAAAATCAAAAATAAAAAAAATCGGTTTGAACTTAATTAATTTAAGAAAACCAATTCTCAAAATTCGAAAGAAAACAGAGTCGGCACCTAATTTTAAGAATAATTAGGAAACCAATAAATATTTAAAAAAACTTAACAGAAAAAATCTTTTTAAAATCCAAAGAAAGGGTTCAGGTTCACATTTTCACTTCAAGAAGGTTTTACGCACTTGAAATGGCCGCTAAATGCGGTTATCCGGCGATTAGAAAATTGACTAACTTTTAAAAGATTTTATTGACTTTATTGATTAGTTTTAAAAGGATTGGCTACATTTGAAGAAAGTTGACTAAACTTGAAAAAATTTACTAAATTTAAAGAGACTTGACTGAATTTGAAAATGTATTAATTTTGAGAGAACATACTAATTTATAAGGATTGACCACATTTCAAATTAATTCAGTTTGAAAAATCAATTAGCTTTGACGAACACTTGAACTATTTTTGAAAGAGTTTCATAAAAACCTAATTTGATACAAAAATAATTCAAACGCTAAAGAAAGGAAAAAAATTAAAATGAAAGTCAACATAAATGGTTCGTCTTTCATGTATTTCAATTAGATTAAAACCAAAAATATAATAAACAATGTTAGCATCCAAATAAACCAAACAAATCTATAAGCATAAAGGAAAAGAGTAAATATTTTGGGCCTTTTAGCCCCTTTAATTCATGCTGCGACTCTTGGGCCTTTTTAGCACCATCTCCAATACATATCAACTAGTTTCCTCCTATATATCATCTGTATATCATCTCCAAAAGACTTGTGATAGCTTTTTTGTTGTATGAAGGAGAGACTGACTCGAGGATACACAATTATTGGGCCTTCATGACCCAAATCCGAAATGCAAAGGTAATGGAGGAGAGTTCAATTGGAGCTCTTTTTTAGGGCGCGATACTGGGACGTGATTATGGCAAACTTCGACACCACCAAAATGGGAGCTTCGTCTATGCTTTTTTTACTTCAACACCAATAATTTCAGCTTCGAAATCTTATGAGTTTTCTGAAAATTAGCTTAAGTATCAAAGTAGGAGTTTTTAGTGTTCTTAAGAATTTGCTCGGGTTTTCAAGATGATCCTTGGCTGCCTAAAAATGATGAAGGAAATAGGATTTTATAGGAGACGATTAGGGTTCGAAAAAAATGGGGGAAAATGCAGGGCAAATTGGGAAAATTAGGGGTTGGATTTGTTGTAAAATCCTCAATGGATTGAAAATCTTCACCATTGATTGAGGGATCGAGACGCGTGGGTGACTTTTTCAAAAAATTCCTACTAAAGTGATACGTTTGTCGGGTTTGTTGGGGGTCGAGTGGAATATTGAGGAAAAATGGGGGTGTCGGTTGTTGGTTTTGCGTTTGGTTTTGGTACTTTGGGGAAGCGTCTGGGTTCTGTGTGTTGGTGGAGGAGAGGTGGTCGTTGGTCGGATGAAGAAGAAGGAGAACGAGGGAGATAGAATGGGCAATGGTTTTCTGGTCTTTGGTCTGTTAAGGGGAAAGGGACGAGGGACGCGCGCACATAATTAATTTGTTTTTTCAAGAACTAATTATTAAAAATTTGATGACTAACTTATATCATAGAGGGTAAAAATTGGGTGTCAACATCTTCACTTGCAAATTACCTTGATCAATAGATTTAGGAATAAGCATTCAGTAATAATGTTTCTTCTGATAAAAAAATATATATTGTGTCACTTCTTTTTTTCATTATTGATTGTGAAACTAATAGGTGTATACAACGAAAAATCATCCATTTGAGTTAGAATACTATAAAGTGAAATTTTACAAACAGACAATTTAAAAAGTTTTACATGACATATTATCAACTACTAAATTAATTAAATCATCATGATTCTTGTTATTATTTAAAATTTAAAATGATATAATTGATCTGTATCTCATAATATTTTAATATTATTGAATTATTTATATTAGGTGAATACTATTAGTATAAAAAGTAAAACTAAAAGAAGTTGGGGTTTTATCCATGAATCAATGTGCAAAAAGTAAATAACTTAAGGTGCAAAATATAAAATAAATAATTTTATATCTATAACTAGAAAGCCCAACTTTTTCTTTTTATTTGATTGTGAGAATAGAAATAAATTTTATATTTAATTGTTGTTAATCTTTGATTTTTGTGAAAAAGAAAAAAGAAGATAATATTTATTAGGAATGTTATTAATAACATTACATGAAACTTTTATACTTGCCTTTTGACAGATCATGCAGTTTCAAGAACTCATCCTCAAAGAAAGTATAAAGAAGTATAAACAACGGAAAATTTTTGAAGCACAGGAAGAATGCACTTCATATTTAAGAAATTGTTTAAATATATTCTACTTTTTCTTTTACCAAGAGTTAAAAATATAATATCATACAATTTGTATGTCTATATTTTTGTACCATTACGTAATATCATTTTTTATAGTTAACTATGAAATATAATATGAATATAATCAATTTGGATGTTTTCATATGTGCACATTTTTTTTTATGTGTGTATGCAGTTTTGCTGATCTGATTTGTGGTTATAATTAAAGTTTTAATAACTAGAATTGAAGGGAGTCATGGAGTAATTGGTAAAGTTGTTGTCATGTGACTAGAAGGTCGGGGGTTCAAACCTTGGTAATATTCTCTGGCAGAAGTGCAAGATAAGGCTATACATACAATAGATCCTGGTGGTCAGGCCCAGTGCAAGGTAAGGCTATACATACAATAGATCCTGATGGTCAGGCCCTTCCCCGAAAGTGCACCGGCCCTGTCTTTTTTTTTTAATAATTATAATATCAATTAGTGAAGGAAAAATCTAGTTGTTAAAAAGAAGTATAACGATCGAATTCTTGTCATTTGTGAAGTAGCAGTTAGTCAATGCAACTTTCGACGCTCCTCATGGGTCATCTGGAAACAGTCGCTTTATGTTTTTAAACATAGGGGTTAGACTGCGTACATCCGACCCCCCCTCACCCTGCAATGAGCGGGAGCCTTTTGAGGCACTGGGGTATGTTGTTGTTGTTGTATTATTGACTAATAACGACTGGACCGGTGACGACAAAATTTTTACTGATCGTTATTGGCTAATAGCGACCGAATTTATACTTACCGATAAAATTTTCCCTCGTTAAAGATCTATTTTCTTGTAGTGTAACTATCATGTACTAAATAGACATTGCAAATTTTAACTTATATTAATAGATAGATCCTATGATGAACATGTGTCAATGATTATAATTTATAAAACCACATATTTTTTGGGTAATATTAGATGATTGAAAAATAATCATTTTAATAATTATTATAAACTTAGCTCTTTTAGAAAAAGAAAATTTAAAATTGTACATATCCTTAAAAAGTAAGTAAAATTTGTATATGTATTAATATTTATAATTCATTCTTTTACTTTTTTAATCAATATATCATATTTATTTTGGAAGATGAATTAAAATTCAAGTTGAAAATTTTCACTCTTGAAAGTAAAATATTTCCTATTAAAGATAACTCAATCCTCTATCGACAAATACAACTTTAATACACTACAACTGCATCTAATTGTGTAATTAGTTAGTTAATCAACCAATTAGTTTGTTAGTAAGCTGTTAACATTCCGTTAATTAGTTAGGACCCTTTTTGTTGGTTGAGTTGCATACACATCTATTGAAGACTACAATTTTTCATTCTATCAATACAACTTACAATTGTCAAGCATGGCTTCTAGTTATGAGCTGAGCCAATCTTCATCATCAATACAAATTTAATATGGTTCGTCCTTCGATTGATGTTCTCTTTAATCTTCATCTTCGTTTTTGCTTCCTTCCAAATCGATACATACAATTGAGTTCATTGAGCATATGTCCATTTCCCTTCACTTACATTTCCTTTGGCCATATCTAGTTATTTATGCATATGAGTTTTGAGCTGAGGGTTTTAGGAAACAGTCTCTCTACTTCTATGAGGTAGCGGTAAGGTCTGCGTACAATCTACCCTCCCCAGACCCCACTTGTGAGATTTTACTGGGTATGTTGTTGTTGTTGTTGTAGAGCATATGTGAAGCTCAGTACTTTGTTCTTGTTTGCTGCAATTCATAGTGATTTTTTATTCGATTCTTGACAAATTTGGTTATTGTGTTAATGGCAAGTATTGGAGACACAAGTGTGGTAAGCACTGAGAGAAATGATGTTGGTATTGACACCAACAATGCACTGTATGTGTATCCCTCAGATAGTCCTTTGATGATGCTAGTCCCAACTCAAGTTGATGGAGGAGGATATCAATCCTGGAGAAGAGGAATCTGTTCGTGAAAAACAAATTAGGCTTTATTGATAAAAGTTGTAAAAAGCCAATTGCAAATTCACCTCAGCTCCGCCGATGGCAGAGGTGTAATGATATGGATTCTGAATTCCTTAACCAAGGAAATTTCAGATGGTGTAGAGTATATGACTGATTCTGTGGAGCTGTGGAAGGAATCAGAGTATAGGTACGATCAGACCAATGGAGCAAAGTTGTACCAAATTCAAAAGAAAATAAACGAGCAACTTTGGACATTACTGTATACTACACAAGAATGAAGAAATTATGGGAAGAATTCAACAATTTGAACCTGAGGAATTAGTGCAATTTCACATGTACTTGTGGTGCCAAAGATAACATGCACAAAGCTAAATAGGACAGGCATTTAATACAATTTTTTATGGGATTAAATGAAGTCTACGCTATGGTGAGAGGAAATATACTCGTGATGAACCCACTCCTTTCCAGGGCACAAGCCTTTTCACTGCTGATTCGAGAGGAAAAGAAAAAGAATTCAAACCTACTATTCAAATCAACCTTCTCGAGTGTCAATACTATCAATAACAATGGCAAAGGTCTGATTGGAAGAGGTTACAGAACAAACTTTTCAAACAACTACTATCCAGAAAACACTAGCAATTCAGGCAACAACTATCACTTGGGAAGTAACAGGTATGATTCTGTGATTTTTGCAAAAGATCAGGACATACAAAGGAAAAAAGTTACAGATTGCATGGATATTTCCAGGGAAACAATGGCCATAATCAGAGATCAAATCACTATAATAATGAACAACAATTCAGACAGAACAACTGTCAGATATATAAAGGGAAATGAGTTGTGGCTAATATACATGGCATCTCAAGTGACATTGTTCCTAACCATAGAGAAGAGCACACACAGAACAATAGTCACCAAAGCTCAAGCATCACACAGGAACAATATGCCCAAATCATGAATCTACTACAACAGTTTAAGTTGACAACATTGGAGGAGATCCAAATTCTTCAAGTACCAATGTTGATCCAATGAACTTTGCAGGTATTGTCTGTCTTTCATCTATTAATTTTGACAAACCTTCGTGTAAATATTTTGAATCAAATGTTGGACTATGTATCATTGACTCGGGAGCTTCAAACTGTCTGACATTTAACAGAAAATTCCTAACTAACAACAGAATGCTACCATACCCTATACTTGTTTTACTCCCTAATGGATATAGAGTCAAAGTGACAGAAATTGGTAATGTTCCAATTATATCTAATATAGTCTTACACAAAGTATTTTATGTGTCTTCTTTCAAGTACAATCTCATCTCAGTTCACTCTTTATCTTTGTCTATAAAGTGCATGATTTTTTTCAATGATGCACTTTGTCTATTACAGGCTGCTTCAATGAGGAAGCCTCAGATGCTTGCTAGTAACAAGGATGGACTTTACTTCCTATGCTCAAGATATGTGAAGAACAATGATGGTGCCACTATGACTTCTGTGTGGTGTTGTCTTTCCAGTTATAGCCCATTTGTTCTTTTTCCATATAGTAATGTGTGTCTTAATGTTGACAAGGTTTCTGTAAAGGATAGGTCTTGTCCTACAAAGGAGTGTAGAATATCCAGTATTTCATGTTCTAATCATGTTCCTGATACTCTTATATCCAACTCCAATTATCATAATAAAACTGATTTGTCTGCTAATGCTTCTGATATATATCTCCTGGAAACAATGTGGACTTATTATGGCATAACAGACTTGACCATATGCCTTTTGCAAAAAATAAGAATCATCCCCACACTCCCAACTAAATTCTATTCTAAACAACCCTTTGTTTGCACCATATGTCCCATGGCAAGACAAGTCAGGCTACTATTTAGCCAAAGTACCACTCAATCTACAGCAAACTTTGAGATACTTCATATTGATTTGTGAGGACCTTATCATGTACCCACACATGACAATTATAGATATTTCATTACCCTTGTAGAAGATTACAGCAGGTCCACTTGGACACATCTATTGAGTACCAAAAGCAATGTCTTACAAAGTAGACTCATCATAGCTTGATGTAGAGTGAACATCAAGATTTCATGTAATAGTCCGCATAGTCTTATATGTCGGTTATGGTCTTATTCCCACATATGTAATGTTAAGGTTATGAATTGATTTAGTGATGTTTCTTCTCATGATTTTAAGCTTACATGTTTGTACATATTGTGTCCTTATCCTATTGGTTATGATTATGTATATTGATATTATTGTGATGTCCTTTGGTTCATGGCTACCTACATACTTAGTACATTCCACGTACTAACACATACTTCTTTGTCTACATAATCTAACCATGTACGGATGGACGACAAGGAGACTATTCCATTGCATGGCTAGATTCAGACTCCAAGCTTAAAGATTTGTTGGTGAGTTCCATGCTTCGGGAATAAGCCCTTTATGATACTTTTCCTTTATGTTGAGACCTTATCATTTTCATTTGTTTGATGTATATCTTGAGGGGTGAGCTAGTAAGCTTTGTGCTAGTCCCAGCCAAGATCTATGATGTAGAGGTATGATTGGACCTAAATAGATTGATGTATATTGCCCTAAGGGAACTATGACTTTTATTTTGATAAACTTCCACTGGTTTATTCTCTTGTGTATACTTGTTTTACCTTATGAATGCTTATGATATGAACACGAGGCTTGGATGGGATGCCTTCAAGTGTCGCACTCGCCGTGACACTGCTAGGCCCTAGGTACGAGTCGTAATAATAAACAAGAAACAAGCCTCCATGAACGCGGAAGCACAAGCGCGACTGTGGAGTAAAAACGTAGCTGCACCTATTTTAGCTTAGTCCAGAGGTGAGAAAAACCTAGCTTACCTAGAAGGCTAATTCACGTGTTCTGAATCAATCTACAGTTTCTACATGAGCTTTACCCTTTATGATCGACTCAAAACCCCGTTCAGCTGTCAAAATACGAATCACAATGTAAAAGTGGTTGTTTTGGCTAAAATATCTCAAGAAATGGGGAAAATATGATAACTGCGACTAAAACGGAGAAAAAACAAGTCCCACTCCCGAAATACCAAACCAACTCTCATAAAATGATCTCTACATCACTCTGAGTCTATAGCCAAAAATTGAGCTCAAAATGAGGCTCAAAACACTAAGAAACACCCCAAAAATCACATGACATTTGTTATCGGAACAACATATATGTACAACAGATTCCCAGTGAAATTACTCAAAAATGCAATCAAATTAATAGAATCCAAAGATACTACAGCGTGCGTCTCCAGAAGAAGTACAATTTAGAGCCAAATTTTACTTAATTCCAGTAAGAAATGGTGAAAATATCGCAACTCGATTTTCCCGGCAATTTACGATAATATACTCAGAAAAAACAGCGATTCTCACCTCGAAAAAATGCCAAAGCTGAATCCGAGGTCCCCACGACATTCCTCGTGAAATTTCCTAGAATATAGCCTTTTAAATCACTTAATTTGGATATATATTCACAAAGTTATGATTAAATGAAATTTTGTCTTGTTCCCTCACAAGCTGGCCACCGCCTATGCTATGGCGCGCACAGACCAGGCCCATGCGCCCGTGCCATGCCGGGCACACGGAGGGTCGCCCTACTGTTGTGGCATCAGTTATTTTCAAAACTTTTTCGAAGTTTTCTGAGCCAATCTGATGTCCGTTTTATGCAAGTAAACTATGTAACCATAATCCAAAAATGCAGTCAAAATTTCCAACAGAGCTTTTTACAATAAATTGAGAGTCACACTTCTTTCCAATTAATTTAGGTTGAGGAGGTCAAAATGCATCTACAAATCCCCACCATCCAACGAAGGGTCATTTTAAACTAATTTCGACATTCCAAAGTTGATCCCGCTATCAGAATTCCATTTTGAGCATGTTTACCAAGGTTATCATCGAGAATCACTTTTTAGCTCAATTTCACAAATTCTTGGTTGAACTCATACTTGAACTCCCATGTCTCGGGTCAACTATGCTCTTAGCCTAATTTGGTCACTCCGAAGCTGAATGAACCGTCAGAATTCTACTCAGAGGCCATTTATTAGGACTTTACTAGAAAACTCATTTTATAGTTATAATGTTCCGTTCAACTCAAAAAGTTGTATAAGTCGCAATTTATTTACCCAACCACCACACTAACAGTACTAACAAGTCCAAATGGCCAGAGGTCACTATGCACATGCTCAAACTGATAAGTTCATCACGGAAAAACAGAAATGACCTAAATGGTCATTACAATCTTGTAGGAAAAAAATGGAGTGGAATACAAGTTGCTTAACATGTATCGACAAGCCACCTTACAATGATCTTGAAAATCTGTCACTTCCTGAATAATACTGGACCATATTCCCGTGTTTTGAGACATCTCAGCAGCCTTACAATGTGTCAACATGCAAAATATAACCACTGTCAAAGAGTTTCAAGTTTTCAAGCTCCCTTCTTGATGAACATGCCCCTTGTTATTTTCAAGATTTTGCGTTCAAAACTGATTGAATAGGTGAAATGAAATGGACCACTTCCCTCCAAGAATAAAATTACATCAACGTACGTCAATCAGACATAGGCCTTCTTCAAGTCAAAAATTGTCTTAGATAAGGAATTGAGATTTCAAATCATGATATTGCAGTGCATAGCCGACAGAGAGTACAAGAAAGTTGATTTAGACCTTTCATGATGGATCACCAGCTCCCAAATGATAACCTACACCTACAAACTGTAAGCATCATGGGTTTTGGAGTTCTCTAGACTGTTTGCAGCACTGAAAAACAGGCAACTAATAGTGATGCTTCTTATTCCTATTCATTTGCGTACTCTGAAGCACTCAAATATTCACCATGTTCCTCAAAGTACTCAATCAATCCCTTCAAGAATTTATCACCACTGACTGTCTCAGTATCACATACAAGACAGCACTGTTTCCTTGCTCGTGTCACAGCAACATTCATTCTCCTTCTGTCACTAAGAAATCCCACCTAATTATGAAATGTTTCATATTAGATTCAATGTGTTGCTACACAAAATGAGCAGTTTAGTGATTCATTAGACAGTTTCTACAGTTGTCAAGAGTACCTCTTTCTTTGAGTTTGATCGGACCATAGAAATGATAATAGCTTCTTTTTCTCGACCCTGGAAACCATCAACAGTCGAAATCTCCATTTCTTTTAATTTGTCTACATTACTTTTGAGTGTTTTCAAGAAAACAACCTGCACAAGCATCTATTATATAACACTCAACACCAGTTTGGTCTTTTTATTATTAAATCACTTACCTGCGCTGCATAAGGAGTGATTAGTCCAATATCAGAAGCTTGGACTCCACTTTCAACTAATCTCATTGCATGGCCAATGGCAACCGCAGCTTCACCTTCATTTAATGTGCTATCTTCTTCATCTTTTTTTTCTTCCATGTCACACCTGCAACTATAGTGTTAAGACCTGACAGTAACACCAAAGGGATGGTACAGGAAGAATTTCTACACGTACACAAACACAATAATTCCAATTTCATTCTGGTGCGCAAACCATCTTGACATTAACTATAGAACATTCATTCAAGAAGTTAATTGAAATGGGAGAAAGAAAGTCCAAAAAATGGGAGAAGAGAGACAGTGAGTAGAGTACCCAGCTGTGTCTATCAGCAGAAGGGCATTTTCTGTAGAAGCTGATTTCTTCACATCCTCAAGGTGATATAGCATATGGCCAGCAACACTTGAATGGGCTTCAATCTACAATCATAATGCAGCTGAAAGGTTTAGATAAAATTAGATGCCAGTACGTTTTACTGATATTTTTATCTTAAGAGAGTACTGGAATTTAAAAGATGATTGTAAAAAAATTGTTTTCAACCAACAGCTTTAAATGACCCAGCACCTTATTTTCATACAGCTCGCCGGATGACCAATTCATAATCAGTTCATGCATGCGGTACTGAACAGTGAGCATTGACATGATTTCATCTCCATATAAATCTGCTAAACGTTCGAAAAGTGTCTTTCCCAGTCCTTTCTTCTCAGCTTCTACACTTTGAATGGTTGGAGGAAGCTGGAGATGATCTCCAGCCAATATACACCTTGAACCCTGTAAGTAAGGAACCATGTCATTAACTTTGGAGTGTTCTCTAGAGTTGATAACCAATTTAAAATGATCACTGTTTCATCTGCCTTTCAATTCTTTTATTTCATTTTCAGAAATAAGAATCAATAAGAGGACACACAACTGCAACATTGATTAGAAACTTGATCCACAGTAACCTAAAGTGCAACTAACAAAGCCACCAAACCGAAGTTGCGTGGACTCCACTTTCAATGTTGCACCTGTGTTGGATTGTCCAAAATACACTACTTTTGGCGTATCCGACATGCACCCGTTGACATTTTTTTTAAGAGTCCGAGCAACATAGTACCAAACCACGCAAGAATACAAAATATAGAAATTTTTTTATAACTAGTGCAAAATATAGAATAACCAATATTATGAGGGGAGTTTAACCCACAAGGGCTTCAGTCCAGCCAGTTAAGCTACTTACAATAAGCTTATCCTCTTCCTTTTGATTCATTAAGGAATCCATACATCTAAACCTCCTCCAGAAAGATTAAAAGCAATGGGATGGGAAGACCATAACATAAGAAGTTTAGCAGTGAATTCCAACCAGTGAGGCTGCTTCCACAAGAAAAATATCTTAATTCACGATATACAGCTATCAGCTAACTATTCTGGACATGGAAGCAAACCACTGCATAATGCTGTCACTCTTATGTACAGAGCCGAAGTAATGTTTGATCTTTGACTTGATACTTCATTCCACAAGGATACTAATGACTTATCTCACATCAGGCTTGTCCAATTAATTTTATTATAACATCACAACCAGATAAATAAGTGTAATAACCCTCCTAGTCATTTGTTTGCTTTTGTGTGTTTTTGTTGTTTAGCACTTTTCCAGTAGCTTCTTTCCTATTGTTGTGGCTTGCTGGGATGGGTGGCATCTGGCATGGTTTTCGACGTGTTCGGAAAGGTTTCACTAGTTTTGGAGCTTTGAAGTTGAAATGGTTGACTTTGGTCAACATTCAAATTAAAATGGGCTCGGATGAGATTTCCATCAGTGTTGTTAACTCTGAAATGTTGATTTTGGCATAGTAGGAATTTGGTTAGAGTCCCAAGGTCTCCAGACTCATTTTGTGTGCTTGTTTGCTTTATTTTGTTTTAGCTGAAGTGTTGGCTTCGGTCAGCATTTCGTCAAGATGACCTCTGATGGTTGTTTCGTTGGTTCCAATGAGCCCGGAATGTCGATTCTAGTTGGGTAGCATATTCTATTTGTGTCCGCGGGACTCCGAATGATTTCCAGGGATCGAATCCAAGTTTTTGAAAAACTTGGCAGGGCTGGTGTCTAGTTCACCGCATTTGCAGTTCCTGGCCACATTTGCAATGCCTGACCGCATTTGCGGTCCATAGCCTGTGCAGCCTAACCACTTTTGCAGCATCTACGGCTATATTTCCAACCTTGTTCTTCTTTTTCTCTAAATGTTCCCCATAGTTGAAAGCTTGAATTGTGGCGATTTCACTCATTTGTTGTTGGGTTCTTCAACTAATAGGAAAATTATCTTCCCCTCTTCATTCTATAGATAATTCTAGCTTTTCTTTTTTCAATTCGTGATTTTGGCTCAAAATTCCTAAGAAATTTCCTCATTTTTTCCTTGGGACTTTTGTGTCAATTTGGACTCCAAATTGAGTCCCATCTTCCTCCAACTTCCAATCATGGGTTTCTTATTCTATGAGGAAAATTGTTGTGAATTTTATTTCTATTTTCGTCAGTGTGTCTCGAGAGATGATTTTTCGATCCAAATTTAGAAATACCAATATGGGTACTGTTTGTACTATATTGACGAGTAGACTCTTTGTAATTTGTAAGCGTGGCAACAATCCGAGACTTCAAGGAAGGGAAATGCTTCTGAGTAACGATTTGTTGATTGTCTGCTAGGTAGGTTATGATCTTTAGCTCATTAGATATGATATTGCATAAGTTTCATGAATTGTTAGGAGTATTGATTTGATAGAATTAGGTATATTGTGAATTTTGTACAATTGGACGTTTGGGTACCTTAAGAGTAGTGTTCTTTTCCTTAAGCCTTAGTGTAGGTTGATGATTATTGCCTGTGATTAAATTAGTAGAATCCTTAGTATAATCCAGGGTATTCTTAGCGGTACTATCATTATGGATTAGTTTGTCGTTTTCACTTTACTTTCTACATATGTATTTCACTTTTGTTGATTGTGGGCCTGAATCCTTGGATTCGGACTGGCTAAGCTACAGGTTAGTACAATTGTACTGTGGAGGGTGATTTACCCTATTTTGTGTGTGATATATATACACACTTAGTTTGATACTTGGGATTGACACAAATTCATGCACATATGCATATGCATTTGATCATGGCATAAACTAGAAGCAAAATAATGATTTTCAGCCTTTTAAACTAAGATGTCTCGGCTTCTACTGTTCTCTCATATGACTGATATTACTGATTTGGGCTCCAAGGGAGCATACTACTGAATTTAGTAGATAATATGGGCTCCGATGGAGCATAATTCCGATTTTACTGGCTTGGGGTTTTTACGATGAATTGTATCATTTTCGATGAATTTTCAAGTTTTGAAGAGATTGGTATCCTTAAACTTACTGACTTTTTCTGATTTGGAAAGATGATACTGTTTTTACTTATGGTCCATGGAATACTGACGAGACTTTCTTCATTTATTTTTCTATTGATGATTTCGAGTGGCTCGAGGAAAAATTTCGGGTTTTACTTTTCTACATTCCATACATTGATGAGCCTAAGGTCGGCCCAAGGAACCATTTCAGGTTTTACTTTTCTACATTGCATAGTTGATGAAACTAAGGGTGGCCAGAGGAATGATTCTGGGTTTTACTTTTCTACATTGCATACATACTGCCTTACATCATTCCATGTTGCACCGCATCATTTATGTATGTATGTATGTATATCATGTGAATAGAACTATTTCGGTTGTTAGATTGTTTTGATTTTGTTATGACTAGATTTCATAGATGGATCCCATTTTGTAGTCACTTTATACGTTCTTCATGTTTTATGTTATCTTCTGAGATCGGTCAGCCTGTGATGCCTATAGGGTACCCCATGTTTTGGTACTCATATTACACTTCTAAATCTTTTTCTGATGCAACGTCTAGTACAAGTCATCCACATAGATCCCCACCCATTTGAAGCCTTCTTCTGATCAGATTGTGGTGAGCTCTTGGCGTTTGGAGACTTGCTACTTTTGTTGTATTTATTATCTATATTTTGTATTTTGTCAGAAAGATAAGATTGTACAACCTTATTCTCATACTGCTAGTAGCTCTTGTACCGATGACACCAGGTCCAGAGTGGTATTTGTATATATTGTCTTTCCTTGTCCCCTTGGGACATGTGTTGTATATTTATTACCTATTATGTATATATATCTATGCTAAGGTGACCCATTTATCTCCTTTCCATTTTCCACTTTTTCATGTTTAGTATTTTTTTTTCGCAGTAGTATTGGGTTTTGGCTTATTTACTAGAGGGTTATAGTAGGTTCCATCACTGCTCGATTTTCAGGTCGTGACAATACGTAACACCCCGTACGTTGAAAAAGTTGAAAAGTCAAAAAGTTGCAGAAAATTGAGTCGGGACTGAACAGTACGAGCCCATCTATGGCTCGTGGTTTGATCCATGGGTCGTAGACAGGCCTCTTGGTTTGGAGGTGTGCCTTGGTGGAATTTTGGGAAAATTTTGGGAGGTTGAACCACGAAGGGGATTTAGAGTCATCCTCCAGACCACGACTAGTACATGGGGTCGTAGATGGAGTCCTGAGGGGTAAAATTTTCAAAGTCTGGAAGGGACTATACGAGTGGTCTTTACGAAACAACGATCTGTAAAATGTTTTCGTAAAGTGAGGATCAGAGACTATTTTCAGAAGCAAAAATTGTAACCAGGACGAAACCATGGTCCACAAGTAGTACTCCAATCTACCACTCGTCGATTGAGCTCGTGGACGGGTCAGGCAGAATTTTAATGGGGGGGTTTGGTTATTTCCTACCCGTTTTGCCCCTAAACTACGGCATTTTGACTCCAATAACTGCCCTAACTGCCTCAACTATAATAAAACTACCCTCACTCTCGCTCAATCTCATTCACTTCCAAATTCTCTCAAAATCTCTAATTCTTTTCTCTCAAGGGGGTTCAACATTGAAAAATAGGGTTTCAAGCTTTACAAGGAGGATCAAGGTCAATTATTTCAGTTCTTCAAAGGCTTCTTCAATTAGATATGTGGGTCTTCATCCATGAACTAATTTCATTTATGGAGCGCAATCCAAACTTCACATTTTCTCAAGTTTCAAGCATGACCTTTATGGATCTTCGTGATTTCACTCTAATTGCTTGGATAAGATAATTACATGATTATTTTACTTGATTACGTATGAATTATGATGGTTTAAATGAATTGCATGATTTTCAAGTGATTTACAAGGAAATTTCAATTACATGATTAGGGCTTAAGAAATTGATACGGATTGTCTTATTTATGATTCAACTTGATTTAAATAGCATCGATTTTACATGAATTTCATTCAATTTCATGATTTTAGACTCAATTGTCCATGAACCCATATTTTTCCCTAATTCCTAGTTAAGCTCTGATTCATGAATAAGATTCCAAGTATGAAAGTATGCTTGTGATCATGATTATCAGGGTGACCTAAGACCCTAATGTTTATACAAGTTTACAAGATGGGGAGTACACTCACACTTCATGCAAGTTAATTAGATGGGTTATTCTCATCATATAAATTAATTTACATGATTATGAAACCTTCTTTACAAGATACGAGTTATGATTTTCTATAAGTCATGAATCATGTTGACAACTTTATACATCTATTGCATGTTATGTATTCTGAGGGGTTTGACTTAGCACTGAATGAGGCTTGAATGAGGGGGGGATCTAGTGTCCTTGTATAAATCCTCGTCTCATAACTACGTGCTGCCATAGGATTATCTGCCTAAAAAGCTAGCTAGTGGATCCACATATAGCATCATGTTATGGCACTTACCGAGGTGGGTTAAAGCTCATAAGGTGAGGTATAGTCTACATTGGCAAGTAGGCTACTCCTCCGGTGTGGAGGCAACATCGGGATTCCATATAATAGTCCACATGGTCTTATTACCAGTTATGGTCCTAGTACCACATATGTATATTTAGGATGGTTATGAAATGTTTTAAAATGCTTCCATTCATGATTTTAAAGTTGCATTGATCATATATCATCTCTTGTCCTTTATTCTATTGATATGATTATGTATATTGTTATTATGTATGACGTTTCTTTGATGCATAATATACCTACATACTTTAGTACATTCCAACGTACTAAGGCATACTCTTTACCTACATGATCTAATCATGTACGGACGGGTGATGATACTACACCTCACTATTATGGCTAGAGTGCGGATTCTACTTGTGAAGACTTTGGTGAATTCCCATGCTTCGAGGACAAACCTTTGTATTCTTGCTTATGCCATCTGTTATGTTGAGACTTTTGTGCTTTTCTTTCTTATCTTGAGGGTGAGCTAGTGGCATGTTTTAGTCCCCATCAAGATCTAATTATGTAGAAGCATGTTTTGGGCTATGTTGATGTAATTCCCTCTAATGGGAAACTCTTGATTCCCATGTTTTAGCTTGCTTTCAAGACTACGTTCCACTTGCTTACTTATGTGGCTGTTTTATCACCCTATGTATGCTGTTGTTATGTTAAGAGGCTTGGATGGGGCACCTTTGGGTTCCACATTTGCCTGGTTACAACTAGGCCCTAGGCTTGCAAACTATAGTTACTCGTCTTGAAAAGAGGCAAGATCTGGCAGCACCGTCGAAAACCCACTTGTTTCCTACGAGTATTTTCAGGTGTAACCTCTTCTGGCAACACCAAAGGTCCTTCTAGTTATGAAGGCTGAGTTTTGGAATGTACGCCACTCATAAGTCATAACACGAAAATAGACCAGCAAGTTCAGGAACTTACCCAAAGTTCTTTTTCAGTTTTTGTTCTATCCATTTGGGCAAACCTGAAGATCTGCTATGTGAAACTCCAGATGCCAGCTAATTACATGGATCGACTACTCCTACTATGTAAGAGAGACTTTTTTTGTTCACAAGCAAATTGTGTAAAAAAGCTTTACAACAGAAATTCTCACTCTCCTGCATCAATTCGTATATGGACAGAGCGTTGATGTTAGATTCACCAATAGTCAAACAGGTATTACCTAAAGAGCTGGTTGGCAATTTTCGTCAACATAAACAAAAAACTCTATCCAAACCCTATTCATAGATTGGATTGTTTAAGCATCACAGATAGCATGTTCACCTTCAATAACGCAATCCAGCATGCTATTTCCAGCGCCTGAGCAGCTTCATCAATAATAACCACATCAAATGATAAGCCATCCAACTTTTTGGTCAATGCTCCAGTCAATGTTGTCAGCACTACATCTGCATTCTTAATAACATCTGTTACTGCTAGCTGCTGCCTTTTACGCTCTTCTCTGGACAGAGACTTGAGCTCCCTCCTGATGTCCCTCTTTGCATTTCTATCTTTAGCTTTTAATAATTTCCCATTCAATGCCTGAAGAATTTATCATGAAGCGAAAAGGGACAATGCAATAGTTGAACAGAGAATTATCATGGCAGACACAAAAAAACTTCAAAAGTTAACTGCAGAAGAGGAGAAAGGGTATCTCAACACACCTATCTTGAAAATTCGAACTACCAAAGGAAATCCTTATACATTTCAAAATTAACTTCCTCTTAAAATATTGGACTAGCTAAGGATAAAGTGGCAATAAGTGAGTACACCACACCTTCATCTCCTTGCGGATGTCATTTGCAAGAGAACTATTATCACCATGAAGAACCTATTGAGAAAGAAGAGATAATTAAATGGATCTTTTAGTCACTAAAAAGAACACTAAGAAAAACAATAGGTGCATAGAAAAAGCAACATATAATGAATCACAATATCTTTTCCAGGGCCAAAAACTCATGTAAAAGGGCAGGAAAAAAGCCTCTCTCTCTCTCTCTTAAAAAGGCAGGAAAAAAGCCTCTCTCTCTCTCTCTCTCTTAAAAAATTTTTCTCTGACTTCTCTCTAAAAGAACTTTGTTCTTCTATCTTCATCTTCTTCTTCTTGCTGTAGATTTGCAGATAGTAATTGCCCAACATGGCCTACCTTACCTTGGGAATCCTTTCCAACAAAAAATGGTGATAAGTATGCTTTAGTCTATTCTTAACTACAGTGCACCTGGAGAGCAAGAAGGACACCTAATTGTTATGCTCCTATGTTCTATGAGAAACTTACACTATACATGATAGCATTCCATGATACAAGGTTCCTGCCAAATGAAAATGGTAAAATCTCACCTGAGAATCCAGAGCACTATCCAATACTTGTGGGAGCATACGTGCAGGATGTCCCAATCTCACCAGTTTCACTCTGACAAAACATGGATAGTACAAAACCTTTAACAATCCAAAAAATCATAATAAAAAGGAATTATTGCATGGAGCTCACAGCTAGGACATAAAAATCCTGCAGGAAAGATGGCATAGTCGAGTGTCTACTAGTAAAACTGCATCTATCAAACTTACAGTTAACACATATCTTAAATAGAAACAAATGATACAGGTGTGCTGAACAACAGACTATTAGACAGAATGGCCAACCTAAAAATTCATCCAACAACAGATTAGATCTTCTGGTCAAGGAGATATAATAGTGGCAGCGTTGAAATTTAACCAAAATTATGAAAGGTGAAGCACATATCTGAGTTTGACCATTTCAAGTTAAGCATTTGAGATGCATTCGAACTGAGACACTGAAAACTATTTCACTTTTTCAGTTGCAACTTTAGGCAGTTCTTGAGAAAAGATGGTGAAAAGAAGATAAAGTTCATTCCAATAGGACGTCAATGTTTCACCTTGAGGAGAAAGGTATCAACCATTACAGATCATTTTACCTGTGTGGAACAAGTCTCTCAACAATGTTATCAACAGCAATATTTGAAGCAGCGCAGGAGAGAATCTTTGAACCACGTTTGACTTCCTGCAAAATTATCTCAACAACAGTGGTCGTTTTCCCAGTTCCAGGAGGCCCATGCAACAAAAATACATCCTTGGATGAAAGTGCCTTCGAAATGGCAGCTTTCTTAAAAGATTAAGAGACAGTATCAGTTACTAGTGTCTACCATATACATCTGCAATCATCAATACTTCTTAATGCTCATTTAATCCATATTAAATAAGAGAAAATCAATGAAAATGCAGCACAATGTATCTTAAGAGAATTTTTAAAAAGGAATCAATCAACTACCCTCGATCCCAAACTAGTCTAGGTTGAGAAAAACAAAACAGAATTAAAGCCAATCAGTTGATTGTTTACATGGATCTTTACTTCTATTGTGTCCTGTCTTAGTTAAGCTAGTATCGATTTATAACAGCCACACATTTTGAAATCTGAGAAACAAAGATGAGGGTTCCCATGAAACAGCCTCTCTACTTCTATGAGGTAGTGGTAAGGTCTGCGTACAATTTACCCTCCCCAGACCCCACTTGTGGGATTTCACTGGGTATGTTGTTGTTTGTTTTCTGGATATCAATCAAAAAATAAACAATAACCCAATTTGAGCTATTCACTCAAATGATTTACTTTTCATTTATATAGCCCTGGCATCAAACATTTAAATGAAAATTCTTCTCAAATGTTGTTTTATGAGAAAGCAATTGCAAAATGTGTAAAACAAGCAATTGCAAAATGAGTACTAATCATTTGATGCTTGAAAAATCAAGAAACTCAATAGTTTTAACTTTCAGGTACCTAAAGAGGATCTGATTTAGTAAGGCCATCAAACATCTGACACAAGAAATCATAATAGAGATGGAAAATTGCAGCAAACAAGCCATTTGACACAATTGCCAGAAGCTAGAAGTTAACACTATGTCGCTTTTAGTAGGCAAAGGTTACGCATTAAATATGAACATCCTTGTCTGTCCATACCTAAGTTGCATGGACTCTCTTCACTTTCAATGTTACACCCATATTGACACAACATGGGTGTGGGATCTATACTGGATATGGTCAATCGATTTACGGTACCTTGACCAAAATCAATCAAGAAATTCGAGACAGACACGATGATTTCTAAAATCAAAACAAAAGTTAGGGTGAAATTATAATTTAAGGCATATGGTTCCCATCGTTAAAAGATATATTTGTATTAAAAAAACTGCAACCAGAAGGTGCTTTAAAGATATTTATGGATCAACATCACTGTTGAATATGCAATGAAATCAAGAATGCATTTGTGCTTGATAATAATTACAAAACTTTTTCTCAGAAATTTGTACATTCCTTTTCTTCCACATAATCCACCATATCTAAGCATACTTTTACAACTCTATTTTTGGATATTTAAATTATTTTAGCCAAATCCCCGCATCCGTATCCATACCTGGATCCATAACCTGAATCTTAAAATTTAGATCATGAAAAATCCAAGCTCTAGATCCGCATCCGTATCAGGGACATCCACATCAAAGTCTGAGCAACTTAGGTCGCTAGAGATTCTCCAAGCACAAGTATTGCAATTGTTTTTAGTACCTAAATCATCTCTATGGTACAGATTTAGGAAAGTAACAAAAAATCTTTGGTTTCTTTAATTAAACATTGTGTATTAACTATCTATACTAGCAATTTTGTCGAGGCTTCTCTAACGACTGGCATAAGTCAAGATGCCATACATGAGAAAACAGACAAATATAACACGCGAGGTACTTTTTGCCTCTACAAAGAAACAGACTAGTCTGAATAGTGGTTATGAAAGAAAGTTCCAGTAAAACACGTAAAAAGCAGAGCGAAAATGATGAAGTGGGAACAGGGATGTGGGTAAGAAAAAATAATTAAAACAGTTGATGACTGCACAACCTGTGAGTGATCAAGGCTGCGATTTATAGGAGTGAAATTGACATCCTTCTTAGACATTGTTGGTGGTCTCTCCCCAAAAAGAACACAAACTAAGTCAGAGGAAGGGCCCTTCAGCACACCTTTACTCAATTGTATCAATGTGTCTTTCATCCGACGATAGGTCACCTACAAAAGCAACTCCAATAGAAAGCCTCTTTGAATTGCAGAATTTCATACATAATTTTTTCTCCACTAGCAGAACTTTCAGAATTTCTAGAGCATGAATTTTCCTTTTACCTGAACTCCAAACCATCCAAATGTACAACAATAGCATGCACAGCACTACTAATTTTGACACCTTCAGAAGTTAATGGAAAACTTTTTCTATGAAGGTCAGACTTTACTGCTTAAAAATGTCTTTAAAAACTCGAGTCTGATATCCTATATACTTATCAACTACACCAGAAACAGGGATGAAATGCTTTCATTTGTTATATCAGTCCGTACTGGTTCAGCTCTTCCAACTTTCAAATGTAGCATGTCTAGGCAACAAACATGAACTGTTTTAGATCAAGAATCATGTACCTCATTTGCAAGTTTCTCAAGGCGTAAAGGATTATTCAGACCTTCTTCGGGGACATCATCAAAAGCAACAGTAATAGATGAGTCCTGCTCCATGCGAAAACAATCTTTTAAAAATTCAACCAAAAAAACATTACCAATAAACTACAATTCAGTAAACATTAAAAAAATACAACAATGATATACCCAATATAGTCTCACAAATTGGGGTTTGGGGAAGGTAAACTATATTCAGCCCTTAACCCTACCTCACGATAGAGAGGGTTGTTTCGAATAGACTCTCGGCTCAATAACAAACAACCCACAACAATCCCAAAAAAGAAATAATGAAAGTACACGAAGCAACAAACAATAACAAAAATAGAAAATAATGTAATAGAAGAAACTATAACAAAAAATACACTAATATGTATACAAGAAACAACACATAGTACCAGAAATCGAAGGACAAAAACTACAAAACCAATACTAAGACTACTAATATGACCAGACAGCAAGACAATGCATCGCTACCAACTAACCTTCTACCCTAATTCATGTCTTCCACACACTCCTATCTAAAATCATGCCTTCGATAAACCGAAACCGCGTCATATCCTATCTAATCATCTCTCTCAAATGCTTCTTTGGTCTACCTCTACCTCTTCTGAAATCATCCATAGCCAACCTCTCACTCACACCTCTACATAGTGCATCTCCTCTTCGTACGCGCAAACCATCTTAGTCTCACTTCCTGCATTTTGTCTTTCATCAAAGCCACTCCCACATTGTCCTCAATATCTTCATTTTTAATCCTATTTCTCCTAATATTTCGACACATCCATCGCAACATCCTCATTTCCGTAACTTTCATCCTCTGAACATGAGATTTCTTGACTGGCCAACATTTCACCTCGTACTACAAAATTGGTCAAACCGCCACTCTATTACCTTTAACTATTTTATGGCACCTTCTCATCACATAAGATTCTGCTTCATCTCCATTTAATCCATCCTGCACAAATACAATGAGTAACATCTTCATCAAGCTCCCATTCACTTGGATAATAGACTCAAGATACTTGAAACTTCCTCTCTTTTGGATGACATGTATATCAAGCCTAACTTCCATACCAGCCTCACGTCACTGAACTTGCAGTCCAGTATTTTGTTTTGGCTTGCTCAATTTGAACCCTTTAGACTCTAGCGTTTGTCTCCAAACATCAGCATAGCATTAATACTGCCATGAGTCTCGTCAACAAGAACTATGTCATCTACAAATATGATACACCATGGCACCTCATATTGAATTTGTCTCGTCAAGTATCCATTACCATGGAAATAAAAATGCACTAAGGGTTAATCCATGGTGACCCCCATCAAAACTGGGTAATGCTCTAAGTCTTCTCACATAGTCCTTACTCGAGTCTTGACTCCAGCATGCATGTCCTTGATCATCTTAGTGTATGTCACAGGTACACCTCTAGCCTCCAAGCATCTCCAGCCACCAGTACAAAATTTAAAAAATAGAAAATTAAAAAGAGATGGATTTTGGTCTCAGATCAACATTATATTCACTTTACATCCTTTCTTTTTCATACTTTGTTTCTCTCTCTTATTTGTATACTAGTAAATGCTTTAGAGCTACATTACCTTTAGTCTGTAGACAACTCCCTGTCCAAGTGCAGAACAGACTAAATCAGCTTTGTTTGGCTTCAGAACAACAACGTCATGAGTGCCAAACTGCATGAGAGGAAATTATCTTCAGAAGAAATAGAAACTACCAATTAAGAAGAAAACTAAAGGGGAAAGTGGAAGGGAAGCTAAAATCTTTTGATCAAAGTAGCAAAACATGATATTATAAAAGAACAAATACAGTAAGTGGCCTAGTTACTATACGAATCAAAGAGCAGTACAAAGTAAAAAAATTTCTAAGTATTTAGTCTCATCATCCTCTGTGAGCCCGGCTGAGGCAAACTTAAACCCTGTAGCTAAATAAAGTGCAGGTTGTACATCGTTTCAATAGTTGATGTTCGGTGCAAGCACCATGATATCAGGATGTGCAACTCAACAGCCACGACCTGTGTGTCAAAGAGGGCAGCACTGAGGGGTATACATAGCTAGAAATGTGATGATTAATCATTAATGAAATGCCATAAATAAATATGTTAGTGATTATGAATAGAAAACTAAAGTTCAGTGAAAATTAGTCAACAAGTTGAATTGGATACTCAAAAGTACCTTAGCATTTGAGTTAAAAATTAGAAGGGTTCTTGAATGACAGGGTTTATACTCCACAAATATGATTCAGTTGAAATTTTTTCAATGCCTTGGTTTGGTAACTATTGTTTGTGATCATAGTTATACTTTTGTGGTACATATAAATTTTGTTTTCTTTGTCAATGAAATGAGTGCTTTAATTTTGCTTGCACTTCGTATTAGGGTAGGTTAGACAGCTAGTAGGGATAGAATGATATCTGGCCTTGTGATATAGTAGGTTAGTAGAGGTAGTCGTGTCTTTATATATTGTATTGTTATTGTCCATCATTTACTTTGTTACTTCTATTGTCTTTATAAGTTATCATTTGTTTTCCACTCTAGTCATTTTGTTTCATATCTAGTATTTTATGTTTTTTGGGATGATATTTTTGAGACGAAGGTCTTTCGGAAACAACTTCTCTATCATTATGAGGTAGTGATAAGGTTTGTGTAAATTTTACCCTCCCCAGACCCCACTTGTGGTATTTCACTGGGTATGTTGTTGTTTTGTTGTTGATGCCCAACAGACAGTTGCAACTTTTTTAGGCTTTTCGCCTATAGTTGCAATAAAATGCCTAGAGCTTGAAAGCATCAGAGATAAATGCCCTTAAATACATCAGAATTCACCTTGTGAGGAGGAAGGATGTCCCCTTCCTTTGATTGGAACTCCAGAAGTGTCTTGCCCATTAACCCTGTCTGTACATAAAACCCAAAACTTGTGAAAAGATCCTGCAAATTCTAACTTAATGTGCCCAAAATAGCATAAGCAAGCAGCTAGAAGAGAATACCTGGATATCAACGCACTTTAAATTAAGAATAGTGGTGCCTTTCTTCTGAGCAGAATCCAAACTCCTTGTCTCAGCAGAATTCATGGAAACTGATATTTCAGCATCCTAAAAACACCATACAGGTAACACAGCAAAATATCAACATTTTGTGGAAAAAGAGAGCACAACATCTCATGAAAGCCTTTTGATGAAATGCTATGGAAATACACCGAGGAAGATGCAACTCTTTGGAAGGAGGTTATTGTAGCAAAATATGTACAGAAACAACCTCTGAACCATATGGGGTGGGGGTATGGAGGACAATCAGGAACCTATGGTCACAAATAGAAGGAAATATATATATATATATATATTAAGGTGGGAAATGGAAACAAAACCAAATTTTGGAAAGATGGTTGGCTAGACCAAACCTCACTGAGGGAAATTTTTCCAGATTTGTTTGTAATATGTGAGAACCTGATGCTAAAGTGAGTGACTGTTGGACAGAACAGGGATGGGACATATCTTTTAGAAGACTAATGAATGACTGGGAGATAGAGAGGGTGGCAGCCTGCTGGGAAAACTAGCTGGAATGACTATAACGACAACAGCCACAGATAAGATCCTATGGAAACATAGCAAGGACGGAGTCTTTTCAGTCAACAATGCCTAAAAAAGAGGACTACAGGGGATGACCGGGGGCCCAAAATATAATTGAAATTACTTCTGGAAAAGTGACATTCCTACAAAAGTAAAGTGTTTCACTTGGTTAGTGATAAAGAGAGCATGTTAAACACAAGAAGTTCTACAGAAGAAAGGCAAGCAGCTGGTCCCAGGTGTTTTTTGTGCAACTTGACAGGGGAAACAAATAACCATCTCTTCTTGCATTGTAAGTTTACTGCTCAAATTTGGAACCTGTTTCTCAACATCACAAGCATGAACTGGACAATGCCAGGACATACATCAGATCTACTGAGCTGTTGGATTAGGAGGGGAGGCAGCAAGAGGCAAAAGAGATGGTGGAAGCTAATACCATCATGTGTATGGTGGTCAGTCTGGAAAGAAAGAAATGGAAGATGTTTTGAAGATAAATCCAATTCCATCCACAGAGTTAAATGGAATTGTATAGTATCTTTACTTTTTTGGTGTAAACAACTTTGTATTGATGATATAAATCAGATTATAAATTTGATAGGAAATATGTAATTAACTCTTTTTGGAGGTAGCCAGCATACCCTTAATGCTGAAGAATACAACCTTACCAGTTTCAAAGAAAAAATAGAGAACAACATCTCTTGCTATAACAAGTACTTCCTCTGTTCCCCTTTAGGTGTCCAACCCAACCATCAACCATATCCTGTTCACAAACTAGTTAGGGCCAACTATATGAACACCTTAGTATCCATTAATCTATATTTAAGCATGTCAATGAAGCCCCAACTAATTCAGTGCTTACATGACATTCCAATTCGACTGTAGCTACATTAGCTGTCAATCTACCACAGTCCTTCTCTTTTATACAGACTTGGACTCGGCTATGGTTGCAGACCTCACATAGGCCAAAGTCTCACTTTTTGTTTCGGCATTTTAGCTTAATTTGCATCTCAACTCGAATTTAGGTGGTGACACTTATTGAAGTAAAGTAACAGTAGCAACTTCAGAATACACTGATAGTTGAATTTCATACTAAGCACTGCTACGTTGGGGACACAGGGATTATTTGATTAATAAATACATTGCTCACCTCTTTCATAAACATTTCTAATGAAAAAAAAAAACTATATATTTAAGATTCTGGTAAATCCGATTACATCAATCCAAAAATTGGTGAAATATACGCCAAGAAAGAAAATATTGAAAAAGGATGTACCTTTTCCAAATCTATTAAAGGGGCCATGGTGGAAACGAATTGCTCCAGTGTTATGGCACTTGAGGATACTTGCTTGTTCTTGCTGTTGCTTTTATATATCTCCATTGCTACTCAACGATGATGATGATGCAAGTTGGAAGGCAACTAATTTTTTGTATTTCAATTTAATGGGTTTTTCAAAGGGTTATAACGTTTTCTTTCCCTGTTTCTTTTCCAGGGCCGTAATGATGGGGACGGAAGGACTTCAATTCAATGGGTTTCTCCAGAAAATTGAGAGGGGAGTGACAAAATAATTTTCAATTAAAAAAATTAGGCACGTTGATTAAGGTCAAATTAAATTCTTTATTAATTAGGAGATTAAATTAAATGGAAGTGAAAAGTAATTTTAAAACTAGTTAAAAAAAATTTTTTTTAAAAGTATAAAATATCAGAAAATGTGGAGTAATAGGTCATTTATCACAGGCTGACTAGATAATTATTTTCAAAAAAGTTTAAATCATTTTAATTGTATTTATCAATTTACGTTTCTTTTCAACTTCACTTAAATGTGTAGGAGGGAGTAGACACTTGATCTTGTTAATAACTTTAGATCCTAACTAGAGCCCATCTATATATGTGTAGTCTAGGTTGCTTGGGTTTTTCAAAAATGATCCTGCACTTATCAATATTAGATCCCACTACTTTTGAAGGATTCGACACACACTCTATAATATTTGAAAGAGTTTGAATAACATAGGTTATAATTAGTTAAATGTGTATTGCTTTAAATAGTACTCGGAAATGGGTTATTGAAGATTCAATTTGATCCCGTACATTTTAATGACATAGTACTAGTTGTTCAGCTTGTGAACTGATAGTGAGAAATGTTGCACGTATATTTCAAACTAACTGATACTATTCAATATCCTAATGTATAAACAGTAGTAGAATGTGTTTGATGAGTTATAAATTTGAAAAAAAAGAATGATAATGCAAGTTGATGAATGGTGATCATGTCTAATAAATAAATATTTATTGAGATTGCAAAGCACAAACATATAGGATTTTGCTTAGCATAAATGTTAAAGAATAGCCACTATTTTTAAATTCATGAAAGTTGAATTCTTCGAAGAATAAATATAATTTTAGCAATACGTATTCTATTTGGTATCATAAAAATGTGTTATTTCATTTATATTGTTAAGATTGTTCTCGTGATAAAATTTAACACAATAAATTATTGTCTGAATAATGTACAAATAATTGTATTACTCTATAATGAAATATAACACAAATATGATTTAAAAGATAATCATTTAAATCGTTTTACGTACTCAATAAGAAATATAACATAAGTTCTCTCATATCTTATTTACATTTTACAAAGGGAAAAGGGCCAACATACTCTCCAATTATAGGAAAAGATCTATAAATACCGTTCATCCATCTTTTGGTCTAAAAATACCCTTTTAACTAACAACTCTCTCTTTTTTCTTTTTCTTTTTTAAATATTTATTATGATATTTTTCTTTATGGAATAAAATAAACTCCCACCTTATTAGATTTGTTTCCATAATTTTTTTAAAAATTAAATCAATGTAGCTCTTTAAAACCTTTATTTTTTAAAAAACAAATACTAAAAGTTTTTGCAAAAAAAAAAAATGGAAGGAGTATTTTTAAAAAAATTTAAAAAGTTTTTTCAAATATTTAATCCAAATCAAACCAATATCTTTCTTTATAACTTCTAAATGAACTTAAAAAAATAAATTTCTAGATCTTAGATTTCTTTCATAATTTATCAAAATCAATATAAAATGCCAATTCAAAATTTTCAAAGGAAAA
>JAABOM020000075.1:13978669-14017198 GCA_011800125.2 Solanum clarkiae
GCTCTGGCTTGTTATGATTATATGGAGTGCTATTGAGATTGGTTAGTTATTATATCATTGACTTGTTTATGTCTCTATATTATTAGTTTTGGCATTGATTTGATGACACTTGATGAATTAGCGAGAACTTGATAAATGAGATATGCAAGTATGATTATTCTTAAGCATGTTTCATCCTACGCATTGATTACACATGGCATATTGAGCTTATGTTCGTTGAGTATGATTAAGCATCTTGTTATTATGACTTTTGATTCTTGTTGCATTACATTTCACATACTTAGTACATTCAAACGTACTAACGCATACTATTGCGTACATGATATTATCATGTAGGAACCGGAGCTCCATTTGATCATCCTCCCCTTCCACAGGGTTAGTTGGTTCTTCTGAAGAAGCTAGTTGGTGAGTCCTCAAGTCCAGGGAAGATAGCTATTCTCACCTATCAATATTCTTGTTTTAAGTTGGATACTTGTTAACCGAGGGCGAGCCGGGAGAGTGTCTTGGCTCCCGCTCCAATCTATGTTTAGAGGTGTTGTTGGAACAAATGATGTACTTATGCTTTGAGCTTTGACTCTTTTATGCTTTATAAATATCAACATTTCCCTTAGTCCCATTTTCCCTTATTTATGTCTCTTGTTGTTGATATTTTTCTTCCGAGGATGTGTGATTTATATGTTAAGAGGCTTGTTTGGGGTTCCTTCAGGTTCCCCATTCACCGTGTCACGTCTAGGCCCTAGGATTAGGTCGTGACAAACTTGATAGTAGAGCACTAGGTTGTTCATGGTCCTCGGAATCTAACATACCGCGGCGATTAGAGTCATGTTCATAGTTTTGAAGCGTGCCACACCTATGAATGGGAGGCTATGAGGCATTTTAGGAAATGTTGTACTTCTTCATGGTCTATAATGTGATTTAGGTGTAACTATAAGGCTTTCCCCTAATAAATGCTCCTTCCTCTTCTATCTCATGGGTAGCATATGACTATACCAGTGATTATGGACGGTTGACACTCCTTAGCTTGTCATAGTTGGATTGTCAGGTCTCTCATGATGTTCTGGTTTGCTTAATAACTTTGCAACTCTGTTTTGAAAATAGTAGTTGGGTACTTGAAACAAATTAGCTGTTGTATATGCCATTGATATAGCTGCTATGTATTTCTCTTTGTCTGAGTAGATTGAGTCATCATTTGAGGACAAACATCAATTCTAAGTTGAGGGTGTTGATGTGCTGTCAAGTTACAACACATTTGGTGCCTAAAACAAGAAATTTTGTGAGTTCTTAATGCGACTTTTTAGTGTTTTGATGTGTTTTTGTGTTAATCTTGCAGAAAAGTTAGGTTGGCATGATTTTGAAAAAAAGTTGTAGATTTTGCTGAAACATCAGGCCACATGAGCCCACCTACGAGTCGGAGCTCACATTATAGGTCGTAGGTTGTGTCATAGCAGGAATCAGAGACCAAAAATCAAAAATCTACCAAGTGAAGGTCAACCCTATGAGCCCAGCCTACGAGTCGTAAGATACACTACGACTAATATAGGTGGACTCGTAGCAAGAATCAGAGAGCCAAAATGTTGGACAAAAAATTGAAGAGAAATACTACGAGACCAACATACAAGTTATATCTCGAGTAACGACTCGTACCTATGGGTTATACCAGTTCATTCCAAGATGCCAAGAACCTGATACGAGACCCCGACTATGACTCGTACACTAACCTACGAGTTATAACTGCAAGATTTATCAGATGCCAGCTGTCTTTTCTGCATAGTTCCTAGGGTTGTTTTATAAATACTATAAATAGTTTAAGTTAGATTTTTGAATGGAGTTCGAACAATAGACATTTCTACAATATTTTTTGAAGCTTTTCTTAGGTTTTTACAGTAGGTTCTTGTTCTCTTTGGGAAACCCATTTTGGGGATTGCAAATCTTGCTTTGTACTCATTGTTGATCAATCAAGCTTGTGGATTGCAACTTGTGGTGCTTATCCTCTTCATGATTATGGGTGAAACTCTCTACTATGACTATTATGTGCATTTTTGTGTATTTTGTCTTAGCTATGAGTATCTAAACACCCACAATTCAGGGTTATGGGAACCATGGAAAGTTGACTTGAGATAACCTAGGTTTTATGCATGTCTATGATTGGGGTTTTGCATGTATTATTTATTTCCCTTCATGATTAATGTTGTTTGGTGGTGGCCAACACCAAACCCTGCATACTATCACGATCCCGACCAAGGTAGTGATGAATAGGAAAAGGAAAGTAGATGACAGGATTTGGTTGATGTTTTCCTGTCTAATCGACCAAACCTGACCAAGGGGAGGTTGACTAGGACAATACCATGGTGACCGACCAAGCGACATGGTGAAATTAGTCCTTCACCTTCACAAGAGGGATGGAAGAACCTAAGTTACTGTCCTACATTCAATTCACCAGTCAAAGTTATGTTACCTAGGGTAATTGAGTTAACGAGCCATGGGGAACACAATTCCAAGTTGCCCCCAAAATTGAGTGTTTTTCCGAATTTTTATTAGTGTTCATTTTAGTTTCTTTGAATCACAACAAACCCCCCTCATCTAGAGATTATAGTTATAGATACTAGGAATTATTAGTAGTTAAATCTCATAGTCAAGCCCTGTATTCCCTGTGGATTAGACCCTAGCCTCTGTTAGGTTAATTACTGATAACGACCACTTTCTTATTGGAGCGTGACCATCATCAACTACCCATTACCTTCTAAAAGGGGTTATGATCTACGTATATCCCTTAAACTCCATTACAAGGTAGTTCGATGATCCATTTATGTTACTTTATGGTGTTGAATAAGATATGCAAGTACGATTATTCTTAAGCATGTTTCATCCTATGCATTGATTACACATGACATAATAAACTTATGTTCTTGATCATGATTAAACATCTCGTTATTATGGCTTATGATTCATATTGCATTGCATCCCGCATGCTCAGTACATTCAAACATACTAATGCATACTTTATGCCTACATGATATTACCATATAGGAACCGGAGCTCCATTTGATCATCCTCCCTCTCCACGTGGCTAGTTGGTTCTTGTGAAGAAGCTAGTTGGTGAGTCTTCAAGTCCGGGGCCGATAGTTGTTTTCATTCACCCTTATTCTTGTTCTTAAGTTGGATACTTAAATGAGGGTGAGCCAGGAGAGTGTCTTGGCCCCCACCCCAATCTATATTTAGAGGTGTTGTTGAAACAAATGATGTACTTATGCTTTAACCTTTGACTCATTAATTCTTTATAAATATGAGGATTTTCCTTAGTCCTTTTTTCCCTTGTTTATGACTCTTGTTGTTGATATTTTGGTTCCACGACCAAGGATGTGTGATTGATATGCTAAGAGGATTGTTTAGGGTTCTTCGGGTTTCCCATTTGCCGTGCCACGTCTAGGCCCTAGGCTTGAGTCGTGAAAAACTTGGTATCAGAGCACTAGGCTGTTAATGGTCCTCAGAATTCAACACACCATGTCGATTGGAGTCTTGTTCATGGTTGTGAAGCGCGCCACAACTATGAATGAGAGGCTACGAGGCATTTTAGGAAATGTTTCACTTCTTCATGGTCGATATTTTTCTTTATGTGTAACTATAATGATTTTCCCTAATGAATGCTCCTCGCTCTTCTAGATCATTCCACTATAAAGAGGTAGACCAAGGAGGGCCTATGCACCCGGGGGACAACCGTCTTACCCCGCTCCTCAAGCTCCTTAAGATGGAAGGGTTGCCGAAGTTGAGTTTCGAAATGCCATTCCTATGTTGGCCCATGTAATGACCAACAAATTAAATAAAGGGCCCAGGTTCATCATGCTCATACACTGGCCTCAAGAGTGCGGGACTTCACTAGGATGAACCCTTTGGAGTTCCATGGGTCCATGGCATAGGAAGACCCCCTAAAATTCATAGATGAAGTGTGTAAGGTGTTATCCATCATGTGTGTAAGTTAGGAGGAAAAGGCTGATATAGTGGCTTATCAACTAAAGGGTGTGGCTCAAATTTGGTTTGTGCAATGGAAGATGGAGAGAGGAAATCATGATGCTATTCCTTGGGAGGAGTTCAAATCCACCTTCCTCAACTGGTTCTTCCTTATAGAGATAAGAGAGCCTAAAATGATGGAATTTATGAACCTCAAGCAAAGTTCCATGAGTGTGAGGGAGTATTCCCTCAAATTTAACAAACTCTCCAAATATGCTCCACATTTGGTGGCCGACCCTAGATCAAGGATGAACAAGTTTGTGTCGGGAGTTTTCGACTTGGTGAATGAAGAATGTCGTACCACGATGCTTGTAAATAATATGAACTTGTCCCGACTCATGACATATGTCGAACAACACGAGGGGGAGAAGCTTAGGAAGAGGAGAAGCGGGGAGTCCAAGAGGGATCGGTGTGAGGGTGGTTATTAAAGTGCTAAGGGTAACCACATCTAACAAGGTCACGAATTTCAAGGCCAAGGATCCTCTAGTGCTTCGAACATAGAGATTTACTAATGATGGAGTACTTAACCCAAGGGTCCAAGGTGGCAATAGTGGGATGGGTTTTCCAAAATGCAAAATATGTGAGAAACATCATCACGAGAAATACTTGAAGTATTCAAATGTGTGTTATGGGTGTGGAAGAGTAGGCCATAAGCTTATTGATTGCCCTTATGTTGGAAACAAGGGCAAGGATGGTCATCCTCAAGGTCAAGGTGGTTATGTCGATCAAGGGGCCCAAGATGGCCAACAAGGGGGTGCTTCACAATATAATTGGTTCTATGCCCTTCAAGGGAGACAAGGAGGGGATGAGGTGCCCGATGTTGCTACTAGTATGTTAAAGGTTTTAATTTTGAGGTGCATGCTTTGATAAGTCTGGGTGTCACTATTTCTTTCATTATTTCTTTGGTGCTAATAAGCTTCATGTGTGTCTCAAATTCTTATGTGAACTTTTTTGGTGTCTACCCTCCATTGGTGAAGTCTATTGTTGCTAGAAAAGAATATAGGGGCTATCCCATGTCATTATTGCATAAAGTCTTGTCTAATGATTTTTTTGAACTCGTCATGGTAGATTTTGAGATTTATTGTTAGGGTGGATTGGTTACATGCATATCATGCTTCCATTGATTGTAGAGCCTGTAAAGTTAGATTCCAATTCCTTAGTAAGTCCGTACTTGAGTGGGGAAGTTGTAAAGTGGTAGTTAAGGGTAGATTCATTTCTTGTCTTAAGCCCAAAAGTTGATTTCTAAGGGTTGTGTCTATTATATTGTGAGGGTTAGGGATGTTGAGTCCAAAAAAGTCCTTCCTATTGAGTTAGTTTTGGTGATTAATGAGTTTCTTGATGTCTTTCCCGATATTTTGAATTTGTGGTAATGTCTTTTGCTTGACCAATGCCTCGGCTATGTTTTTGGATCTCATGAGTAGAGTTTTTAGACCCTACCTTGATGTGTAAGAGGTAGTTTGTGGGTGGCATCTTGATTTATTTCGGGAATAAAGAAGAGCTTGTGAGTCATTTGAGGGTGAGGTTGCAAAGCTTGAGGGATGAGATGTTGTTCGTTTAATATGATAAGTGTGAATCTTGGGTAAAAAAAGGTGTTTAGAGAAGTACACAGGTTGGCTAGGTTGGGAATATATAAGGTTGGATGAAGTTGGGAATGGTAACCTAGTGGTTTTGATGGTTCCTAATCTTCCTTGGTTGAAGAGGACAAGTTAAAGCAAGATCTTGATTCTTCCTTGCTAGAGTTGAATGCTATGGTGGAGGATGGTGAAGTGGAGGTTTTCTATTTTCTTCCAAGGGGGAGATGGTGTCCTTAGGTACTAAGGTAGGTTAGGTGTGCTTGTGTTATTGATTGGGTTCAGTTAAAAGTCCAACCCATGAAGGGTATGACCTGATTTGCAAGAAAGGAAAGGTTTGTGGGTCCGTATAGAGTGTTGAGGAGAATTGATAAAGTTCCTTATGAATTGGAATTGCCTATAGAAATGGATATGGTTCATCCAATTTTCATGTATCTTTGTTGAGGATATGTGTTGGTGGCCCAAGTGCTATAGGACTCTTTGAGGTTGTGGATATTGTGGAGGATGATTCGGCTTATGAGAAGGTTCCAGTGGAGATATTGAATGGATACATGGAAATGTTGATTAACAAGGATGTAGTGTTCGTAAAGGTCCTTTGGAAGAATCGTCAAGTCGAAAATGTGACTTGGGGAGCTGGAGCATACATGATGAAGCAATATCCGTACCTCTTTCATTCTATTCAAGTATATGATAGCCAAACTAATCCCTTTCTATATTTCAAGTCTTATGTTCCAGCCGATATGTCATTTGCATGCATTCATCTTTATGTTGACAAGTTTATGGTGATTTTGACGTTCATGTTGAACGTTTTGAAATAATGTTTAAATGCATTTGTTGCATTCATGTGGACTGAAATCTTCATGATTACTTCTCTTATGTACACTTCTTTGACATTCGGGGACGAATGTTCCCAAGGGCGATATATTGAAACGCCTCCAAAACGCCCGAAAATGTACTTCGAAAATGCGCATAATCGTAATTTTCATATATCCCAAAATCTATGTGTAATATTGGAAATCCAACTTCATATTCATGATCAGGAGGGCAAAATTGAGTGGGACATAGGTATAATCCTGATTTTAGAGCACCCGTTTTGAAAATTCGATTTTCCAAATTTGTGGATTCTAGTGACGATCCATGCCCTGGCCGCGACTTGCCAGGGGCGTGAATCGGTGTTATTTGTGTCTAAAAATTTTGTTTCAACCAAAGGTATTGGGTTCTTAGGCCCATGCCCTCCTATGCGTAAAAACACCTATACTTGACCATTTTTCAACTCTATATCACTCAAGACTCTCTCAAAAGCCTCTATCTTATCCAAATTCAAGTGTTCCAAGCTCAATTCAGGATCTCAAGAACTTCATTCTAGCTTCAAGTTCTCTTCAAGTCTACATCAAGGAAATCCCCAAGTTTAAGGTGTGTGGGTTTCAACCATTTGGTCCTTTCACCCATGGTGCCCAATCTTCCTATCTTTTGAAAATTGCATGTTTTCAAGTTGTATTATCTATGAGTATCTTCTATTATGGATAATGAGTATATATTTTGTTGGAGTTTTATGAAATGTTGATTTATTATGCATTACTATCTATCTAAAGCTTGTACTTTGAATGGGTTTTGTCTATTGAGACTATGCATGTTCTGAGCTATGAAACTATGATCTATTATGAGATTTGATGATGGATTGTAAGATATCTTACATGAAGGTTTTACTATGTGTTGGTGGGTTGATTTTCATTGAGTTTTCTCATTTTATTTCACTCTTGAATTGCATGATTTTGAACTAGCATTGCACACCCGCCAAGTGTTTGATAAAATGTGTTGACAAGGATTCTTAGAGTTATTGATGATCTATTGCATGATGGTTTTTTTACAAGTGTCAATTTGTTGATAAGTTATTGAGTTCTTATGCTAATATTTATGACTCTTGTGAATTGTGAAGTCTACTAGAAGGGGTTATGAACTATATTATATGCCTTACCCTCTAGTAAAAGGCCGAATTACTCATATGAAGGGGTTATGAACTATGTGGTATGCCTCACCCTCATATGCGATTCAATGTTATATACTCATATGTAGGGGTTCTGAACTATGTGGTACGCCTCACCCTCATGTGCAATTTAATATGTTGTATTGTCTCATGCTTACATGTAGGTCTTATGACCTATGCCACTCCTCTATCCTCATGTACTACCTATTACCTTCTAGAAGAGGTTATGAACTATGCTATGTCCCTCACCCTCTAGTACAAGGTAGTTGGATGATCCATTTATGTCACTTTATGGTGTTAAATAAGATATGAAAGTACAATTATTCTTAAGCATGTTTCATCCTACTCATTGATTACACATGGCGTATTGATTTTTGGTTCATTGATTGTGATTAAGCATCTTGTTATTATGGCTTATGATTCTTGTTGCATTGCTTCCTGTATACTTGGTACATTTAAATGTACGAACGCATACTCCATGCCTACATGATATTACTATGTAGGAACCGGAGCTCCATTTAATCATCCTCCCTCTCCACGTGGCTAGTTGGTTCTTATGAAGAAGCTAGTTGTGAGTCCTCAAGTTCGGGGGCGGTAGCTATTCTCATTCTTGCTTTATAGATTCTTGCTCTTAAGTTGGATACTTAAATGGGGGTGAGCCCGGAGAGTATCTTGGTCCGCACTTCAATCTATGTTTAGAGGTGTTGTTGAAACAAATGATGTACTTATACTTTTAGCTTTGACTCTTTTATGCTCTATAAATATTAGAATTTCCCTTAGTCCCGTTTTCTCTTATTTATGTCTCCTGATGTTGATATTTTGCTTCCCCGACCAAAGATGTATGATCGATAAGCTAAGAGGCTTGTTTGGGGTTATTTCGGGTTCCCTATTCTCCATGTCACGTTTAGGCCCTAGGCTTGGATAGTGATACTGTCGGTGAGTTTTGCCTTATTTTACACTGAATGATGTGGCTTCCATAGGAGGAGAATCAACAAAAGAGGATGGAGACTGGGAAGATCATCTTGATGATTATAGATGGACTCTAGTGACTCATCATAGACATTGTAAAGCAAGTTCACACAATAAGTCGACTAAGAAACACGTTAGGAGAAAGATAATGAGAAGGCCCCAAATAAAAAAGTTGATTGTCTGATTAAAGGAGGAGGAAATAAAGATGCATCAATACCAAGAGTTGCATCGACCGATTACATTTGGATATTATCTACCAAGCTGGTTCCACACCAAGTCCAAATGTGATGGCACAAAAGCTCTATGTTGTAATATTGATGAGAAGGAAGCAAAATATGCAACTTTGTCATATCCATCACCCAAAGACCTTCCAAAATCAACCTCTGAGTTCGAGGACGTATGCATGCCAAAATTACATTCTCCAATGATGAGCTTTTACTTGGTGACACACCTCATAATTGCCCTTTATTCATGGTTGGTTTTGTGGGTGAGCAAAGAATAAATAGAATCCTAGTATATGGCAGGTCTGGGATCAACATCCTTCCAATACGCACAATGAAGGAACTTGGGATGTTAATGGTAGATCTTAGTGAAAGTCAGTTAATGAACCAAGTATTCAACCAAGGGGGACAAAGGGCCATAGGGGCTGTTAAAATGGACCTCACTATTGGAGAGTTACAATTAAACGTGTGGCTATATGTAATTGAGTCGAAAACTTCATATAATATCTTGCTCGGAAGGCCTTAGATACATAAGAACAAAGTTGTTCCATCTACCTACCACCAATGTTTGAAGTATCATGAGGATGGAGTCATAAAAAGGATTGTTACAGATGATTATCTCTTTAGTGAAGACGAAGCACACTTTGCTAATGCAAAGTTTTACCTGAAGAGATATGCCGCCAAAAGCTGATGAGGTTATAACCAAAGAAGCTGAACTCCCTAATAAGAAGGTTGAGGTACTTATTGTAAGATTAAAGTTGCAAACAAAGGAGACTCAAAGGTCAGCAATCTAGATAAGGTACCTAATTAAATGGTGCTTCTTCAAGTAAAATATTGACACCCATTCTCTGTTACACTCCAAAGGCCAAGGAAAGTGAAAGATACTCTCTCAAGCCGCACAGAGATGCACTAGATGGATTGACCCTTCCTGTTAAACGAATTGATGTGATGAAGTCATCCACAAAATTATTTGGAAAGTTTGTGGCTCCTAAATCATTGCAAAATGAGGCACTCCCAACGAAGAGTATAGATGAAGGTTTCGACCCTAATGTTTATCGATTGTTGGGAAAAGCTGGATATGATCCTAATGAACCATCAAAATTAGGGAGGCTTCCATTATAACCCTCTATAAGGAAACAATGTGAAGGTTTAGGATACAAATGACCTCCACCAGTCCGCATTTTCATTAGAAGGGCTAGCAATAACTTATCACTGCAGATGATGAACCTGTTCCTTCTGACAAAAGGCCTTTTCTCTTTGATCGACTTGGAAGCTCAACAACAAGAATTTCTGTATTTGAGAGGTTAGGGCCATTAAAGAAGAAAAATAAGCTTTGAAGAAACTCTGGGTTATCAAAGCTTCTACTTTGCCTAAATCCAAAAATATTCCTAAGGATTTTTAAAGTCTGATCCCTTCTAGAATGAGGCGGCAAGTGAACCTCATAGTTTTATGTGGAAAAGTACTGGAAGAAAAATCACATGTTATGGTCCACACCAAGCAACGTGATGAAGATGAAGAAAGTGTTGGCTCTTCTTATCACATTATTATACAAGATGAAAGGTGTAATTTGACTACAAGTAAAGTCGATGAAGACTTAGAGGATGCCTTATGGTATTACCATATATCTTTTAATGATAACATATCTCAAAGAGGATGAAGATGCTAAGGATGCGCCACCCAAACTCGAAGAAGAAGTGAAGACAATAGTTGATGCGCTGAAAGAAGTCAACCTTAGGACTGATGAAGATCCAAGACCTACCTTTGTGAATGTGTTACTTAATGGTGATGAAGAGAAGGCCTATGTTGACTTACTCAAAGAATACAAAGGCATATTCGCCTGGATTTACAAAGAAATGCCCGAATAAGACCCAAAGGTAGCGGTCCATCATCTTGCTGTCAAAAAGGATGCATGTCTTGTCAAGCAAGCTCAACGACGCTTTAGGCCTGAACTGGTTCATGTAATTGAAGTTGCGGTTAACAAGCTTATTGAAGATAGCTTCACCCATGAAGTTAAGAATCCTACATGGATCTCAAGCATCATCCCCATAAGGAAGAAAAATGGACAAATCTGAGCTGGTGTTGACTTTAGGGATCTCAACAATGCGTGTCTCAAAGATGAATTTCCACAGTCTATCCCAGGGCTTATGAATGATGCCACTACTGGGTATGAGGCAATGTCTTTCATGGATGGTTCATCTGGCTATAATCAGATCCGCATGTCACCAAAGGATGAGGAGCTTAGCACATTTTGCACACCTAAGGGTATTTACTACTACAAAGTGATGTCATTTGGCTTGAAGAATGCTGGAGCAACATACCAAAGAGCTATGCAAACATATTTGATAACATTTTTCACAAAAATGTTGAATGTTACGTTGATGATTTGGTGGTGAAGTCAAGTGAAAAGGATGACCATTTGTATGACTTTAGAGTGGTTTTTAATCTACTACGAAGGTATCAACTCAAGATGAACCCTTTGAAATGAGCATTTGGAATTACCTTTGGAAAATTCCTTGGCTTCATCATACGACATCAGGGTATAGAAATTACTCAAGTCAAAATAGATGCAATTCTGAAGATGGTTGAGCCAAGAAACATCCATGAGTTGAAGAACCTTCAAAGGAAGCTAGTATATCTCAGGATATTCATATCAAATCTGGCAGGGAAGTTCCAACCATTCGGTCGACTCATGAAAAAGGGAACCCATTTTGTGTGGGACCAACCTTGCAGTACTGCTTTTAAGAGCATCAAGTCTTACTTGATAGGACCACTAATTTTAGCAGCTCCTATTCCTAGAAGACCATTGATACTATATATATCAGCTCAATAAAGATTAGTGGGGGAACTTTTAGCCCAAAAGAATGATGAAGGAAAGGAAAATGCTCTTTACCACTTGAGCAGGATGATGACGCCAAATGAGTTGAAGTACTCGCTGATCAAAAAGTTATAGTTGGCCCTAGTCTTCTCAATTCAGAAGATGAAACACTAATTCCAAGCTCACATCATCCATCTTATTTCTAAAGCGAATCCCGTTAAATTTGTGATGTCAAAACCTATCCTCAATGATCGACTGGCAAGATGGTACCTCCAATTTCAACAGTTTGATATTGTATACGTTCCTTAGAAGGCTGTGAAAGGGAAAACGTTGGTGGACTTCTTAGAAAACTATCTAATCCTGATGATTGGGAGCTAAGTGATGAATTACCAGATCAAGATGCAATAGTCTTTGATATTCGACCACCTTGGAAATTATATTTGATGGTGCCTCACATCGCGAAGGAGCTAGTGCCGGGGTGATATTCGTCACACCATAAGAGAATATCTTGCCGTATTTCTTCACCTTGATGCAATGTTGCTTCAATAATGTTGTAGAATATCGAGCATTGATACTTGGGCTTGAAATGGCGGTCAATATGAAGCAATTGCAATTCCATGTTTTTATGGACTCTGAATTGCTGATTGATCAATTATTGGTTAACTATGAAGGCAAGAAGCCAGAGTTGTGTTCCTAAAATAATTATGCACAAAGTTGATTGGATGGCTCAGAGACGTGACTCTTCAACATGTTCTAAGAAAAGAAAGTAGGAAAGCTAATGCCTTAGCTACTTTGTCTTCAATATTGACTTTGCGTAACCAAGCATAAATCACTACTGGTCAAACATAGATAGTACCACCAGAGAAAGATGAGAATAAGGGTGAGGAGAGCAATCTCCAACAACTTGTAGCCATTTCTGAGGCTTAGAAAATCAATTGGTGACAAGCTATCATTGATTACTTATGCTACAACATACTTCCAGAAGATCCAAAAAGAAAGGATGAAATCCGTCATCGTACTCCTCGATTTCTTTTCTACAAAAAAACTTTGTATTGAAGATCATTTGAGGTAGTACTTTTGCACTATTTGGGAGATAAATTGGCAACTCAGGCCATGCAAGAATCACATTCTAGAGTTTGTGGGTCACACCAATCTGGGCCAAAGTTACACTTTCACATAAAAAGAATGGGATATTATAGGCCTACAATAGTGGAAGATTGTTTGTATTATGCTCAAAGATGTCGAGCATGTCAACTTCATGCGAATTTGTGCACCAACCTCCTGAAGTACTACATCCAACAGTTGCATCTTGGTCATTTGATACTTGGGTACTAGATGTGGTTGGACCACTACCAAAATCTTTTGGAGTCCACCTGTACATCTTGGCAGTGACAAATTACTTTTCAAAATGGGCTGAGGTTGTAGCTCTCAAAGAAGTAAAAAAGGAGAATGTTGCAAATTTCATCAGGGTGAACATTATTTATCATTTTGGCATTCCTAGTTGTATAATAACAGATAATGGAAAGGCATTCACAAAAAATTGATGGATAAGATCAGTGATCTTTCTGGTTTCAAGCAACATAATTCGTCAATGTATTATGTAGCTGCAAATGGACAGGACGAAGCATTTAGCAAGAATTTATATGCAGCTTATTAAAGAAGGTTATCTCCATATCTAAGAGATATTGGCATGATAGAGTGGAAGAAGCCCTTTGGGCATATCAGACGACTTATCGCACTCCAACTCAAGCAACTCCATAGACTCTTGTTTTTGGAAGTGAAGTAGTCCTTCGGCTTGAACGCCAAATACCATAATTGCAGATTGCCATCCAAGAAGGACTCATTGAAGAGGAAAATACTCGTTTATGCATTGAAGAGTTAGAAGCTCTCAATGAGAAGAGGTTGGAAGTGCACGCCTTGAATATTATCAAGCTCGTCTTTCTCTACTTTCAATATAAAGGTATGCCCCAGGTCCTTCCAAGTTGGTGATCAGGTTCTTGTAGTAAGAAGACAAATCATCACATCTCATAAATCGGGAAGCAAGTTCACCTCAAAATGGAATGGTCCATATGTCATCCAAGAAGCTTATATCAAGTGGTGCTTACAAGCTTGCAGACGCAGATGACTTCTGGATTGGTCCCATTAATGGAAAGTTTTTGAAGTACTCTCCTTAAAACCGCATCATGCTCCTGGCTCACAAGAGTATAAATTGTGTATGACACCCTAAAAAAAGCAAAAAAAAGAATGTGTCCACTAGGTTGAAAATCTTGAAAGAGGCGGCTTAGGAAAAAATTAGGAAAAAAATAAAAAATTTACTTATCTTCTGAACTACAACATGACTTGATCATCTTTATTGAGGTATGTAGGCAGCCTAGAATATTTATTATTCGAGGTCCAGTCACATGAGTAAAAAAAAGGGTACACATCGTTACATGATCATCATATTAGTATTTTAAGTGAGGGATGAGTCAAAAAACTCTAAGAATAAGTTAGGTTCTGTAGTTATATGTAAATCCTGATGCTGTGATTTTTGATGCGATTGACGTTTGAGAAGTTATCTTTCCAACAAAAAAAGAATTTCATGATTTGGACGCTCCAATTTTGAGTTATGAATTTTCTTCTGTAAGAGTGTGAAGCTAAAAAATCAAGCATGCCAGATTCTAAGCTGACTTCGAAGGAAAATCTATACTAATCCATAAATCACAAGGCTTTGATTTTTGAAGAGATTGAAGTTTGAGAATTTATCTTTCCAATAAAAAAAGAATTTCATGATTTGAATGCTTCAATTCCGATTTATGAATTTTCTCTTATAAGCAAACAAAGCTAAAAAGTTTAGTATGACTATTGTGAATTCAAAACATAATCAGAAAGCCAAAAAAGAAGAGAATTCAAGACGAGATAATTTATACTAAAAGATAAGTTACCGGTTTATCACTTTTTTAAAAAAGGACAAATCACTACATCGCCGTAAGAAAGCAAATAAGCAAATGAATCCTAAGAAAGAATCTGAACTATAAAAATGACTTGAAGTTTAGAATGTTTTGACGACTTCTCTCAACTGACTCTTCTAGCTTTGATAATCTTTTTGCTTCATCATCAGACAATGTGTGGTTCGCCTCAATGGTATGAATCTCTCCCTCGGTCATGGTGATGATCTCTAGAGGTTTGGACAGCTTCTCTTCATGTCTACTAAGGAGCATAGTGATCTTCTTTCTCTTAGAGGTCAAGATGGCTAGATCCTTCTCCACATTTGCAAAAGTTACTTGGACCTTCCCTGTGGATCCATCCAACTTTCATGTTCCAACCTTGCATCATCAAGATGATTTTGTGCATCATGAATGGTGTTCTTATGTGATTCTTTAGTCATCTTTGATTGTCTCAAACATCATGATCTGCGTATGACTTAAAAAAATTCTCAATAAAATCCTCCAAAGTAGAAGTATCAATGATGTTGACCCTTTTGATTTCATCAAGAGTTAAGGCAATACTCGATTCTAATTTAGCAAACCCATCTGAGGAACCCAAATAAAATTGTGCAATCCATCCACACAACGCACTCCACATCTCAGAAACAAAGGTTGATTTGACACGAAAAATGGTTTCTTGTGGATCAAAAGGTGGAGTGCTAGGCTAGAATAGCCATGAAGAAGGTTGGAACAACTTTCGACGTGTGATTTGATTGGTAGTAACATCAGTCATATTGGTGCCATTTTCTTGGGGAAATTTCATTACATTTAAAGAAGTGGAAGGTAAGACTATTTTTTGTGGAGATTTCGCCTTTAACAGAAGACTGATTATTGCCAAGATCATCAAAGCACATAGCAATCTACAATCATATCATCACCAAGATCATCACCGCATAGATCTTTGAAGGTCCCACTAAAAAAATGAAAGAAAAAGAGACTAATCACATTTTTCGGTTACAAGAAGATTTAATATAGGTAAAAAAGGAAAAAAAGAAAAAAAAAAGAAAAAGGAGGACTCTACCCATTTTGCTAAATCAGACAATGATGCAGAGTTTGGATCTTCATCCACAGAGGTGTTACCATCAATGACAATTGTGTCTAGATCGCAACAAATGTCATCTAGCTCCTGCTTATTCTATCTAGATGATTCTATTGATGATCCTTACTCTCTATTGAACTAGAAGAAGCATTAGCTTTATCAATACCACCTGATGAAGTAAGCATGTGGGGATGTCAACTTTTGAAGCAATGGTGGTCACCTTTGAGGCTAATGTGAGGTTCCTCAATTTTGATTTCAGAGTTCTGAACTTGGATAAAGTCTTGATGACTTGCGGAATATCATTTGACTTCACCCCAAGGTAGGAAGAAGAATGTGGATTTTCTTTCAGTTGATTAGAAGCCTCTTTAGATGACATGGATGTATGGTCATGCTTTGAATTTTTCAAAATGGTATGCGGATTTTCTTTTGAAGGATTTTTCCTATGAGATGGCAACCAATCTGCATACTCATGAGTCATTAATGGAGGGCCTTCTAATGGCTGCGTCGGGAGGGTTACTTTTAAAGAAGTGCCAAGTCGAAAAGAAAAATTCCAAAGTTGCACTAATGTTGACAACATACCATCATATAGTCGTTCCATAAGATCTCTAGGGATGTCTTGACAAAAGCTAAACTGTCAACTAAATCTCGTAGGACTATAGGACTTCACTACAAAGAATGAATCACGCCTACGGGTGACATAGCTTAAGCGAAGACTTATGATAAATTCAATCCATGAATTTGGGAGTTGACCATCATCAAAGGTGCAAATTTTTGCCTTGTAATAGTGCCATGTGATGGAGGCGACGGGCATCATCCTGTTGAAATAATTTTTGAGCATTAACAAAACTAAAATATTTAGCCATTTTCTCACCAGAAATCTCTCATAAGGGTATGGTTCGATGTGCATGACCGGCATGATGATGGGTCACAAAATACTCTCCTATCCATCCATATATGTAGTGTATAGGAAAAATTATATTTTCCATAATGAAAGAAGTAGAAATATCTCTCAACCCACAATATATACTTGCAAGGACTAGGACTGCTAGAGAGAATGTTTCTCCATGAGCCATGAAACTTGCAGCTTTGAAAATGCTAGCACGCATTTAACCAACTTTCTTGTTCAAAAGCACAAATTTGCATAGCTAAGAAGCGAGAAAGGATGCCAAGTTAGTCTCATCTCTAAGCGACTTTTCCACATCTATCTCAACAAAAGGATGCATTTTCATCATTGGTCCATGGAAGAAAATTCATGTCGATGTTTCCAGACGAATTACGATTCAACCTTGGCTTCATGGAGTGTGCCTTTGACACTTTCTACGGGGGATCTGCATATCTATTTTGTCCTCTGAACCAAAACGTCAACCAATCATAGATGGACACCTCTTGGAGATCACCTTTTGCTAAGTTGTAGAAGGCCGAAAATAAATATAGACAAATTTTAGGGAGAAACAAACTTCCTTGAGCATCTGACTGGGTCAATTCCTTTGTCGCAAGAATGACTTAATCATAAAAGGATCCCAAGATAGGAAAAGCTCCAATTGCTCGTAAGTCCCATATTGATAGGGACATTTCCCTAATAAAAGTAAAAAGCTTATTGGTAGATGGGCTCCAAATCTCACAAAAAGCATGTAGTACGTTGTCATCATAGTCATATGTGAACAAGAAGTATATATGGCATCATAAATCTTAATGTACTCCAAGGTCTCCTTATCATGGGGTAGCATGTCCTCAACCCATACTAGTAGCCAGCTGTGTAGCAGATGTTTTTGAAGCCAGAAGACAGAACACTCCAATCATTGAAACATTTCTTGGAATGAGAAGATTCAATGGATGCGGATTCTTATGATGTGTGGACCTCAGTAAAGGAACTTTCATACTAGTAGCCTTACTCGAGAAGTTTCCCATGAATCTTTGGTATCCATATGCGACTAAACTTTAAGGTGAAGAGATTCTTCAGGTGACCCACTGACAAGAGATAAGATGTTAGTCGTTGAAGGTTGAACCTCCAAAACTAGTACTTTGACATTCTGATTTTGTTGGTCACTCACTATCTCCAGATGAGTATGCGACGTGTTATGATCATGAAATATGCGTCATGTTATGGGATCACATTTGTTTAATGTATGCAGAACTTGCAAAAAGGGGAATTAAATGAAAAGGTTCAGATTTAATAAGACTATGTCTAGCACAAAGACTGCAACGTCAAATTTTTGCTGTCATTCGAGGGCTAATTTTTGAATAGAAAACTGAATCAATATAGACGCAATCTAAATATGATTCTCATATATGATTTAACCCTATGAATCTTATTCCCAAAAACATAAACCATTTGTTATTTCATCATTCATATATCAAGATATGATTTTGGTTTTAAAGTTGCAGAAGGATGGTGCAGTCAGCTCATCAAAATTTTAGGTTGAGGCCGAAAAATCACCTGAGAGAATCGACAAACTTGTTGATCAAGTTTTTTGAATATTCTATAGCCCCCCGAATCTAGTTTCTAAAAAGCCAAATAGAACACAATTTAGTGATTTCTACGTCAAGATATAATTTTTTTCATAAAGCCACACACAGCTGGTGCAATCAGCTAGTCAAAATTTTGGGCTAAATTCAAAAGATTACCTGAGAAAATCCACTAGCTTTTGGATCAAAGTTATTTAGATATATTGTATCTTCACGAGTCTAGTTTCTGGAAAATTAAACGAAATACAATTCAGACTTTCCTGCAATGAGATATGAATTTTTTTTTACAAATGTTGTGCTGAGCAGTGGAAAAAGTGACGAAAATTAAGATTAAGGAAGAGACTTACATGTAAGACATGGACTCAAGGGAGTTCTATTATGCCATAAATTAATACAACCACCAAGGATACACGAGGGGGAGGGTATGTATAGATATCAAGAATATGGAGATTTCAATAAGATTCCTATGAGTTATGAAAAATTATAACTATGGAAAGTAGGATTCCTACAAATTATGGAAAACTACAAATTCAATTATGGTATGTTTTCATGGGATCAAATTATGGTACATTTTTATGGGTATCAAACATGGAAAAAATAATGGATTGAAAGACAAGAAGTATATGATCTTCCGTCAAAACAATATGGAAAGTTTGGAAATCAAAGAATAACACAAGGCTAGGTAATAAGGTTTTTCATGACCTCATTTCTTGTCCTAAATTTTCAACTGCACCAAACAATGAAAAAAAATGGAAGTTATGAAAAATTTTGATTTCAAGAAAATAAAATTATGCATATATGTATATTTCAGCATAAGATCGTGGAAATCATTCTATGCAGCCAAATGTGGAAAATTTTGAGAGGTTTCTTATATAGGTGCAAAAAGGCTTCCTGATAAGGCTACGCTTACATAAGGATCTAAGGTTTGGAAACTTCATATTTTGTTGAAATGATCAAGAAAAATTAGAGGAGAACCTATTAAAAGGGTGTTCGATGTCAAAAAAGGCTAAACATAAAATTATGCCAAAATCGCGAGTTCATATCGCTAAATTAAGCTTATAGAATTGATGGTCATCTTGTAGTCAATGGACCAAATAAAACCATTAAAATGAGAAAATGAATAACATGCTATAATGTTCCATAACTCATAAGCACTTCAAACTGAATGCGTTACTAAATGACCAAAAAGACAAGTAACCTCTTGCAAGTTTGAAGAATGTTGTCAGAAAGACTTAAGTATGTATAAATTTGAAAACGTCAATATTTTGGGATAGTCGCTCCAAACACTTTATTCACATACTAGTGCTCCAAGGCTTGTCTTTGTAGGTTTGATAGGTCAAGGACCGCGACAAGCCTTGAATAAGGGGATATTTGTAGACAGTGAAATTTTGTTGATGAAATTCATATTAAATATGAATTAAATATTAGATTCATGATGTATTGACCAAATCAAATTATTGGTTAATTATGTTAGATCAAAATTCAAATTAAAATAATATGACTTAAATAAAGCCCAAATATATTTGGGCCAGTCCATTAAGTCTACAAGATGAGCGCAACTCATACTCTTCAAGACCAAGATTTAAATTCCTTAAAATACTTGGATCAAAGTACCCCTAAAATCCTAGCTCACACCTATATAAAGGAGTCCTCATAAGACCAAAGGACACATACAGAAATACATAGAGAATCCTTGCTCTTCAGTGGTGATCTACAAGTCTTTTGCATACAAAGAAGTCTTCATCTCCAAATGCTGAGCCGCAAGTGTTTCATTGATTGAACAACAAGGTAACGTCTTGAGTTGAAGATCATGAAGAGAAGAATCAGAGGATTACACCTTTTTAGATTTTATAAAGATTGTAACCTTCGCATAAATTGTTGAAATATAAATATCATTGTTTGTCGCTATTTTACTTTCTTGATTTCTATTTTTCAGGAACCAAACTTAGTCACTTACATATAGAACAATCCTTTCTGTCCAGTGGATCAAGAAGATAAAATTTGGACTTTGATAAAGAAATAAAATCCATGTATATGACAAATAGTACATCCCATCATTAGTCCTCGGTCATCAAGGGCATCAATTGTAAAAGAAAAATTACCAAAAAATAATACTATACATAGAAAATACTTTTTGAGAAAAGACCAAAACAGTGTTTGAACATTGGAAAAATGTATCAAAGTACTTTCAAATTAAATTCCATCTTTGTTTCATGTCTAATGATTTAACTAAACTTGGCGCTGATACCACTTGTTGGAAAACTTAAAGAATTTTATCCAGGATCACAAGTAAATCATTAGACATGAATTTAAATTCATAAAAATTTAAAGGATACTAACCTTGTTCCATTGCAAGAATCTTGATTAAGAAAATAAGGTCTTCTAAGTCTTGATACTAATCTTAACCTAGTGTTTCTTCTCATAGATGGGGTAGAAAAGAAAAGATGTAGTATCAGACTTAGGGACCAGATCCTTATATAACTTGTTAAGTACTTTTTAAGGTTTAGCAGGTACCTTTTTCTATAAGCCTCCATCAGATTTAAGTAAAGGTTCATAGGTTTTCAAATTATCTAAATTAAACCCCTACAATAAATATTTAACCTTAAGGCCAAAACTTTAATTTTTTAGATCATATAATGGGCTACTTTTAATGATAACATATCTACATATAACATATTGATATGTGAGATCATAAAATAGAAAGAAATTCCTAACATAAACTATCCTAATTAGCCTATATCTTATTAAATTTCTTGCATACTTAATAATGTTTCTGATAATACAAAAGCTCTTCTCTGTTAGTTTTTTTGTTATTAAAACATCTATGATTGTAATGACCTTGTATGTCATTTCTGTGATTCTGCAAATATTCTATCAGTTTGAGCTTTTGCACAGTTACCGCGGGCTATTTATAACTTATTGACACTGATTGTTCCATCGTTGGTTGAAATTGTTTAAAAATTATATAGCTTTATGAGTTAAATAAGAGACTGACCGTAAAATAACTTTTCAGGTAAAGTCCTAGTAAACGACCTCAGAAGCCTAACTTGTATATTTATCCCATAAGAACCTTTCTTTGATTTTGGGGGCTTCCAGGTGTGTTTTGGTCCCTTCAATAGATTTTGATATTGGAAAATAGGACCCACATTGGAATAAAATGACCTCCAATGAGCACTTCAACTACACTATTGAGTCTGAAATGTCGTTTCGATCAGATTTCATATATGGATTGTATTTTTATGATTTTAGATGAGGCCAGCGCATCAAAATTAAATTTGAGTGTTTGTTGAAAAATAAAGGCGGCCGGTGACATGGCTGAACCATGGCTCTCCACGTGGAAAAGCCGGCAAAGTGATCTATAGATCCCAAAATTCGTTCTAGATCGCAAAAAGGAGAATAAAAACTTTGAATTATGATATCTCCGCCAATTGTTTTATCAAATTTGGGCGATTCAAAATCCCAACTTGTATATTTCTCTGAGACGAACATGATGGGAGTTTTGAAACTAATTTTGGCACATCGTTTGAGGTAAAAATTGGGCATTTTGCTGTTGTATCATATTATTATTTTTGAAATTTTTGGTATGTAATTTCTTCAAAAAGTTGGGTCTATTCTAGAGTGTTTATGTGGAACGCATCATAGTAATGTCGAAATTAATTGATACATCTCCGTTTTGTGTGACAATGATGTTTTAGCTATGGTTATGTTGTGAGTTTTTGGAAAATTTTGAGTTGAGATATCTTGGTCATTTATTATCGGAATTGAGTGAAGTTTGGGTCTAAACTGACCACTTTTCGAGACCTATGTAATGATCCCAAAAAGTGCCCGAAAATGTGCCTCAGAAGTGCCAAGAATTGTAATTTCTATTATCTCAAAATCCGTGCATTATATCAAAAATTTGATTTCATATTCTTGTTCAATGGGCCAAATTGAGTGGGAAATGGGTCTAACCCCTATTTTAGTTTCGAAATTTCAAAGTTTGACAAAAATAGTGGGCCTGCACATCAGTGGCGCGACGCGCCAGTGTTATTTTTTTCCACTGTAATTTTGTCTAGCTTTTCTATCTCGGTCCAAGGCTTTTGGGTCTTCGACCCAAGCCTTCCCAAACATGAAAATACCTATACTTAGCCATTTTTCACCTTCATATCATTCTAAACATTCCCCAATACTCACTCAAACACTTAGACTCATATTTCTCTCAAAATTAAGGTTACAAATCTCATCTAGATCTTAAGGTTTTCCTTCAAGCTTCAAATCTCCGTCTCCAATCTTCATAAAGTTCATCTCCAAAGCTAAGGTATGTAGGTTTATTTCATGGGTTCTTTCCACCCATAATATCCAAGCTTCCTTTTCCTACAAATTGCATGATTTAAAGTTGATTTACTTATAGGTCTTATGTATTATGAAAATCACTACACACTATGTTGGGGTTTATGAAATTATAACAGTTTTACCATGTTTCGGGCTATGAATCTATGGTCTAATATGAGACTTGATGAAGTGTTTTGATGTATATTTCTTGAGGGTGTTACCAAGTATCTATTGATGGTTTTACAATGAAATTTCTTGCATGATTTCACTCTTGAATTGCATGATTTTGCACTAGCACTACACACTATCTAAGCATTTGATAAAATGCCTTTTTAAGGATTCTTTAAGTTTTGATGATCTATTGGTTGAGTTATGATTCAAGTGACTCTATGATGATTATGAGCTTTCTAAAGATGTATTTAAATCATGAAAATGTTGATTGATGTTGTAGGGCCAGATTAAGCCTCTTTCTTAAGATTATACCTCTTGCGAGCCTTTGATATTTGTGTTAATGAAAGGGTAATGTTGATGATGACCCATTCTTATGACTGAAGTTAGGCTCACCATTTGAGGTCAATGATGTTGAGAGCTACTCGTTCCATGTCTCTATGTTTATTGCAAGTTATTAAAGTATGATCATCTTAAATATTCCGTGGAATTAGACTTAGCACTGAGTGGATTAGAGGCGAGTCCCCAAGTCCTAGAACTACGTACCATCATAGGTGAAGGTATTAGAGATGAGTCCCCACATCTCTAAGAGGTGAGTATCCTAAATATGAGGGCTTAAGGTGAGTACCCGAGTCCAAGAACTATAGGAGAGTACCCGGTTCACACAAGGCTTAGTGGATGCACTTAGGCATTAGGAGGTTCACTTGGCAAGTAACTTCCCCCTTTCTTCCGATATGGGGTTAACATTGGGATTCCAAATTCTAGTTCACTTGGTCTTATTTTATTTCGGTTGAGGTTTCTTCCCACACTATGTATTATGAACTATACAAGTTGATTTGGATTGTAAGCATCAGCTTACTTCAAACATCATTCATACATGTCATATTGTTAGTATGTTATTCATTGCTTATAATTATGCATTTTGCTTATGATTCCTATCTCTTGTTATATTGCATCCCACATACTTAGTACATTCAAATGTACTAATGCATAATCTATTCCTACATGATGTCACCATGTAGGAATCGGTGCACCGCTTGATCATCCACCTCCTCCACATGGCCAGTACGATTATATGTCAAGCTTGTTGGTGAGTCCTCCATTCTGGGGACATTACTTATAATCTCTTGCTAAGTACTAAGATTAACCTTCCTTTATTTATGTATTGACTATGAGGGTGATCCCGATTTTATGTCATGGCCCCCGCTCTTATCTATGTAGTAGAGGTGCTGTTGGACATGTTATGTATCTATGCTATGAGCCTTGAATCTCTTGTTTCTTAATGTTATGATATGAAAGTTTGCCCTTAGTCACAATTCCCTTATTTATGCTTATCTCTTAGTGTCATTTTTAGTTGCTTCCGCAACCAAGGATGTGTAAAGATATGCTATGAGGCTTGTTTGGGGTTCCTTCAAGTTCCCCATTCACCGGTCACGTCTAAGCCCTAGGCTTGGGTCATGACAACCTATGCCATGGTATATTCAAATTCTATTAATTTTACTATATTTTAAAGAAATTCGGCTGAGAAGCAGTTGTATTTTTATGTACTTTTCGATAAGAAGTGTAATTTATTTTTGGACTATTTCTTATTGTTCTGAGCCTCGTTTTGAAATCAATTTTTGGATATGGACTTAGGGTGACGTAACAGTCATTTTATGGGGGTTGGTTTGGTATTTTGGGTGTGGGCAATACCTTCTCATTTTTAGTCGCAATTGTCCTATTATCCCTCATTTCTCGAGATATAATAGCTAAAGTAGCCATCTTTATGTTGTGATTCATATTTAGACAACTGAGAAACATTTGGAGGTGGTCTGATAGGGTAAAACTCGCATGGACTGATCTGGAGCATGTGGATCTGCCTTCTAGGTAGGCTACACTTTCCTTACCTTTAGACTGAGCTGAAATACATATATATTGGGAGTTGTTTGTGGTTGAAAGTCCTGAGTAAGATATGTATATATGTCATGAGGGTGATTGTAGTATTATTTCCTACTATGCATTTCAACACTGTTATCCTGACTTATTAATACCTGTTTTCCTGGATAGTTATTGTACACAACATATGCGGTAACTATGATTATGTTGGGGATACTTGTGGTTGTTTTGGCATAGTTGAACTATGAAAAGGCCTAGTAAAGGTTGGATATGGGCTATTCCCCAAGATAGGTATGCATTTTGGCTAAACTCCTATTTGTATGAATGTGTAGCCTGAGCTACTGAGATATGCTGGCTGTGAAGCTGTTGTTGATTATATACCGTACTGTGAATTGACTCTAGTATAAATATTATCTCAGTGGTCAATTTGTTTGCGATACCTATGATACAGCCATACATTGGAAGAAACAAAAGGTTTGCTAATGATACGGTGCCTAACCCTATGGTTCAAGGTGACAATGGTCGGATGACTCTTCCATGGTGCCCAAACTATGGAAGAAATCATGGTGGAAAATGCTTGAGGAATTTGAATTCTTGCTATGGGTGTGAAATAGCAGGCCACAATCTTGTTGATTTCTCCTATGCTTAAAATAAGGAAAAGGAGGGTCGACCCCAAGGGCAAGGTGCTCAAGTTGATCAAAGGGCACAAGGAGGCCAACAAGGGGATGCTCTACGTCAAAATCGATTCTATACCCTTCAAGGTAAGCAAGGATTAAAGGAGGTGACTGATGTTGTTACCGATATGTTAAAGGTTTATAATTATGATATGTATGCTTTATTGAATTCGGGTGCTACTCTCTCTTTCATTACTCCTTCTATTGCTAACAAGCTTTATGTGTGTCCTAAGTTGTTGTGTGAACCTTTTGAGGTGTCTACCCCCATTGGTGAGTCCATTATTGCTAGAAGGGTCTATAGGGGTTTTCCCGTGTCTATATTGCATAAAGTGTTGCCTTGTGATTTTGTTGAACTTGACATCGTGGATTTTGATGTCATTCTCTGGATGGATTGATTACATGCATATCATGCTTCCATTGAATGTAGAACTCATAGGGTTAAGTTCCAATTTCCTAATGAGCCCGTCTTTGAGTGGGAAGTTCAAAATTCAGTGTTTAAGGGTAGGTTTATTTCTTATCTTAAGGCCCAGAAATTGATTACCAAGGGTTGCATTTACGATCTTAAGGGTTTGGGATATTGAGTCTAAAGTCGCTCCTATAGAGTTGGTTCTCGTCATCAATGAGTGTCTTGATGTCTTTCCCAATGAACTTCTGAGTGTCCCTCCTGAAAGGGAGATAGATTCTTATATTGATTTGCTCCCCGATACTCAACCCATTTTCGTTCCTCCTCACTGTATGGTCCCGATGGAGTTAAAGGAACAATTGAGGGATTTATTGGAGAAGGGTTTTATATGGCCTAGTAACTCACCTTGGGGTGCACTGGTGTTGCGTGTGAAAAAGAAAAACGACTCGCTTAGAATGTGCATCAACTATCGACAACTCAATAAGGTCACAATAAAGAATAAGTATCCCTTGCCAAGTATAGATAACCTAGTGTTGTTTGTAAAGAAGAAAGATGGCTCACTTAGAATGTCCATCGACTACAGGCAACTCAATAAGGTCACAATAAAGAACAAGTATCCCTTTCCAAGGATAGATGACCTATTTGATCAACTACAAGGGGCTAGTCATTTTTCTAAGATTGATCTTCGGTCCGGGTACCACCAAATAAGGGTAAGGGAGTGTGATCTTCCCAAAGTGGCTTTCCGAACGAGATATGGGAATTTTAAATTTGTAGTGATGTCATTTGGTTTAACAAATGCACCGACAATATTTATGGATCTCATGAATAGGGGTTTGTAAACCTACCTTGACATGTTCGGGGTGGTCTTCATAGATGGCATATTGATTTACTCCCAGAGTGAAGAAGAGCATGTGAAGCATTTGCGAGTAGTGTTGCAAACGTTGAGGGATGAGAAGTTGTTTGCTAAATTTGAAGGAAGTTGCATTCCCCTAGGGCATGTGGTGTCGGGTGATTGAATTAAGGTGGACCCTAAGAAAATAGAAGTGATAACAAATTGGCCTAGGCCCTTGACTCCAATGGATATTAGGAGTTTCTTTGGCTTAGCAAGGTATACCGGAGGCTTATGAATGGTTTCTCCTCAATTGCTTCCCCTTTGACAAAATTGACTCAAAAAAGGAAAAATTTGTGTGGAATGATGAATGTGAAAGGAGTTTTCAAACTTTGAAAGATAAGCTTACATCCACTCCCATTTTGGCTCTACCGAAAGGGTTAGAAGGTTTGTGGTTTATTGTGATGCTTCAAGGATTGGTTTGGGGTGTGTGTTAATGCAAAATGGCAAAGTCATAGCATATGCTTCTCGAGAATTGAAGGTGCATGAGCATAATTATCCCACCATGATCTCGAGTTAGCGAGATTGGTATTTGCTTTGAAAATATGGCATCATTGTTTGTATAGGGTTCATGTAGATGTGTTCACCAACCACAAAAGTCTCCAATATGTGTTAAGACAAAGGCATCTCTATTTGAGGCAAAGAAGGTGGTTAGAACTCCTCAAGGACTATGAAATGAGTGTGTACTATCATCCAAGAAAATCTAATGTTATGGCCGATGCTCTAAGTAGAGTGTCCATAGGAAGTGTAGCTCATATTGGTGATGGTAATAAGGAAAAGGCTAGAGAAGTTCACCAGTTAGCTAGGTAGGGAGTTAGGTTGAATGAAGTTGAAAATGGAGGTGTGGTGGTTATTGATGGTTCCAAATCCTCTTTTGTTGAAAAGGTCAAGTCAAAGCAAGACCTTGACTCTGCCTTACTAGAATTGAAAGCTTTGATAAAGGATGGTAAAGTGGAGGTTTTCTCCCAAGGGGGAGATGACATCCTTAGATACCAAGGTAGATGGATAAGGGATTTGATCTTGCAAGAGGCACATAATTTGTCCTACTCTATTCATCCCGATTCGATGATGATGTATAGAGACTTGAAAGACCTTTATTGGTGGGGTGGTATTAAAAGAGATATTATTAAGTTCATAGCCGATTATCACAATTGCCAACAAGTCAAAGCCGAACATCAAAGGCCTAGTAGCCTAGTCCAAGACATTGAAAGTCCTACTTGGAAGTAGGAAGAGATAAATATGGATTTTGTTATTGGGTTACCAAAAAACTAGGAAGAACTTTTATTCTATATGTTTTTTTTTGATAGAATGACAAAATTGACTCACTTTCTACTGGTTAAAACAACTTATCACCCCGAAGATTATGCCAAAATATATATTCATGAGTTGGTCAATTGCATGGGGTACCATTGTCTACTATTTTGGATCGTGGTGCTGAATTCACTTCTCACTTTTGGAGATCCTTCCAAAAGGGTCTTGGTACCAAAGTCAAGCTTAGCACGATGTTTCACCCTCAAACAAACGGCCAAGATGAAAGGACAATTCAAACTCTTGAGGATATGCTTAGGGCTTGTATTTTGAAGTTCAAAGGTAGTCGGAACGAATATCTTTCACTCATGAGTTTGCTTACAATAATAGCTATCACTCTAGCATTGGAATGACTCCCTTTCAAGCCCTAAATGGTATGCAATTAGATCCCTAATTGGGTTGTTTAATGTGGGGAAAATCTTTAGTAGGATCGGATTTGTTCATTGAGGCTTTGGAAAAGGTGAGGTTGATAAGGGAGAAATTAAAGATGGCTCAAAGTAGGCAAATGTCCTACTCCAACACAAGGAGGAAAGATCTTGAGCTTGACATTGGTGACTGGGTATGTTTAAAGGTCTCACCCATGAAGGGTGTAGTCCGATTTGGCAAGAAGGAAAAGTGGAGCCCAAGATTTGTAGGGCCTTATAGTATTGTGAAGAGAATTGGTAAGGTTGCCTATGAATTAGTGTTTCCCCTAGAGATAAGTATGGGTCATCCGATCTTCCATGTGTCTATGTTGAGAAAGTGTGTAGATGACCCAAGTTCTATAGTACCCTTGGATATTGTGGGTTTCGTAGAAGATATCTTGACTTATGTAGAAGTGCAGATGGAAATACTTGATAGAAAAGTGAAGAGGTTAAGAAACAAAGATGTGGTGTCCGTCAAAGTCCTTTGGAGGAACCAACGAGTTGAAAGTGCTACATGGGAAGCCGAAGCCTATATAAAGAAGCGATATCCCCATCTTTTCCATTTCGATCCATCTTGAGGTTATATGATTTTCCCATCTTAGAATCTCCTCTCATTGCATGCCATTTTCATGGCGTTCATGCATATTTATGTGAATTTGAGGTTGCATTATAGGTGCTATTTGAAACATGGTTTAAAGATTTTAAATGGTCCATGTGTTTCATTTTGTACATGGTACATTGGCATATGGTGCATGAACACATTCCTTAGAGCTTGCCTTAGCACATTTGGGGACGAATGTTCTTAAGGGGGAGATAATATAAGACCCTACATATGGAGGTAAGAGAGATGTCAGAAATAAGCTTGGAAATTTGAAACTTTCGTTGTTTACAAAGGGGTCTTACACCTCGTAAGATGGATCAAGGCCTGTAAAATGGATTCGTAGAACCTGGCAGACTTGATGAATTTGGGATTTTTCTAAAGTTCAATCTACGACTTATCAGACGACCCGTAAAGTCCTCCACGAGTCATTAAAGGTCTCACAGGATGGGAATCAGTAAAAAGGGAGTCTCTGAAGTTTGGAAAAAGGACACCAGACGAAACCCATCTATAACACGTAGATGGGGTCTCGAAGACCTATCTGGCCAGGATTTTAATTGCGGTAAATTTGACCTTTCCTCTTTTTCTAAGTCCAAGCTACGCTGCTTTGACCCTATCTATGTCTCTTATCAACTTTTACAACCTTAATTCATCTCATTCCTCCTCATTCCAAAAACACTCCAAGTATCAAAACTCTCTCAAGCTCTTCAAGACTTTCAAGTAAAGGGTGCAAGCTAGGGTTTTGAATCCTCCATCTCCAAATTAGGTTTCAACCACCATTATTACATTGAGGTATGTGGTTTTGAATGTGGGAACCTTTCATCTCAAAGTCCAACCAATCTTCTTCTCACATTACATGGATTTATCGATTATTTTATGGGTATTTATGGACTCTTGCTTATGGAGATATCATTATGAATTATACATATGGTTTCTATTTGGGGTTCTTCAAGTAATGATTTTATTATGATAAAATATTGTTGGGGTTTGATATTGTGATGAATTTTATGATATTAAAGTTATGTACTCTATGATGCTATGAATAACTATGAAGGAAATATGGATTTTAGTTGGTTTTCATGATATCCAAAATAAGAGTTTTACTATATTATGGTGAGTTGATTTGAATAACTTTAAATGAATTGATTTTACTTCTCTTTTGTTTCATACTCTTGAATGGTATGATTTTAAGTACATGTACATATACCCACCATATTTGACTAAATCTACTTGACAAGGATTCCTGCGTTGATGAAAGATTATTTGCATGAATTTCAAGACAAGTATGTTATGATAAATTATGCACTCCTAAGCATGCATTGAACTCAAGAAAAGTTCTTATGATTTTCAAGTAAAATATTGAGCCCTTATGCTATATATTCTACCCTCTTGTGAATCAGTCATGTCTATATGAGAGATTCCCGCATGATAACTATTTTATCCTCATGTACTATACTATTTAATGCTCACTAGAAGGAGTCATGTATGTTACAATCTCTACCCTCATGTATAATGCAATGCCTACTAGAAGGGATCATGTCTATGTTATGTTTTTACCCTCTAGTACAAGGTGTATGCCACGGTAGGGGTCATGTATTTGAATGAGCTGCTTATGCCATGTCATCATGTTCTATAAGTTATGTAAGTTATGACTATTTCAAGTATTTGGTGGGACTAGATCTAGTACCGAAAGAGGCTTAAGGTGGGGGCTCGACTCAAGGAGTCCTTATATAAAGTCTTGGTCTCTTAACTATGTGCCACCATAGGTTTATATTATTTTCCTAAATGGGCTTTTACTAGTGGACCCAACTAGGTCATGTTACCCATTATGTGGGGTTATGCTTGGTTTACCTTAGCAAGTAGACCACTCTTTTATTCAGTGTGGAGTGAACATCAGGATTCTAAGTAGTATCTCTCTTGGTCTTAGATGTTGGTTAGGGTATCCTCCCATACATGTATTATATATTATGCAAGTTTAACTATCTTCTTGCATGTTTCAACTTAAGCACCGATTATATGTGTCATATTGAGCTTATGTCCATTGATTATGATTATGCATCTTGATTATTATGGCTTATGATCTTTGTTACATTGTACTCCACATACTTAGTACATTCCAAGTACTAACACATACTTTTTACCTGCATGATCTAATGATGTAGGCCGGAGCTCCTATTCATTCTCTTCCCCTTCATGGCTAGCTGATACCCATTTAAGACTACTATTAGTAAGTCCTCCATTTTGGGGACAACATCCATTTTACTTTCATGCTTTTATTAAGACTTACCTATTTTAGACTATTTATCTTTTGAGGGTGATCCTGGGAGATGTCTTTGCCCCCCTTCCACTCATATTAAAGGTGTTGTTGGATATGGAAGTTTGTGTATCGAGCTTCACTCCTATTATATTTATGTAATTGTGAAGACATTCCTTAGTCGTTTTTCCATTCTATGCTTGTTTTTTGTTCATGGATGTGATGGAAGTCCCAAGTCCCTAAATGCCCCCATAGTGTAAGTCATACTTACTCGTCCCTTAGACTTATTTGCTATGTGGTTCATCCAAATCCTCTTCCCTATATTACCCCGACAGCAGGAGTCCAAAGCCCTGCTTCCCTTAGATATTATATGTTGTGCTCATTTCTCTTTTATGTTTCCGCTAAAGCCAAGGATATGCTATGCATGCTTAAAAGGATTATTTAGGGATCCCCTCAGGTTCCCATTCGTCGTGTCACGTCTAGGACCTAGGCTCAGGTCGTGACATGGGATATATATGTTGTGAGTGTCGTTGCCTACATTTACTCTATGCACGATATGAATTTAGAGTTCCGGATCTAAATAGCCTCATTGAGTGAGTGACTGTTTTGATACCTTGAGTCCTAGATAACACTCCCCATCGCTATTCAAGCTCTAATAGTCACGTCTGAGTATCTGAGACCCGGGAGTCGCACCCCATGTTATGAGTTTAGTGACAACGATTGTGATGTTGGGTAGTGAGTGCCGATTCTGAGGTTAGAGCAACAGTTGATTTTCCTTGGGCTTGAGGCACAATTGATTTTCTTTGGATTTGAGGCCCATTGATTGTGTTATGGGGGCTATTTCTCCCATGAGGGATATATCCCACTGTTTTATATATTGTCAGACCATCTGACCTTGGTTGACTGCCATGATCGGAGGTCAGGTCGGGAAGTATTACAGGGGTTCGAGGCCTCGAGTGATACTAGTTATTGGATGGGTCGAGGACCCATTGATTACTTGTGGATCCACACACCTATAAATACCCTGACTGTGTGTGGGTGTAACCTTTGGGCTCATGAGAGCTCATGGGGTGTCCATGCTTAGACACTTAGGGCCTTACATCCACATCTAACTGACCCCTAGATCATGAGATATTGAGAGTTGGGCTTAATGGTGGTTCCATGGATTTCATGGTGATTCTATCAGTTAGACTATGCACGGGAGTACCTTCTGGTCTTATAGGGGCCCAGTCGGCGTACAAGCATAGATATTAGGGTCTTGCACTCACGTCAATGCTATGTCTCAATCCGGTGACAGTTGTGGTTTGGGTCTACTCGTGTTTCGTCAGTTAGAATCATTGCACACCACTTAGGTTGGTTCAGTTAGGGTTCAGTGATTCTCTAGACATGCCTAGTCCTTGATTAGAGTTTTGATGTGCTACATTTACTGCAATTATCTATATTTAAGCCTTTTATATTTACAATATTTCACTCAGTCGGTTGATGATGCTTACTGGGTGCCTATTATCGGTATTCACTGCTATATTTCTGCATCTTCCCATGGTACAGTCCAAGTATTAGCCACAGTCGCTGAGTTAGGGGTTCGCAGGTGATTCAGTAGACATTGGTGAGCTCTAGAGCTGTAGCTCTGTATATTTTGCAGTCTCCTTCTGTTTTGACAGCTATCTTTTGTATTCAGACACTAGCCTTTTACAGTATTGGATTGTATTCATAGGAGCATTCCTAGTTGTATATCTTATTGAATATATATTTGGGTTGTACTTATGTCTATTGTAGCTCTGTACAGTTGACTTCTAGGTTCTGTGTAAGTTAGGTTATATTATCGTGCCTGTTATATTTGATACTAGAGATTTAGGACAAGTACATAATTGGCTTGTCTATAAGTGGGATCTAACAGGCGCCATCATGTCCTGACAGAAGGGTCATGACAAAGGTGGTATCAGAGTCTTAGGTTCGCTGGTCACATCGGTATAGAGCTACAATCTAGTAGTCCTACGGATGGGTGCGGAGACGTCAATGACTTATATTGAGGGGGCTATGATATGCTTAGGAAAGAGTGTAATAGAGAGAAGCAGAATAAGAGAAAAGATTTTTGTGTATATCTCTATGATTTTCGAATGAAGAGTCTATGTTTGACGTAGAATAAAAGGTCTCTTTTATATTGAGGACAAACATATATAGATGAAAAATATAAGGCAAGAAGCACTAATTGACCAATTTAGACTTACCACAAATATAATATAAAAATCCATTAATTGATTCAGTCCAAAACCTACCATAAAATAAATCAATTAACTTGATTCACTCAAAATTTTACCATAAATAAGGCGGTAAAAGGAATTATTCAGAGGATTTGGTCAATAACATATTTTACCAATGAGTAAAAAAAAGAATTTTATGGAAAGAGGGCACTCAGAAAATCACAAGAAAAATTCAAAACTAGAATTCAAAGAAATATATTTCCCTCAAAACGAACAAATTAACTTCACTCTAAATTAGTATATCAAATACTCAATTAGTATTTTACCAGAATCAACTAAGTAAAATAACTAATTAACAGAAGATTGTTTGTACAAATCATGCCATGATTCTTACATAAACAATATATTACAAAATCAATGAAACAGTAATTCAATTTATTGGAATTAGTCAAGGAATAATCCTTATACAACAATAACAACAACAACTACTTTACCCCAATGCCTCAAAGGCTCCCACCCATTGCGGGGTAAGGGGAGGTCGGATGTACGCAGCTTGACCCGTATGTTTAAAAACATAGCGCAACTGATTCTGGATGACCCATGAAAGGAATAATCCTTATAGCATACAAAAATAATGGACAATTTAGGTGAAAATTAAATCACAACTATTCAAGTCTAACAATAGTCAATTCAAAAAGCCCTCCAAAATTAAGAAAATCAACTAATCAGTCTAGAAAATTATCATGAAAATGAAATTAAATTAGCCAAAAAGAAATATGTTTGAGGTTCCAAAAAACTGCGACTTATTCCTCGAAATAAGTCCACTCAATTAGTAGTGAAAATTAAATGAGAGTTGAAAGGATCATACAAAAAATTAATTCATATATATCTATTTTGAACTTGAACCCTTAAATTGAACTTCACTTTTAACCAATTCCGTCCTCGAAAAGTATGAATTTTGGGGTTTTTGGCTAGAGTATTTCCCTTGTTCACCATTTTTCCGATGAGAAGATCTGTTGTTGCATGGGGTCAAAAGGGTGTTGCTGATTGGTGACAGGAGAGAGGAGAGCGAAGAGAGTAGACAAAGGGTTTTCATTTGGTGGGCTTCACTAATGAGGAGTGAACAGGACGACAAAGAGAAGTAGGGGTCATTGGTCACTAGTGGAGGAGAAAAGAAAAGGAGGCAGTTTGGAGGGGGGTTTGACTAGCAAGGAGGAGGTTGGTCGCGGTTATGCATGGTGGTCTTCCGAGTTGTACTGGCGTGGAGATCATCTGGGGATCAGACTTTCGCTAAAAAAAAAAGCAAAAGGGAAGAAGAGGGTTTTCACGAGGAGAGAGGAGAAAGGGGACGAAAGAAGGTTGTTGGGAGTGGTGAGGACTAGCAGAAAGTGAGGAGATGAAGGAGGAAAAGGGGGTTGTTCCAGCAAGACTTCTTCAGACGTGAGAAGGGTGGCAGCTTTGGTTCTATAGAGGAGAGGAGGAATTGGAAAGAATGCAAGGGTTTGGTGCTTATGTGTTAAGATGGAAGGAAAAATGAGAATTAATCCCAACCGTAGGATTTAAAATGTTGAACAGTTATGATCAAATCATGTCAAAATATGTCAGGTTTTGGGTCACAAATGGATCATCTGGATAAAATTAAATGAAATTGGATTGAGAATTTAAAATTGAGCCATAAATTGATCCAATTTAGGCTAGAACTGAAAGCAATTGTAAGGAAATTGACTAAAATTTAAATGAATTTCAAACAAATTGACAAAAATTGAATTGAATTTGATTAATAAATGTCATGCCTCAAATTCCCATTAAGGCGGACTGGCACCCATCACCGATAAAGATCGAGAGAACCAACTTGCAATCATACACTATCTATGAACATTACAAAGGGCTTCCACACACAACAGGCTTTCAGGAAAGTCGATAATAATAAAAAGGCAAAATGAAATACATATGACTAGGCCATTGGAGCCATGATGTCTGTAAGAGAGAGATGAACTTTTTTACTTTTATACTCTAAAAAGCCTCTAGATAAGGAACACTATCTGATAAGGGCCGAGACAAGCTCTGCTTTATGACAAACTACTGTACAATACAAAAACATAAGCTCTAGCCGCACCAAGACACAAAGCAACCTAGAGCATAGTAATAGCAGTTGGATATCATTTACTCCTATTGGGGAGATCCACTAGCTTCTGTCCCTGTAGCATGAAATGCATGTCCACTATGAGGAATGTCAGTATGAGATAATGTACTGAATATGTAAGGAAAGAAGTGTTGAATATGAAATAAGAACTCCAATGAAATCTGCACTGGTGTAAGGACAAGAGACTACATTTAGTGATATTGGAGAATCATGTACTTTATGACCTTTTTGTTACTTAACCTCTCTTTACTTTATATTTGTGCATAGTATATTATACAAATGATCAACTGATTAGTGGTAAATCAATATCGGGATCGATCCATACTAGGCTTTTCTTTCACCCCAGGGATACCCACCGTAATATGGGATTAACCCATGCTAGGTGATTCTTCTACTCCTGAGATACCATCCATCAACAAGCAATTTCACTTTATATTTTTCATTTACTTTTTAGATGATTCTTGTTGTGGTCATCACATTTTGAGCTTCAGGAGTATGTACATAACAAGTTATATGTAAAACAATCACATAATACAATACCATAAGGAAAAAATTAGAGTACACACTTAATCACATATGTAAGAGATGAAATAACATACAGACTTTATTTAGCTAAAAAAGAGAACTCATGTATCTTGGTATCTAAAGTATATATGCAAATTTGACAATGAATAGATATTGGAATATATGTACATGTTAAAGAGTGGAGACATGGTTATTATTTGTGTTGGAGTTTGTAAGTGCCTCTATGTGCGAAGGAAGACTCGAGATTTCATGTCAAATAATAAAAAATTGAGTAGCCTTACATACCTTATTGTACCACCTTGGTATTACCTCAAAGTAACCTTCCTTTCTCCCAAATACTTATTTATAATAGAGTAGGTGATAAAAGTAGTATTATCAGCTAATAAACACATCTTGGTAGTACAATCTCACTAAAAAATAACGCTTGGGCAGCAAGCTTGTAATTATCAACCTAGGAGTATTTTTTCAATCTTTTCACCTTTAATCGTATTTTCTAATACACATTCTCATATTCGTGTCCTATCTAGCTTATTTTAGTCCCATAACAAGCTCAAAAAAGTTTATCACACTCCACGCAACACACAATTAGGTAGCATAATATTACACCTTTTCCCTATATTTCGACGTCAACAATTTAAACCTATTCCAACTTTCACCAAACCGTTCTCAACATATTTACACACCAAAATAGTCACAAGACAGTCCCAAAACAGATGGGGGACATGAAATAACAGTCCCTACTCATCAGCCCACAATTTCCTACAAAGAAGCACTTTCAAGATACCATACAAGAACTCGTTTCTAATGGGAAAAAATGGTGCAAAAACCTTGATTTATTATTTTTGACCTAAACCCTTTAATAATTTCAACCTTCATTAGTAATAATGCCAACCAAGAAGAGCAAATTCCCTTAATAAACAAGGAAAATGAGCAACAATTTTTAGAACACATGTTTTCCAAAATTCTGACACAAGCATAACTAATATATCTCTCTTATTTTTCATGGAAATATTATACTAAATCCATGAGTATTGTTACTGACCTTAATATATAAGGGTGAGGACTTCTTCAAGAACCCTAATGAGGTTGTAATGGTTGTATGAAGTTGAAAAAGAGCAAAAAGGAACTTAGAAAATATGATTTTTGTCTATGTTCAAATCACTTGAAGGGGTTGGTTTTTAATCATTTTTAAAGGGACACTATTGGACAACTTTGTCCTTTACTTGAAGCCACATTTTATCAAGGTGGTGATGTATCTACTTTTTCCCTTTCACTTAGGCCTTATTAGGCTTAAATCCGGTGGGCTTTGGCTGTCAATTGTTTCTCTTCTCCTTTCACTTGGTTTGGCCGCAAATTGTCGAGTAGATTGTGAATGCACTTAGGCTTTTTTATCTAATCATCTTAGGATGCCAATCTTTCTCCTTTATAATAATAAATCATGGAATAAAATTACACTCTTAGCTTTGGGATTTATTCTTTATTGGACTTGGACTGATTTGGGGTTAGGCCTCGTCTCCATTTCCTTTTCTTTTTAATTAATTTTTGGGCCTCAAGTGAGTTTACTCACATATGAATTAATCTTCCCCATCTACTTAGTCTATTTAAGCTAGGCATGTAAGGGACTCGCCTGCTAGCTTCTTAGGTCCCACAAACACCTTACTTCTTTTACTTCATTTAAGGTTGCGATATCCTTACTTTAACTTAAAAATTATATACACTTGGTCATCTTAAGAGTTAGACATATAACCCTCTAGTCTAAAATTTAAGAACTTCTAAAAATCCCATTTTCTCAAGTATGGAAATAAAACGGGTGGGCGAAATTACGTGAGAGAAAGAACCTCTTGGTGGAGTCCAGTCCCCTGGAGGAATGAATAGCACTTCTTAGTGACTAGGAGCGGAGAGCCCATTGCACCTTGTTTTTGTGGCCTATCTTCTTTCTATAAGCAAACTCCCTCCGACAGTCCTTGGATGGCTCTTAATTCTTGAGCATGTTAGGGGATTATCCTGCAGTTGAAATAGCTGCTCGAAAGCTTGACGAAGAAGAGAAAAAAGCCTATCTATTCGATTATCTTAGTTTAGTAAAGGGCTTTTCCCTTACTAGTCAAGTGGTAAGGTAGGGTGCTATTCAATGAAGAAAACAGACTTTAGGAAAGTAGTTCAGGTAGCTCAGCTGGTTAGAGCAAAGGACTGAAAATCTTTGTGTCAATAGTTTGAATCCACTTCTAACCATGCGAAAGGTCCAAACCGTTGCCGGGAGTGAGCCAGATTTTGAAATGAAAGTGAAAGAGTAAGCAAAAAAATGTAAGTGCTCCTGCACTATACGAATGGATTTTTGGTGGTAGGGTTGGGGTGGCTTATTTGAGGTAGATTCAAAAAAAAATGGTTGATTACTTGGATTGGTTCTCGCATCCCTATGTCCAAAAGGATGGGCGAGTTCGATTTGAGTGTTCATCAATACGGTGGATCTATATGCTTCGGAGAGGTGAGACAAGGTGTAGCGTAGTCTAGTCAGCGCATTTTCTTTTGGGTACAGAGGGCCATATATGCTGGACCTTTAGGAATTCTTCAAGCTCTAGCAGATGGGACAAAACTACTATTGAAAAAAAAACTTATTCCATCTACAGGAGATACTTGTTTATTCAGTATCGGACCATCCATAGTTGTAATATCTATCTTTCTAAGTTATTCAGTAATTCCTTTTGGTGATCACCTTGTTCTAGCTGATCTTAGTATTGGTGTT
>JAABOM020000075.1:14017298-14047859 GCA_011800125.2 Solanum clarkiae
TTTCATCTCCAAATTGGATGGTCTTTTACCCCCATTACACTCCCCCAAGGTGTTTGATAAAATGTCCGACTATGGTTCCTTGAGAAAATGAAGGCCCAAAGCATGAGATATGATATGGATAATGTTATGGTGATGAAAAAAGCTTATGTATGTGATATAATTGACTATTTGATAATGAAACGAGCTTATGCGTATGATGAACACTATATAAAGTGTTGCATTCGACCATACCCGATCCTAAGGAACAAGAGCCCAGGTAACCAAGGGAAGGGTTTGTACTTCTCCATCTAGTGATGGGGCGGCATAATCACTATCCAGGATGGGGGTTTGTACTCATCCTCCTAGGTGATGGGACGACATTATCACCCACAAAGATGAGGGTTCATACTCATCCAGCTAAGTGATAGGGTGGCGTCATCACTAACCACAAGGGGCAGCAGCATTACTAACCAGGATGGGGGTTTGTACTCATCCACCTAGGTGATCGGGCAGTATTATCACCAACCGATATGAGGGTTTGTTCTCATCCACCTAAGTGATGGGGCGACATCATCACTAACCCTAAGGGGTTTATACCTTGAGAATCTTTCTTGGTATCTTCTACACATATGATATTCTATATGGGCATGGATTACTTAAGCACGTTTTACTTATGCATTGATCATACATGTCTTCTTTCTATATTATGCCTATTGCCTATTGTTATGCATGTTGATCATGAAGCTTGTCTCTTGTTACATTGCATCCCATATACTTAGTACATTCAAACATACTAACACATATTCTTGCCTACATGATATCATTATCTAGGAACCGGTGCCCAAGTTGATCATCCTCCTCCTCCACGTGGCTAGATAGTACTATTCCAAGCTTGTTGGTGAGTCCTCCATTTCAGGGACTTTGGTTTATGTTTTCCTCTTATGTATGTATTGAGACACTATCTTATCTTCTATTTGACTATGAGGGTGAGCCTGGTTACTTTTTCTTGGTCCCCGCTCTATCTATTTACGTAGAGGTGTTTGTTGGACAAGTTATGTATTTATTATATGAGCTATGATTCCTTGTCTTTTGATGTTGATGTGTTGTAAAGATTTCCTTTAACCCTAATGCCCCATTCTATTCTACATGTCTTTTATATGCTTAAGCGACCAAGGATGTGTCATGACAAGTTATGAGGCTTATTTTGGGTTCCTTCGGGTTCCCCATTCGGAAAGTGTCTTAGCCCCCGATCCATTCTAAACTAGAGGTGTTGTTGGATACTAAGTTTTTATGTGCTTTTGGAGCTTAACTCTTCTTATGATTCAATGTTTCTGAAAGACTTCCCTTAGTCCCACTTCCCTTTTTATACTTGACTCTTGTTGACGCTTATTTTCATTTCCGCAACTAAGGATGGTTACAAGATATGCTAAGAGGCTTGTTTGGGATGTCTTGGGACTTCCTATTCGCCATGTCACATCTAGTTCCTAGGCTTGGTCGTGAAAAGCTTGATATGAAAGCACTAGGGTGTTGATGGTACTTAGAAATTCAACACACTGCATCAATTAGAGTCTTATTCGTGCTTGTGAAGCGCGACATAACTATGAATGGGAAACAATGAGGCGTTTTAGGAAATGTTTCACTTCTTTGTTATCTATGTTGTGCTTTAGATGTAAGGATAATGCTTTTCCCCTAACAAATGATCTTTTCTCTTCTAGATCATGCCGCTACCAAGAGGAAGACTAAGGAGAGCCCGTACACCCGATGAGCAACCGGTCCCTCTCGCTCCTCAAGCTCGTCAAGATGGAGGAGTAGCCCAAGATGAGTTCCGGAATGCCATCATAATGTTGGCCCATCATATCACCAACAAAATAAAACAAGGGTCCCAATATTCTCATGCTCCCACACCGGCCTCAAGGATGAGGGATTTCACAAGGACGAACCCTCCAGACTTGCATGGGTCCAAGGCGGAGAAAGATCCCTAAGAGTTCATCAACGAGGTGTACAAAGTGTTATCTATCATGGGGGTAAATTCAGAGGAGAAGGAGGAATTAGCGGCCTACCAACTCAAAGGTATGGCCCAAATTTGGTTTGCTCAATGGAAATTGGAGAGGAAAAATGATGATGTTATTCCTTGAGAGGATTTCAAAGCCACCTTCCTCAACCAGTCTTCCCTGTTGAGTTGAGAGAGGCCAAAATGATGGAGTACATGAATCTTAAGCAACGCTCCATGAGTGTGAGGGAGTAAGCCCTTAAGTTCAACAACCTCTCAAAGTATGCTCCTTATTTAGTTACCGACCCTAGATCAAGGATGAACAAGTTTGTGTTCGGGGGTGTCCGACTTGGTAAATGAAGAGTGTCATACCGCCATGCTAGTGAGTGATATGGACTAGTCTTGGATCATGACATATGTCGAACAACTTGAGGGGGAAAACTTAGAAAGAGGAGAAGTGGCGAGTCCAGGAGGGATAGATTTGACGGTGGTTTCCAAGGTTCTAAGGGTGGACGGTTTTCATAAGGTCACAAGTTCCAAGGCCAAGGGTCCTCCAACGCTCCTAACAAGAGGTTTGCTAATGATGGGGTGTCTAACCCAAGATTCCAAGGTGGAAATAGTGGGATGACCCATCCTAAATGCTAAAAGTGTGGGAGAAACCATGGTAGTCCATGTTGGAAAAATTCTAATGCTTGCTTTGGTTGTGGTAAAATAAGTCATAAGGTTATTAATTGTCCTTATGCACAAAATAAACCCGAAACAGATGCGTTGAGCTACCCAGCGCCTAACCTTGTCCCCCCTACTCCTCTTCTAATTGTGCCATTATCAATCGCGGGTAACCCCCGGTCCGACTGCTCCTGACCTAGGAAGAACTATTATTCTTATGATCAAACAAGGAGTAAAGACAGTCGTCCTGGTGCTAATGTAAGTAAAAGGGCAAAGGGAGATCAACAGGGGGGTGCTCCAAGGCAAAATAGGTTCTACGCTCTCCAAGGAAGGCAAGGAGTGGATGAGGTGCCCAATGTTATAACTGGTATGTTAAAATATTTTGATTATGATTTCTATGCTTTGATAAATCTGGGTGCCACTCTTTCTTTCATTACTCCTTTTATTGCCAATAAGCTTTATGTGTGTCCCGAATTATTGTGTGAACTTTATGAGTGTATACCCCCATTCGTGAATCCATTATTACTAAAAGAGTCAATACAGATTGTCCCGTGTTTGTATTGCATAAAGTCTTGCCTTGTAATTTTGTTGAACTTGACATGGTGGATTTTAATATTATTCTTAGGATGGATTGGTTACATGCATATCATGCTTCTATTGATGTAGAACCCATAATATTAGATTCTAATTCCATAATGAGCCCATCTTTATGTGGGAAATTTATAATGTGGTTGTTAAGGGTAGATTCATTTCTTGACTTAAATCCCAAAAGTTGATTTCTTAAGGGTTGCATTTATAATCTTGTAAGGGTTGGGGATCTTGAGTCTAAAGTCCCTCCTATTGAGTCGATTTAGGTGGTCAATGAATTTCTTGATGTCTTTGCCAAAGAGCTTCTCAATGTTCCTCCCAAAAGGAAAATAGACTTTGGTATAGACCTCCTTCCCGATACACAACCCATTTCCATTTTCCCTTACTGTATGGCCCCGTCAGAGTAGAAGAAGTTGAAGGATCAATCGAGGGATTTGTTGGAGAAGGGTTTCGTAAGGCCTAGCAAGTCATCTAGGGGTGTACCGGTGTTGTTTGTAAAGAAAAAGGATGGATCCCTTAGAATGTGCATTTATTATCGGTAACATAATAGGGTCACCATAAACAACAAGTACTGTCTACCAAGGATTGATGACCTTTTGATCGACTACAAGGGGCTAATAACCTTTCTAATATTAATCTTCAGTCCGGATACCATCAAATGAAGGTAAGGGAGTGCAATAATCCTAAGATGGCTTTTTAGACTAGGTGTCGGCATTTTGAATTTGTAGTAATGTCTTCTGGCTTGACTAATGCACTGGCTATATTGATGGATCTCATGAATAGGGTCTTTATACCCTACCTTGATATGTTTATGATGATCTTTATTTATGATATATTGATTTAATCCTTGAGTGAGGAAGAACATATGAATCACTTGAGGGTGGTGTTACAAATTTTGAGGGATGAGAGTATGTTTGCTAAATATGAAATGTGTGATTTTGGTTGAAAGAAGTTGCTTTTCTAGGGCATGTGGTGTCGGTTGATGGCATTAAGGCGGATCCTAAGAGGGCGGAGGTGATAAGAAATTAGCCTAGGCCCTTGACTCCGATGGATATTAGAAGTTTAGCGGGTTACTACTGGTGGTTTGTGAATGGTTTATCTTTTAGTGCTTCCCTTATGACAAAGTTAACCCAAAAGAAGGAAAAATTTGTTTGGATCGATTAATGTAAAAAGAGTTTTCAAACTTTGAAGGACAAGATTATCTCCGCTCCTATTTTTGCTTTACCAGAAAGGCTAGAAGGTTTCGTGGTTTATAGTGATGCCTCAAAAATTGGTTTAGGGTGTTTTTTTATGCAAAATGGCAAGGTTATAGCATATGCCTCTTGGCAACTTAAGGTACATGAGCGCAATTATCCCACCAATGATAATGAATTGGCGGTTGTGGTGTTTGCTTTGAAAATTTGGTGTCACTATCTGTATAGGGTTCATGTTGATATGTTTACCAACCACAAGAGCCTCCAATATGTGTTCACACTAAAAGATCTTAACTTGAGACAAAGAAGGTGGTTAGAACTCCTTAAGGATTATAGGATGAGTGTACACTATCATCCCGGCAAAGATAATGCTGTGGCTGATGCTCTAAGTAGAGTGTCCATGGGTAGTCTAGCTAATATTGAGGTTGGTAGGATGGAGATGACTAGAGAAGTTCATCGGTTGTCTAGGTTGGGGGTTAGGTTGAAGGAAGTTGAAAATGGTGGTGTAGTAATGGTTCATGGTTCCAAATCTTCTTTGATTGAGGAAGTCAAGTCAAAACAAGACCTTGACCCCGCCTTGCTAGAGTTGAAGGCTTCAGTGAAGGATGGTAAAGTGGAGGTTTTCTCCCAAGGGGGATATTGATCCCTTAGGTACCAAGGTAGTTGTGTGTGCCTAACATTGACGACTTGAAGGAGTTGATTTTGAAGGAGGCTCATAATTCATCGTATTCTATTTACCTGGTTCCATAAAGATGTATAGTGACTTGAGGGAGGTGTATTGGTGGGGATGTATTAAGATGGATATTTCCAAGTTTGTAGCCGGTTGTCACAATTTCCAACAAGTGAAAGTTGAACATCAAAGGCCGAGTGGCCTAGCCCAAGACAGAAATTCCTACTTGAAAGTGGGAGGAGATCAATATGGATTTTGGGGTTGATTGCCTAAGACTAGAAAACACTTTCATTCTATTTGGGTTATTGTTGATGGAATGACAAAGTCGGCTTACTTTCTACTGATCAAAATGACATATGGTGCCAAAGATTATATTTGGTTGTATATTCACGAGTTGGTTAGATTGCATGGGGTACCCTTGTCTATCATTTCAGATTATGGTTCTCAATTCGCTTCTCATATTTAGAGGTCCTTCCAAAGGAGTCTTGGTACCAAGGTTAAGCGTACCACGTCTTTTCATCCTCAAATGGATGGACAAGCCAAAAAAATATCCAAACTCTTGAAGATATGCTTACGGCCTGTGTTTTGGACTTTAAGGGTAGTTGGGATGAATATCTTCCACTTATTGAGTTTGCTTACAACAATAGCTACCACTCTATTATTGGCATGGCTCCCTTTGAAGATTTATATGGTAGACGTTGTATATCCCCGATTGGGTGGTTTGATGTGGGAGAGTTAGCTTTGTTAGGCCCAAATTTTGTTATGGAAGCTTTGGAGAAGGTGAGGTTGATAAGGGCGAGATTGAAGACGGATCAAAGTATACAAAAGTATTATTCCAATGTGTGGAGAAGAGATCTTGAGTTTAATGTTGATGATTGGGTTTACTTGAAGGTCTCACTCATGAAAGGCATGTCCAGTTTGGCAAGAAAGAGAAATTGAGCCCAAGGTTTGTGGGTCCTTATAGAATTTTGAGGAGGATTAGCAAGGTTTCCTACGAATTGGAGTTGCCTATGGATATGAATATGGTTCATCCGGTCTTTCATGTGTCTATGTTGAGGAAGTGTATGGGTGACCCAGGTGCTATAGTGTCGTTAGTGGTTATGGGTGTTATGGAAGATAACTTGACCTATGAGGAAGTTCCAGTAGATATATTGGATAGACAAGTGAAAAAGCGATATTCATATCTCTTCCACACTACTCAAGCTAAAGGTAATAAATTAAGTCCCATTTGTGATTTCAAGTCTTAGTTTTCAGCCCTCATGCCATTTTGCATGCATTCATGTTTATGGTAACAAGTTTATGCTAATTTTTGACATTCATGTTAGGACTTTTTGAAAATAATGTTTAAATGCATTCGTTGCATCCATGTCGAGATGAAATCTTCATAATTACTTCTCTTACACATGTTTCTTTGACATTCGGGGACATATGTTCGGAAAGGGGAGATATTGAAATACTCCTCATGTGCTTTGGAATGCCCCATAATCGTGATTTCCCTATATCTCATAATTCGTGTGTGATTTCAAAAATCCAACTTGATATTCTTGATCAGGTAGCAAAATTGAGTGAGAAATAGGTATAATGCGAATTTTAAGAAGATCCGTAGAAAAAAATAATTTTAGCTAATTTTAGATTTCCAGTGGTTGTCTGCACCCAGGCTGTTACGCGCTTGGGATACAGACTAGTTAAATTATGCTTGCTCGTCTAGTCCGCGTTGCGCCTACGGCGTGGATCAGTGTAAAATTTTCCCCAGTTTTCTCATTAGAGCATTAGGGTAATAGCTCCATGCCCTTTTAAAAGTGAAATCTTCCATACTTAGCCATTTTTCAACTCTATAACTTACAAAACCCTCTCCAAGACTCTATCAAAGATCCCATTCAAATTCATGGATTTCAAGCTCAACTTTGGAACTCAAGAACCCATCTCAAACGTCAAGTCTCCTTCAAGTGCATTTCAAGAAATTCAATATTTAAGGTATGTGGGTCTTCATCCATGGGTCCTTTCACCATTTATGAAAATTGCATGATTTCAAATTGTATTTCTTATGGGTATCTCTTATTATAAAATATGAACATAAATTATGTTGGGGTTTTATTAAGTATTGATCGATTATGCATGAATATGTCTTTCAAGCTTATTCCATAAATTGATTTTTGTCTATTGAGACTATGCATGATCTGAGCTATGAAAAAATGAATTGTTATAAGTTTTTGTGATGGATTTCAAGATAGCCTAAATGAGGGTTTTACTGCAATATTGGTGGGTTGATTTGCATTTAGTTTACTCTTCTTGTTTTACTCTTGAGTTGCATGATTTTGAACAAGTATCATGATCCCACTATGTGTTTGATAAAATTACATGAAAAGAATTCTCAAGTTTTGATGAACTATTACTTGATTTATAAGTCAAGTGATTTCATGATTATTAAGGGCTTTCAAGCATGTATTAAATTCATCAAAAATATTTATGATTTTACAAGTATCAAGTTGAGACCTATTTCAAGATTTTAACCTCTTGTGAGCCATTCATGTCAAGGCAAGGAATTATGTATGATTATTATTTACTCTCATGTTCAAGTTAGGCTCACTAGTAGAAGACAAGCATGTTAATGAACTACTCATGTCATGTTATCATGTCTCTTACAAGTTACTCCTGATATTATTAAAGTATGATTATTTCAAGTATTCTATGGGATTAGACTTAGCACCGATTGATTCTAAAGATGGGGGCTCAACTCAAGGGGTCCTTATATAAAGTCTTTAGGGGTCATTTAGTTTGGATGCAAGTTATGTTGAGATTAGTTATGCTGGGATAAGTTATGATTAGATAAGTTATGATGGGATTATTTATGCTGAGAGTGATTTTTATTGCTTGTTTGATTTATTATATTCAAAGTACTATTCATTGCCTAATTTCTAAGAATAATTTTTTTGTTCACAAAAATACCCTCTACCTTATTTAGTTTTCTTTAATATTTTCTTTACGAGCTTTAGGTATTCATTCTAAAAATAAAATGTTCCTCTTATTTAACGTAAATAATTTTGTGTATGCATTTTCATGATTATGTTGTGTGTTTTTAAAATTCAACTTTCATCTTATTTAACTTAAAAAGAAAATGTCCTTCTTATTTAGCTTTAAATAAAATTTTGATCTTATTAAGCTTAAAATAAAACATTCATCTCTTTTAGCTTGGAAATATAACTTCCATTTTCTTTAGCATAAAAATAAAATTTTTATTTAAGTTTGTTAAAGTAAAAAAAATATATTATTAAATTTTAAAGTTATCTCAATTTTAATTGATATATAGAATATAATTTTTAAGTGAGTGATAAAAATATATAATGTAATAGTAGAGTGAAATTTTAAGAGAATCAAAATATAAATAAACATAAGTATTAGACAAATAAATTCAACTTATAATATATTCATAAATAGAAATCTTGTCTATATAAAATGTAATTTTTAATAGAGAAATGTGTTATCATAAAAATAATATTTAATTAAGGTTGTAAATATTATTATAAATATTATTAAAAAATATATTAATATACATGAATATAAAAGTAGTGTATAAAAGAGAATTTAAAGGGGCGTATATATGGATTTTTACATACTTTATCCCAGGATGAGTTATCCTGGGATTATTATACCACCCTTACGGAAGAATAATTTATTCCTGGACTAATTATTAATCATGGGATAAGTTATCCCAACAATTACAACCAAACAATGAATTGAGGACCACTTAAAAATTATCCCATGATTAACTTTCCTTATCCACCACAACCAAACGACCCCTTACTCTCTAAACTATGTGCCACCATAGGATTATGTATTTTACCCTTGCTATACTAGTGGATGCATCTAGTTCATGTTATCATGTTTAATTTTCCTTGGCAAGTAGATGACACTTCCTATGGGTGTCATGCCCGGTCACCTGTACCAAGGGGGTGTCATGCCTTGGATTCCAAGTTGTAGCTACTTTGTCTATGTCAGTTAAGGTCTCCTCCCACATATGTATGATATATTATGCAAGTTAAATGTTTTACAAGCATATCTTATTACAACTATTGATTATGCATGTCATATTGAGATTGTATATCCATTGATTATGTTATGCATTTTAAATATTATGGCTTATGTCTTTGTTGTATTGCACTCGCATACTTAGTACATTCAAATGTACTAACGCATACTCTATGCCTACATGATATCACCATGTAGGAACTAAAGCTCATTTTGATCATCCTCCTCCACGTGGATATTTTGATTCTCCAAGAAAGCTTTTGGTGAGTCCTCAACTCCAAGGACAATATCTACTTTTATTCATTCTATGTTGAGACTTGTTCCTTAGGTTAGATACTACTTATTATGAGGGTAAGCCCGGGAAGTGTCTTGGCCCCCGCGCCATTCTAAAGTAGAGGTATTGTTGGATACAAAGTTTGTATTTGCTTTTGGAGCTTAATTATTCCTATGCTTCTATATTTATGAAAGACTTCCTTTAGTCCTGCTTCTCTGTTTATACTTGACTCTTATTGATGCTTATTTTCATTTTCGCAACCAAGAATGTGTACAAAAATATGCTAAGATGCTTGCTTGTGATGTCTTCAGACTTTTCATTCGCCGTGTCACGTCTAGGCCCTAGAATTGGATCGTGACAACAATGTGGGTATTACACCAAGATGCCCAACTCTATACCAAAGCTTAAGGTCGATGTCAAAGAAAAGGTGGCGTTTCCCGCAAGCATGAGCTCCCTCTAAACCCCATTATACTGATTGAGTTATTTGATGTATGGGGGATAGACTTCGTGGGACCATTTGTTAGTTCACATCGAAACAAGTACATCCTAGTTGCTATGGATTATGTATCAAGGTGGGTGGACTAACAATGGGGAAAAAAGTATTACTGCATTTTTGAAAAAGAACATCTTCTCACGATTTGGCATCCCTCGGCAATCATCAGTGATGAAGGTTCTCACTTTTGCAATAGACTTTTTAAAGCTCTTATTGAAAAGTATGAAGTGAAATATCGGGTGGCGATGCCTTATCATCCTCAGACGAAACAGACACGCGGAGGTGTCCAATAGGGAAATCAAAAAGATTCTATCCAAAACTATGAATGCAAACTGGACAGATTGGTCGTGGAAACTGGATGACGTACTATGGGCATACTGGAAAATATTCAAGACCCCTATAGGCATGTCTCCCTACCAATTTATCTTTGGGAAAGCATGTCACTTACCAATGGAGCTTGAGCATAAAGCAACGTGGGCATTGAAGAAGTTGAATCTGGATTGGAATGATGCAGCAACCTCTAGGATAAGCCAACTCAATGAGCTTGATGAATTTTAATTGAAATCCAATGAGAGCTCAGCCTTGTGTAAACAAAGAATGAAGCTTCAACATGACCGCCGCATAGAGAACGATAAATTCGCACTAGGGGACTTGGAGCTATTACACAATTGAAGATTGAAGTTGTTCCTTGAGAAGCTCAAATACAGATGGTTAGGACCTTTTCGAGTAGCACACGTCTTTGATCGTGGGACTAACTGGAGAGATGAAATGGAGGAACTCTCAAAGTAAATGGCCAAAGAGTCAAGTCATACCTTGGAAATGCAGAAGAGATAAAGACAGTGTAGGAATGGGATCTTGAAGAAGTCTGAGTACTCAAGCTATCTATGTTGTGCCACGACAATAAATCAGGCACTACTTGAGAGGCAACCCAAGGTGGACCATGGCGCTTAGGCACTTAGGTACGATTTTTGACCCTTTATGTTCTATGTTTGCTGATTTTGTGCATTCGGCACAATGCACATCTTTTTCAATAGTGTGTGGGTAGTTATGATCCTCAGTGAAGTTTGAGTAGCTTATGGCGCATAACTCCCCCAATTTCTAATCCGCGGGTTTTCTTGCTTGTGTTCTTTTTCCCTTTGGTTATTTATTTCCTGTTGAACCAACACGTTTAGGATGTTTAGATAATATTTTTAGCATGTAGTACCAATACTTGTGGCATATAGCACATTTTTGTATTTTGTTTTGAAAAATGATACCCACCAAAAATTTTGATTAGTACTTAGATAGTAACTTTGCATGTTTAGGTGTTTGACAATATTTGTTCGGATAAGTAATGGCAAATTAAGATAGAAATCATGATCTGTGAGTCTTTTCACTGATAATGTATGTTGTGCCATATGAGTGTGAGCTTATTTTGCTAGATTCATGTATTTTGTTCAAATTAAGAACTTGCCGTGTTACTCTAAGTTGGATTGTATATTAAAGAGATTAGGAAAGAATCTTAGGCCTTTGTTCTTAAATAGTCTACTTTAGCCTAAAAATATCTAACCAAAATGATTATATATACCTTGTTCTAAAAGTTTGAACCTAACATGTACCAATTCTGTCAAAACACCTAATTAACCTAGCATTCTCTAGTGAAAAATCCTGACATTGGCCCTGGTCTTTCCTTGATCATTATGTACCTTGACTTAGGCAAAAATCCTAAGTTGAGGGTAGCTACCAAAAGCGTCCCTGGTTTGGAGAATAGATATTGTGCACTTTAACACAGGCTAAAAGCCTAAGTTGAGGGTGGCTGGTGTAAGAGTAGAAGCACAAAAATAAAGAAGTGAGTTAGGAAGGAGGAGAAAAAAAAAGAAAAACCATGTACTGGGTGCACGAAAAACAAAGAGATGCCTTATAAAGAGCTAAAAAGCAAAATAAAGTGTAAAAACAAGGCAATAAGCTGAAAAATGAAAAGCAAGCACCAAAAAAGCTTGAATAAGGAAAAAGAAAGAATAAGGTGAAAATGACAGAGTTGCTACGGAAAGAGTATAGAAAAATGCAGTTTCAAGGAGGGATTTTAGTCATTATTAACCTAAAATATCATACCAAAGCCCCTTGAGCCTACGCTACAAGCCTGGAAAGTCGTAAAGTGATCCTAATCCAGTTAGTTGAAGGTCTCAATCATGACTATAGGGGAAATCATATGGTATTAGTCATCATGCATGAATATCTTTTGTAAGAGTGACTATTCTTTGCACAGTCCCAAGGTTAAACGTGAAATCATCATTGACTTTCAAAAATGGGACTTCTTTCTATAAGGGGACTTGCATTGCTATCTTAGCATTTGACTTGCCCAGTCATTGTGGATTATTGATAATCTCTCGCTTGTCATAGTTGTGTTGTCAGATGCACGAGTTTGCCTTGGTTTTCTAAATGGCTAACTGGCTCAGTTTTGAAAAGTTTTGGTCTGGGTATCTGAATTTGAGATGTATGTGATATATTCCATCGAGTTGTGGTATGTGTCTTAGATTGAGTCATCGCTTGAGGACAAACAACAATTTCAAGTTGAGGGTGTTGATGTGCTGCCAAAATACAGCACTTTCAATGCTTAAACCATAGGATTTTGTGTATAATCAATGCGATATTTGTGGGGTTTATGTGTTTTTGTGTTTAAGTTTGCAGGATTATAGGTTGACCATGATTTGGAAAAAAGTGCAGAAGTTGCTAGTTTTTGCTGTTATACAAGGCCTTATATGGGTCATAGAGCATTCTACGAGTCGTAAAAGAGTTTCGTGAGAAATTCCAGTGAGGGGAAATTGCTGAAGTTAAAGTCTACGAGGCATACATATGAGTCATGGAAAAAGATACAATCCATAGACCACCTTTCATGCCCTGAGGATCAGAAAAGTCAATTTATAAGAAATCCATCAAATAGAACCGCCTTTACAGGTCATAAACCACTCTATGAGATTAATTGGCCCAGCCTCATTAGAGAGAAGATCCATAAGGCGGCCTTGAAGAGGTCTACCTCCATCCCCTTTCCTTGCATGATCAACAGGCTCTGTATAGAGTCGGGGGTGAAGAGTCTACATCACCTGGACTAATTGATTGAGGTCCAGTATACTCTGGATGCTAGCCTGATCAAGTTTGAGGATAATCCAATTGCACTATAGGGAACGCCTTGCCAGCCAGCTCAGATGCCTGAGATGTTTGCGACAGAGTCACCTTTTCAGACTCCACCTACTACCATTGTTGTTGTTACTACCAAGAAGAGGCCCCCATAGAGTGAGACTGATGTACAGAGGGAGCCTACTACTACTACTCCTACCCTAGTCTGTTCAGGCAGTCACAGGCTTGCTAAAGCTAAAAACGGAACTTAGCTTCTCACTGACTACATCAGAATACTCTATGTATCAGTGGCGTTTATTCAGGCTATGACGCAGTGACTGGCCCACACTGAGTCCCAGTTGACTCAGTTGCTTTATAGATTAGGACTTAGGTCCAATAGGCTATTACAGAGTATGAAGAATATATGCAGGCATTCTCGATCTCTACTATTCAGGATAGACTTTCAGCCATGGATGCCCGCATAGATGCTTTTGAGTTGCGAGTCCAGCATAGCCTTAGCACAGCACGGCTAGTAGATATGATGGTCCTTCAGGTGGAGATCCAGTAGCTTCGGGTTGACATGACAGCAGCTTTGGCTGGATCGATGGCATCCCCACAGATTGTACCTTCATTGTCGGTGGTGGACTTGTTTGCTCAAGAGGTGATAAATCATAGATCGAACCTCCGAATCGAAAAAATTGGATCTGAAAAAGTATCTAAGAATAACCCACATCGAGGATGTTTCAGACTTAGTAAGGCTGCAAGTAGGGTTGATAGAGAAGCATGGACTTGAGGTTGCTAGGATACAGTTAAGACAGGATGAGGAGATGAGGGAGGCTTGAGAGTTTGAGAAAGTGAGGGGTATTATCCCCTTCGAACATGCTTCTACAATTGAAGAGGCCACCAGGAAAGTTAAGGTGGCTAGACTCAACCAGCGACCGACACTTAGGCGCCCACGTATGTTCTTTTTGACCCTATTCTTTATATTCCATTTTGTACATTGAGGACAATGCAACTCTTTTTCTATGGGATTTGGGTAGTTATAGGCCTCAATGAAGTCTGAGTAGCCTTGACCTATAGTTATCCCAAATTTTAAATTCTAGGGACTTTCTTGCATTTGTTCTTTTTCCCCATGGATATTTAATTTCTGTTGAACCTACATATTTAGGATGTGTAGGTAGAATTGGCAGTATGTAGTTATTATATCAATGGAATATGTTTATTTTTTGTGTTTTTATGTGAAAAATGATACCCACCAAAATTTTGTGAGTTTAGTCGAGATAGCAACCATGCATGTTTGATTATTGACGATGCTTGTTTTGATAAGTGAGGATGCGTTGAGATGAAAAGCATAATCGAAGAGTCTATGTTGATAGTGTAATCGGTGACATGCGTCTGTAAGCTTTCTTTGTTAAATTCATGTACTGTGTTTCAATTAAGCACTTTCCCTGTAACTCTGACTTAGACTGCAGGTTAGTTGGTTAGAAAAGGATCTTGGACCATTATTCATCATAGTCCATGTAGCCTAAATGACCAAATAAATGTGTGAAATATCCCTTGATCCTAATGTTTGAGTCTTACATGTATTCTTCTCTTTGTAAAAATCTAAGTTGCCTAGCCTTATTAGATATAAAATCCTGAAATTGGCCCTGGTCCTTCCTTGAACATTTTGTACCTTGACTGAGGTAAAAAGCTTAAGTTGAGGGTGACTACTAAAAGTGGTCCTGGTTCCTAGGTTGGATATTGTGCGTCTCCACTCAGGCCAAAAACCTAAGTTGAGGGTGGCAGGTGTGGGGGTAAAGATCAAATGAGGGGGGAAACTAGTGATGTTTGGTGAGTCCTCAAGTCTAAGGACACTATCTATATTACTCTTGTTATTTCGAGACTTCTTTATGTTGACCACTTGTTATTAAGAGGGTGAGCCCAGAAAGCGTCTTGGCCCTGCTCCACCCATGTTAGAGGTGTTGTTGGATATTATGATGTACATATGCTATGAGCTTGACTCTTTTATACTTTTATGAATATCAAGATTTCTTATAGGATCGCTTCCCTTTTTATTATACTTCTTTGTATTGTTTATTTTGCTTCTGCGACCAAGGATGTGCGATTGATATGCTAAGAGCCTTGTTTGGGTCCCTTCGAGTTACCATTCATCGTATCATATCTAGTCCCTAGGCTTGGGTCATAACAAACTTGGTATCAGAGAACTAGGTCATTAATGGTCCTCAAAAATCTAACACACTACATCGATTAGAGTCATATTCATGGTTGTGAAGCGCGCCACAACTATGAATGGGAGGCTTTGAGATATTTTAGGAAATGTTTCACTTCTTCATGGTCTATATCATGCTTTAGGTTCTGAGATGGAAATGTCATATTCATGGTCTATATCATGCTTCATGGTAAATCGACCCCTCCTACTCCTCAAACTCCTAGAGAACGAGGGGTAGCCCAAGAAGTGTTCGGAGATGCTATCATAATGTTGGCCCATGCTATGACTAACAAAATGAACCAAGGGGCCCAAGCCCCTCTTGCTCCCACTCCGACGTCAAGTTTGAGGGATTTCACAAGAATGAATCCACCGGAGTTCCATAAATTCAAGCCAAAAGAAGATCCCAAAGAGTTCATCGATGAGGTTTATAAAGTGCTATCGATCATGGCGATTACTTCAGAAGATAAAGCGGAGTTACTGGACTACCAACTCAAAGATGTGGCCAAAGGTTAGTTCACCTAATGTAAGTTGGAGAGGAGAGATGATGATGCTACTCCTTGGGAGGAGTTCAAAGCCATATTCCTCAACCGATTCTTTCCTGTCGAGCTAAGAGAGGCTAAAATTATGGATTTTATGAACCTTAAGCAATGTTCCATGAGTGTGAGGGAGTATGCCCTCAAGTTCAATAATCTCTCCAAGTATGCTCCAAAATTGGTTACCGAACCTAGATCAAGGATGAACAAATTTATGTCAGGAGTGTCTGACTTGGTTGATGAGGAGTGTCATACCTCTATGGTAGTAGGTGATATGGATTTGTCCCGACTCATGACATATGTCAAACAATTAGAGGGGGGAAAGCTTAGACTTGAATCGGCGAACAACCAAACCCTTGGGACCTTCTTCAACCCCAAGATATGATGAGTCGACATCAAGGTGCCAAATGACTCCATCAATAATAGCTCTTGGGAGTCACCAGCCTATTATTCCCGGCGTACCTTTGATCCATTGAGCGAGAGCCCTACCATACGGGACTCCCGGATCACTATGGTCGACTTTCGTCTCTATTCGACCAGTCAGTCTCACAGTCAGGCATTCTTATACCATTACGCTCACGAGCAGAATCTTATCTTGAGCCTAAAAGAAGAAGTGGCGAGTCCAAAAGTCTCTTTTTGAAGGTGGCTTTCAAGGTTCCAAGGGTGGCCAGTTTCCTCAAGGCCATAGGTAGACAAGGTCAAGGATCTTCCAATTCTCTTAATAAGAATTTGCTAATGATAATCCAAGATTCTAAGGTGTGGTGGTGGAGTGTTGAATCCAAAGTGCCAAAGATGTGGTATAAACCATAGCGGCCCATGTTTAAGAAACTCTAATTCTTGTTATGGTTATGTTGAAGTGGGTCATAAGGTTGTTGATTGTCCTTATATTTAAAATAAAGGTAGAGATGGTCGTCCTCAAGGCCAAGGTGCAAATGTGGGTCCAAGGGAAAAAGGAGGCCAACAAGGGGGTGCTCAAAAGAAAAATAGATTTAATGCTCTTCAAGGAAGGCAAGGGATGGATGAGGTACCTGATATTTTCACTGGTATGTTTAATATTTTTTATACTGATGTGTGTGCATTGATAGATCTGGGTGCCACTCTATCTTTCATTACTCCTTTTGTTGCCAAAACTTTTCATGTGAGTCCTGAACTGTTGTGTGAACTATATGAAGTGTCTACCCCCATTGGTGAGTCCATTGTTGATAAAAGATTCTATAGAAATTTTTCTGTGTTTATATTGCATAAAGTCTTACCTTATGATTTTGTTGAATTAGATATAGTGGATTTTGATGTTATTCTTGGGATAAATTAGTTGCATCCATATTATGCTTCTATTAATTGTAGAACTATAGGGTTAAATTCCAATTCCCTAATGAGCTTGTCCTTGAGTGGGAAAGTCGTGAAGTGGTGGTCAAGGAGTAGATTCATTTCTTGTCTTAAAGCCCAAAAGTTGATTTCTAAGGGTTTCCTTTATCATCTAGTGAGGGTTAAGAATGTTGAGTCCAAAATCCTTTCTATTGAGTCGATTCTGGTGGTTTATGAGCTTCTTGATGTCTTTCCCGATGACTATCCTGGTGTTCCTCCTGAAATGGAAATAGACTTTGGTATAGACCTCCGACCCGATACTCAACCCATTTTCATTACCCCTTTCCATATGGCCCCGGCGAAATTGAATAAGTTAAAGGATCAATCGAGGGATTTGTTGGAGAAGAGTTTCATAAGGCCCAGTAAGTCAACTTGGGGTGCAATCGGTGTTATTTGTGAAGAAAGAGAATGGTTCTATTAGAAGGTGCATTGATTACCGGCAATTTAATAAGGTGACCGTAAAGAACTAGTACCCTTTACTAAGGTTTGTTGACCTTTTTGATCAACTACTAGGGGCTAGTCACTTTTCTAAGCTTGATCTTCGATCCAGATACCACCAAGTAAAGGTGAGGGAGTGTGATATTCCCAAGATGGCTTTTCGAACTAGGTATGGCATTTTGAGTTTTTGGTTATTTCCTTTGGGTTGACTAATGCACTGGCTATATTTATGGATGTCATGAATAGGGTCTTTGAACCCTACCTTGACATGTTTGTTGTGATCTTTTATGATGATATATTGATTTATATCTGGAGTGAGGAAGAGCATGTTGATCACTTGAGGGTGGTGTTACGAATCTTAACAGAGAAAAGATTGTTTGCTAAATATGAAAAATATGAGTTTAGTTGAAAGAGATTATTTCTAGCGCATGTGGTGTCGAGTGATGGCATTAAGGTGGATCCTAAGAAGAGGAGGTGATTAGAAATTGGCCTAGACCCTTGACTCAGTAGGATATTTGGAGTTTCTTTATTTCAGCGGGTCACTACTGGAGTTTTGTAAATGGCTTTTCTTCTATTGCTTGTCCTATGAAAAAGATGACCCAAAAGAAGGCAAAATTCGTGTGGACCAATGAATATGAGAAGACTTTTCAAACATTCAAAGATAAGCTTGTCTCCGCTCCTCTCTTGGCTCTACCGGAAGGGTTGGAAGGGTTAGTGGCACATTGTGATGCCTCAAGAATTGGTTTGGGTGTGTTTTGAGGTAAATTGCAAGGTGATACCATATGCTTCTAGATAATTTAAGGTGCATGAGAAGAATTATCCCACCTATGAATCTTGAATTGGCGGTCGTGGTGTTTGCTTTGAAAATTTGGCGTCACTACTTGTATGGGGTTCATGTTGATGTGCTTACCAACCTCAAGAGCCTCCAATATTTCTTCACACAAAAAGATCTTAACTTGAGACAAAAAAGGTGGTTAGAGATCCTTAAAGATTATGATATGAGTGTGTATTATCATCCCGCCAAAGCTAATGTTGTGGTTGATGCTCTAAGTAGAGTGTCCATGGGTAGTCTAGATCATGCTGATGATGGTGGGAAAGAGGTGGCTAGAGAAGTTCACCGATTGGCTAGATTGGGAGTTAGGTTGGATGAGGTTGAAAATGGTGGTATAGTGTTTGTTGATGGTTCTAAATCTTCTTTGATTGAGGAGGTAAAATGAAAATAAGATCTTGACCCCACATTGTTAGAGTTGAAGGCCTTGGTGAAAGATGGTAAAGTGGAGGTTTTCTTCCAAGTGGGTGATGGTGCCTTTAGGTACCGACGTAGGTAGTGTGTGCCTAATGTTGACGAATTAAGGGAGATGATCTTCAAGGATGTTCATATTTCATCGAATTCTATTCACCCCATATCTACAAAAATGTATAAAGACTTGAGGGAGGTGTATTAGTGGGGTGGTATAGAGAGAGATATGGTCAAGTTCATATCTGGATGTCACAATAGCCAACAAGTGAAAATCGAAACATCAAAGGTGGGGTGGCCTATCTCAAGACATAGAGATTCCTAATTGGAAGTGGGAAGAGATCAACATGATTTTATGGTTGGGTTACCTAAGACTAGGAAACACTTTGACTCTATTTTGGTTATTGTGGATCGAATGACAAAGTCGGCTCAATTTCTACCTCAAAACCACTTATGTACCAAAGATTATGCCAAGTTATATATACATGAGTTGGTTAGATTGCATGGGGTGTCATTGTCTATCATTTTGGATCGTGGTGCTCAATTCACTTCTCACTTTTAGACGTTCTTCCAAATAGGTCTTGGTACTAAGGTTAAGCTTAGCACGGCTTTTCATCCTCAAATGGATGGTCAAGCCGAGAGGACTATCCAAACTCTTGAGGATATTCTTAGATCTTTTTATTTGGAGTTTAAGGGTAATTGGGATGAAAATCTTCCACTTATGGAGTTTGCTTACAACAATAGCTACCACCCAAGCATTGGTATGGCTCCCTTTGAAGCCTTATATGGTAGCTATTGTAGATCCCTGGTTGGGTGGTTTGAAGTGGGAAGATCACTTTGCTAGGTTTGTATTTGGTCATGGAGGCCTTGGAGAAGGTAAGGTTGACAAGGGAGAGACTGAAAACAGCCTAAAGTAGACAAAATCCCTACTCCGATTTGAGGAGAAGAGATCTTGAGTTTAAGGTTGGTGATTGGGTTTACATGAAATTGTCACCCATGAAGGGTATGGTCCAGTTTGGCAAGAAAGGGAAATTAAGCCCAAGGTTTGTGGGTCCTTATAGAATTTGAGAAGAGTGGGTAAGGTTTCATATGAGTTGGAGATGCCTATGGAGATGAATATGGTTCATCCGGTCTTCCATATGTCCATGTTGAGAAAGTGTGTGGGTGACCCAAGTGATATAGTGCCTCTATGATATTCTGGGCATTGTAGAAGATAATTTAACCTATGGGAAGGTCCCGGTGGAGATTTTGGATAAACAAGTGAAGAGGTTGAGAAACAAAGATGTATCTACTATTAAGGTCCTTTGGAGGAACTAACAAGTTGAAAGTGCCACATGGGAAGTCGACGCGGACATGAGAAAGCGATGCCTATATCTTTTCCACTCTACTCAAGATGAAAGTACTAACTTAAGTCCCCTATATGATTTCAAGCCTTAAGATTCAGCCCTCATGTCATTTTACATGCATTCATGTTTATGTTTACAAGTTTATCGTGATTTATTTTTACATTCATGTTGAGATTTTAGAAAATGATGTTTAAATGCATTTGTTGCATTCATGTCAGGCTTAAATCTTCATGATTACTTCTCTTATGCATGTTTCTTTGACATTCATGGACGAATTTTCCCAAGGGGGAGATATTGTAATGCCCCAAAAAATGTGCTTCGGAATACCCATAATCATAATTTTCATACATCTCAAAATCCATGCGTGATATCAAAAATCTGACATCATATTCTCGATCAGGGGGAAACATTGAGAAGGACATGGGTATAACCTGAATTTTAGAGGACCCATAGCAAAAAACAATTTTCACTAAATTTCAATTTCAAGAGAGCATTTGCGCCCTAGCCGCGATGCGCCAAGGGTGCGGAGCAGTGTAATTCCTTCCTTCGCGTTTGGTCTGTATCGCAGACTGGACGCAGACCAATACAAAATTTTCCTTACTTTTTCTGTTTCGGCCAAGGGCATTAGGTTGATAGCCCCATGCTCACTTAAGCATGAAATTACCCATACTTAGCCATTTTTTTCAGCTCTATATCTCACAAAATCCTATCTCAAACACCTCTAAGACTCTATCAATTCTCTCATTCAAATCTAAGGATCTCAAGCTCAACTTGAAACTCAACGATTCATTTCAAGCCTTAAATCTACTTCAAGTTCACCTTTAAGAATTCAAGGCTTAAGGTATGTGGGTTTCATTCATTGGGTCCCTTTCACCTATGGAGCCCAACCTTTCCTTTTTATGATACTTGCATGTTTTCAAGTTGTATTACCGATGCGTATCTTATGTTATAGCTTATGAGTGTAAATTATGTTGGAGTTTTATGAAATACTTATTAATTATGCATGACAATCTATTTCAAGCTTATACCATGATTTGGTATTGTCCATTGAGACTATGCATGTTTTGAGCTACGAACTAAGAACTATTATGAGCTTTTATGATGGATTTCAAGGTACCTTACATTAGGATTTTACTACATGTTGGTTGGTTGATTTGCATGAAGTTTACTCATCTTATTTCACTCTTTAATTACATGATTTTGAAGAAGTACCATGAACCTACCATGTGTTTGATTAAATGACATGAAAAGAATTTTGAAGTTATTGATGATCGATTACATGATTTACAAGTCAAGGGACCTCATGATAATTAAGGGCTTTAAAGTATGCATTGAAGTCATGAAAAGTATCTATGACGTTGCAAGTATAAAGTTAAGCCATATTTCAAAATTTTTACCTGTTGTGAGCCATTCATGTTAAACCAAGGGACCATGTATGTTTACTATCTTCATTCATGTTCAAGTTAATCTCATATGAGGTCAAGCATGTTTATGAGCTATGCAAGTTATGTTATCATGTCTCTTACAAGGTATTCATGTTATAATTAAAGTATTATTATTTCAAGTATTCCTTAAGATTTGACTTAGCACCGATTAAGATTTATGATGGAGGCTCGACCAAAGGGGTCCTTACATAAAATATTGGTCTCTAAATTATATTCCACCATAGGATTATACATGATCTCTCTTATGGCATTCTAATGGATCTATCTAGTTGTACCACACCTTATCAAGGGGGTGACATGCCTCGATCACCTTGTCGAGTGGGTAACATGCCTTGATCACCTTGTCGAGGGCGTCACATGCCTCGATCACCTTGTCAAGGAGGTGACATGCCTCGATCACCTTACCAAGGGGGTGACATGCCTTCTATTCCAAGTAGTAGCTCGGTTGGTCTATGTTGGTTAAGGTCTCTTTCCACACATATATTATGTACTATGCAAGTTGAAGGTTTTACAAGAATGTTTTATTACAAGCATTGATCATGTATTCCATGTTGAGATTATATATATCCCTCACTTGTGATTGTGCATTTTGAACATATTGGCTTATGTTTATGTTGCATAGCATCCTGTATACTTAGTACGTGAAAGTACTAATGCATACTCTATGCCTACATGATATTACCATGTAAGGACTGGAGCTCCTGTTGATCATCCTCCTTGTGGATAGCTTGGTACTTTGGAGATAAGCATTGGTGAGTCCTCAAATCCGAGGACACAATCTATATTACTCTTGCTATTTTGAGACTTCTTTCTATTGAACATTTCTTATTATGAGAGTGAGCCCAAAAAGTATTTTGGCCCCTGCTCCATCCATGTTAGAGGTGTTGTTGGATATTATGATGTATTTATGTTATGAGCATGACTCATTTATGCTTTAATAAATATCAAGATTTTCCATAGTCCTACTTTCCTTTTTATTATACCTCTTGTCGTTGTTCCATTTTGCTTCCGCAACCAAGGATGTGAAATTGATATGCTAAGAGGATTGTTTAGGGTCCTTTCAGGTTCCCATTCACCGTGTCATGTCAAGGCCCTAGGCTGGGGTCATTACACAGTTTTGGTAGGGAATAATTGTTGAAAACCCTAGTGTTAAGGAGAGCCTTTAGTCGCTATGTTCCTAAAACATCATACCAAAGCCCCCTGAGCCTTCATTACAAGCCAATAAAGTCCTAAAATGATCCTAGTCCAAGTAGTCGAAGGCCATACTCATGAGTATAAGGGTAAACATATGGTATTGTGTATGTTATTTGAATGTCATTTGTGAGAGTGAGTTATTTTGCATAGTCCCAAGTATTAAAACTATAAACATCACAATGAGAGGGATATGACTTCTTTTTGTGAGGACACTTGTATTGCATTGTTCATATTGGACTAACGCAGTGATTGCTACTTGTTTAAAATTGTCTTACTTGTCATAGTTTCACTATCACATATGTTGAACAGTATTGGTTTGCTGGGTAGCTATCTAATGTGTTTTTAAAGTGGTGTAGATATCAGTGCCTGAGTTTGATGTGATGTATGCCATTAGATTGAAGTTGGTTTATTACTGTACTGCTTATGTTGTAATGACCCAAAATAAGTGTCCGAAAATGTGCCTTGAAAGTGCTCGGAATCTTAATTTTCATATATCACAAAATCCATGAACAATATCAAAAGTCTAACTTTATATTCTTGATCAGGGGTCATTTTGAGAGGAAAATGGGTCTAACCCCGATTTAAGAGCAAATGATTAGCAATTTCACTTTTCACAATTTTGCTTATCCATTGTCTATCCATGATGGCACCACGATGCGCCTCCATCGTGGATATGTGTAAATTCAACCTCCACAACAGGTCCGCATCGCGAACCAAATGCGGACCTGTGTAAATTCTACCCAGTTATTTTTCTTGCGGTCTAAGGATTTTAAGTCTTGGTCCTAAGTGTCCCCAAACATGAATATACCTATACTTAGTCATTTTTTACTCTCATATTATTCTAAACATTCCATAATACTCATTCAAATACTTAGCCAGTATTTCACCTTCTAAATTCAAGTCTCAAAACTCTTTTTGGATCTAAAGGATGGCACTCAAGTTTCAAGTCTTCATCTTCAATCTTCATCAAGTTCGTCTTCAAAGCTAAGGTATGTCCGTTTCTTTCATGGGTTCCTTCTAGCCATGATTCCTAAGCCTCATTTTACCCTAAATTTCATGATTTAAAGATGATTTACTCATGGGTATTATTTATTATGAAAATCACTACACATTATGTTGGGCTTATGAAATTATGATTGTTTTACTATGTTTTGAGCTATGAATCTAAGATCGATTGTAAGATTTGATAAAGGGTTTCGATAGATATTGCTTGAGGGTGTTACCAAGTATCTATTAAAGGTTTTACATTGAATTTTCTTGCATGGTTTCACTCTTAAATTGCATGGTTTTACACCTAGCACGACATACACTCTAATTTTTGATAAAATGTTTGATTATGGTTTCTTAAGGAATTGAAGGTCCTATGCACGTCATGTCAATTTAATAACTATATGATGATGGAATGATGATGACAAGATGATGAAATGATGATGGAATGATGGTGAAAAGGAAATGTATGTATATGATGATGAAAGGAGTGTATATATATGATATTATCTCTATAGGTTTGAGGATGACCAAGCCTAACTCGGGCGGTTGTAGGCACGGGTAACCTTGTTGAGGGTTAGTACCTCGATCGCCTAACTCGAGGGTGGTACACTTGGGTAACCTTGTTGGGGGTTTGTACTCATCAACCTTGTTGGGGGTTTATACTCCATCAACTCGTTGGGCTGTTTGTACTCCATCAACCTTGTTGGGGGTTTGTACTCCATCAACCTCATGAAGGGGGTTGTATCTCATGAGCCTATCCGAGGGGGTGGTAGGACTTGGCCTGCACTGTAAGGGTCACTCCTTACACTCGTATTATGTTCTATATAAGCATGATTTTACTTCAAGTATCATTCATATATGTCGTATTGTTAGTATGCTATCTATTGCCTATGATTATGCATTTTGTCTATGATACCTATCATTTGTTGCATTGCATCCTACATACTTAGTACATTCAAATGTACGAACGCATACTCTATGCCTGCATGATGTTACCATGTAGGAACCGGTGCACCACTTGATCATCCTCCTCCTCCACGTGGCTAGTTTGATTGTTCTATAAGCTTGTTTGTGAGTCCTCCACTTCGGGGACGTTGCTTATGAACTCTTTCTATATATTAAAACTACTTTTTTTTGTTTTTGTATTGACTGTGAGGGTGAGCCTTGTTACTTGCCTTATCCCCCGCTCTTATCTATGTAGTAGGGGTGTTGTTGGACATAATATATACCTAAGTTATGAGTCTTGACTCTCTTGTTTCATGATGTTATGATATGAAGGTACCCTTAGTCCCAATTCCCTTGCTTATGCTTATTTCTCAAAGTTATGACTCTCATGTTTCATGATGTTATGATATGATGTGTAATGATAAGCTATGAGGCTTGCTTGGGTTCCCTTCGGATTACCCATGCTTCAGTCACGTCTATGCCCTAGGCTTGGTCATGACATCGATGGTATCAGAGCACTAGGTTGTTAGATCCTCAGAGTCTAACACACCCTATTGATCAGAGTCCTATTCATGATTATGTTGTGCACCACAATTATGAGAAGGAGGCTATGAGACATTTTAGGAATTCTTTACCTTCTTCATGTTCTAAGTCGTACGATAGAGTTGGAGTAAGATTTCCTCCCCTAACGCTTGTTCCTTGGTATACCAGATCATGCCTAACACGAAAGGGAGACGAGCCCGCACACCCGAGGAGTAACCGGCTAATGGAGAGCTTAGGGATGCTCTCACCTTGCGTGCACAAGTGGTCGCCAATCTAGCCAATCAAGGGGCCCAAGCCCTTCATGCTCCTACACAGGCCTCTCATGTGAGAGACTTCTTGAGAATGAATCCCTCGAAATTCCATGGATCAAAGGTGAGTGAGGATCCTCAAGAATTCATTGATGAAGTTTATAAGATTTTGTCTCTTATGGGTGTGAGATCGGAGAATAAGTCAGAGGTGGCAGCTTACCAACTTAATTGGGTAGCACAAATATGGTACAACCAATAGAAGTAGGAAAAGGGAGTCAACAATATGGTGCTTTGGAAGGAGCTCAAGGTGGCCTTCCTTAATTGGTTCTTCCCCCTTGAACATAGGGAAGCCAAGTTGGTGGAATTGATGAATTTGAGAAAAAGATCCATGAGTGTGAGGGAGTATGCCCTCAAGTTCACCCAACTTTCAAAGTTTGCTCCTCACTTGATTATCGACCCAAGGACGATAATGAATAAATTTTATATGGGTGTCTCTGACTTGGTTAGTGAAGAATGTCAGTCCGCCTTGTTGATTAGTGACATGGACTTGTCATGTTTGATGACTTACGTCGAACAAATGGAAGAGGAGAAATTGAGGAAGAGAAGGGGTCATGAGGCCAAGAGGGCCCGCTTTCAGGATGAGTTCCAAAAGAGTGGTCGATTCCAATAAAGCCAAGGGTCTTCTCACGCATTTCCAAGGAGGGTGGCAAATGATTTTCTAAGGGCCCAGGGTGGTAGGGGTGTAGATTCTACTAATGTGTGTCCAAAGTATGGTAATGGTCATAGTGGCCCATGCTTGAGGGATACTAGTGCTTGCTATGGTTGTGGAAAATGGCACAGAAGGCAATAGATTGCCCTCGAAATCGCAAAAAGGGTAAGGAGACTCGTCCTCAAGGTGCTAATGAGGTCCCTTTGGGAGAGGTGGTCGATAAGATGGTGCCCCAAGGCACAACTAGTTTTATGCTTTGGTTGGGGGCAAGGTATTGATGAAGTCCCCGGTGTTGTTACTGGTATGTTGAAAATCTTTGACTTTGATGTTTAGGCATTGATTGATCTGGGTGCCACTCTTTCTTTTGTTACCCCCTTTGTTCCCAAAAAGTTTCATGTTGGCTTCGAGTTGTTGCATGAGTCATATGAGGTTTCTACTCCTATTAGTTCTGTTGTTGCTAGAAAAGTTCATAGAAGTTGTCCTATTTGCATCTTGCATAAAGTGTTCCCTTGTGATCTTGTTGAGTTGGAAATGATTGATTTTAACGTCCTTCATGGGATGGATTGGTTGCATGCCTACTATGCTTCTATTGATTTTAGAACCGATAGGGTCAAATTCCAATTTCCAAATGAACCTGTCCTTAACACAGAGAGCCAAGATGTGTTGGTCAAAAGTAGATTTATCTCTTGCATTAAATCCCATAAGATGATCTCTAAAGGGTGTCTTTATGATCTTGTGAGGGTTAGGGATGTGGAGTTTAAAGTCCTTCCCATAAAGCCGGTTCCAGTTGTAAATAAATTTTTGGATGTCTTCCCACATGACCTTCCCTGATGTTCCTCTCGAAAGGAAAATAGATTTTGGTATAGATCTTCTTCCCGATACTCAACACATTTCTATTTCCCCTTACCATATGGCCCTTGCAGAGTTGAAGGAGATGAAGGAGAGATTGAGGGACTTATTGGAGAAGGGGTTCATTAGGCCTAGCCAATCGCCTTGGGGTGCACCGGTGTTGTTTGTGGAAAAGAAGGATGAGTCCCTTAGGATGTGCATTGACTACCGGCAACTCAATAGGTCCACCATCAAGAATAGGTATCCTCTTCGAAGGATTGATGATTTGTTTGACCAATTGTAAGGGGTTATCCATTTCTCAAAGATAGATCTTCGGTCCGGGTATCATCAAGTGAAGGTGAGGGAGTGTGATATTCCCAAGACGGCCTTCTAGGCTAGATATGGGCATTATGAGTTTGTTATGATGTCTTTTGGGATGACCAATACACTGGCCATCTGTATGGACCTTATGAATAGGTTTTTGAAATCCTACCATAATTCATTTGTTGTGGTCTTTATTGATGATATTTTGATCTATTCTCGTGGTGATTTGAGGGTTGTCTTGCAAAGATTGAGGGAGGAGAAATTGTATGCTAAATATTAAAAGTGTGAATTTTGGTTCAAGGAGGTTGCTTTCTTAGGGCATGTGGTGTCGGGGGACTGAATAAAGGTGGATCCTAAAAAGACTGATGTGATTAGAAATTGGCCTAGATCATTGACCCTGTTGGACATTAGGAGTTTCTTAGGCTTAATGGGTTACTATCGGAGGTTTGTTAATGGGTTCTCTTCTATTGCTTCTCCTATGTCAAAATTGACCCAAAAGAAGGCTAAGCTTGTGCGGGCCGATGAATGTGAGAGGAGCTTCCAAACCTTGAAAGAGAAGCTTGTGTCCACTCCTATATTGTCACTACCGAATGGGCTTGAGGGATTTGTAGTGAATTTTGATGCTTCTAGAGTGGGTTTGGGTTGTGTACTAATGCAAAATGGTAAGGTGATAGCCTATACTTGTAGGCAACTCAAAGTGCATGAAAAGAACTACCCTACTCATGATCTTGAAGTGGCCGCTGCAGTATTTGCATTGAAAATTTAGCGATATCATTTGTATGGAGTGCATGTTGATGTGTTCACCGATCATAAGAGCCTCCAATATGTCTTCACTCAAAAAAATCTCAACTTTATGCAAAGAAAGTGGCAGAACTTCTTAAAGACTATGATATAACTGTGCATTATCATCTGGGTAAGGCAAATGTGGTGGCGGATGCCTTGAGTAGAGTGTCTATGGGTAGCCTAGATCATGTTAATGATGGTGAGAAGGAGATGGCTAGGGAAGTGCATTGGATGGCTAGATTAGGGGTTAGGTTGGAAGAGGTTGGTAATGATAGTGTTGTTGTTGATGATGGTTCTAGGTCTTCTTTGGTTGATGAGGTGATGGCAAAAGAAGATATTGATCCCTCCTTGTTAGAGTTGAAGGCCTTGGTGAAAGAGGGCAAGGTGAACGTTTTCTCCCAAGGGGGAGATGGTGCCTTAGGTACCAACTAGGTTGTGTGTGCCGTGTGTTGATGGTTTGAGGGAGAAAATCCTTGATGAGGCCCATAATTCTTCTTATTCTATCCACCCTGGTTCCACCAAAATGTATAGAGATTTGCGAGAGGTGTACTGGTGGGGAGGCATGAAAAGGGAATTTGCCAAATTTATTTCCAGTTATCATAGTTGTCAACAAATCAAAGTGGAACATCAAAGGCCAAGTGGCCCAACACAAGACATAGAAATTCCTACTTGGAAGTGGGAAGTGATTAATATAGATTTTGTGGTTGGGTTGCTTAACACTAGAAAGGGTTTTGATTCCATTTGGGTTGTATTTGATAGGATGAAAAAATCGGCTCACTTTCTACCAGTTAAGGCCACATATGGGGTTGAAGATTATGCAAGGTTATACATCAATGACTTGGTAGGATTGCATGGGGTTCCTTTATCCATCATATCAGATCGTGATGCTCAATTTACTTCACATTGTTGGAGATCTTTCCAAATGGGGTCTTGGTACTAGAGTTAAGTGTTTTACGGCCTTCCACCCACAAACGGATAGCTAAACCAAGAAGACCAAATCCTTCAGGATATGCTTAGAGCATATGTGTTGGATCTTAAAGGTAGTTGGGATGAGCATCTTCCATTGATTGAGTTTGCCTACAACAATAGTTATCATTCTAGCATCGGTATGGCTCCATTTGAGGCTCTCTATGGGAGATGTTGTAGGTCACTAGTTGGTTGGTTTGAGGTTGGTGTGTAGCTTTGTTGGGACCAGATCTTATTATGGAGGCTCTTGAGAAGGTTAGGATGATTAGGGAAATGTTGAAGACGGCCCAAAGTCGTCAAAAATCCTATGCCAATGTAAGAAGAAGAGACCTTGAATTCAAAGTTGGTGACTAGGTCTACCTAAAGGTTTCACCCATGAAGGTTGTGGTCCATTTTGGTAAGAAGGGAGTGTTGAGCCCAAGATATGTTGATCCTTATGAGGTCATGAGGAGGGTTGGCAAGGAAGTTTATGAGTTGAGGTTGCCTAGTCAAAAGGAATTGGTTCATCTGGTGTTCCATGTGTCCAAGTTGAGGAAATGTGTGGGTGATCCGAATATCATTGTGCCTTTTGATGTTATGGGTGTTGTTGAGGCTAATTTTCATATGAAGAGGTCTTGGTTCACATTTTGGATAGGCAAGTGAAGAAGTTGAGAAACAAAGAGGTGGCATCTATTAGGGTCTTTGGAGGAATCAACAAATTGAGAGTGCTACTTGGAGGCCAAAGAGGACATGCAAAAGCGATATCCTTACCTTTTCCACTCAAGTCAAGCCTAAGATACTGATCTAAGTCCATTATATGATCTCAAGTCTTAAGTTCATCACTCATGTCATTGCATATGTTCATGTTTAAATTGACAAGTTCATGATAATTTTACACTTCTGATGAGATTTTTGAAATGATATTTAAGTGCATTGTTGTATCTCTATGTGGGCTGAAATTTTCATGTTTATGTCTCTCATATACGTCTCTTTGACATTTGGGGACGAATGTTCCCAAGAGGGAGATATTGTAACGACCCCAAAAAAGTACTCGAAAATGTGCCTTGGAAGTGTCCAGAATAGTAATTTCTATACATCTCAAAATTTGTGCGCAAAATGAAAAAAAATCGACTTTATATTCTTTATCAGGGGTCATTTTGAAAGGAAAATAGGTTTAACCCCGATTTAAGAGCAAACGATTAGCAATTTCACTTTTTGTAATTTTGCTTATCAAGTGTTTGTTTGTGATGGCACCACGATGCACCTCCATATGCGGACATGTGTAAATTCAGCCTCCGCGACAGGTCCGCATCATGGACTAGACATGAACCTGTATAAATTCTACCCAATTATTTTTCTTGCGGTCCTAGGCTTTTAAGTCTTGGGCCTAAGTGTCCCCAAACGTGAACATACCTATACTAAGTTATTTTTCACCCTCATATCATTCTAAACATTCCCCAATACTCACTCAAACACTTAGCCAATATTTCACCTCCTAAATTCA
>JAABOM020000075.1:14047959-14068413 GCA_011800125.2 Solanum clarkiae
ACATAATAGACATAGTTGAGAGTTTCACCAATAACAATGAAGGAGATAGGCACCACAAGTTGCAAACCCACAAGCTTAATTGATCAACAAAGAGTACAAAGCAAGAATTGCAAACCCCAAAATGGGTTTCCCAAAGAGAACAACAATCTACTCTAAAAACCTAAGAAAAGGTTCAAACTGTAATGGAGAAATGTTTACTGTTCGAACTCCCTCTGAAAAACCTAACTTAAACTATTTATAGTATTTACAAAACAACCCTAGGAATTATGCAGAAAAGAAAGCTGGCAACAGATAAATTTCGCAGTTATGACTCGTAGGTTGGCCTACGAGTCGTAGTCGGGGTCTCGTATCAAGGTCTTGTCATCTTGGACTGAACTGCTATGACCTATAAATATGAGTCATTGCTTGGGCTATGACTCGTATACTTGTCTCATAATCTTGGTCTTTAGTTTTTGGTCAAATATTTTGGCCTTTGATTCTTGCTACGAGTATACTTATACGAGTCATAGTGTGTCTTACGACTCGTAGGCTGGGCTCATAGGGGTGGCTTTCACTTGGCAGATTTCTGATTTTTTATCTCTAATACTTGCTATGATATAACCTACGACTCGTATGGCCTATACTTCAGCAAAATCTGTAACTTTTCTTCAAAATCATGCCAACCTAACTTTTCTGCAAGATTAACACAAAAACACATCAAAACACTAAATAGTTGCTTTAAAAACTCACAAAATCCCTTGTTTCAGGCACTAAATGTGCTGTATTTTGACAGTACATCAGGTACCTAAGGGCACCATCTCCCCCTTAGGAGAAAACCTCCATATTGCCAATTCTCACCAAAGCCTTCAATTCTAACAAGGGATCAAGATCTTACGTTGTTTCTACCTCATCAACCAAGGGAGATTTTTGAACCACTAACAATCACAATACCACCATAGTAAACCTCTTCCAACCTAACCCTCAATCTAGCCAAGTGGTGGACCTCTCTAGTCATCCCTTTGCTACAACCATCAATATGAACTAGGCTACCCATGGGCACCCTATTCAAATCACTGACCACTACATTAGCCTTACCGGGATTACGATGCACACTCATTTCATAATCCTTAAGAAGTTCTAACCACCTTGTTTTCTCAAGCTAAGATCCTTTCGATGAACACATATTGGAGACTCTTGTGATTAGTAAGCTCATCAACATGCAATCCATGCAAATAATGACATCAAACTTTCGAAGCAAATACCACAGCGGCCAACTCAAGGTGATAGATTGGATAATCCTTCTGATGCATCTCAAATTGTCTAAAAGCATAGGCTATCACCTTACCATTTTGCATCAACACACAAGCCAAACCAATCCGGGGGATATTACAATACACAAAAAAACCCTTCCAACCCTTCTAGTAGAGACAACATAGGAGTGGAGACAAACATATATTTCAAGGTTTGGAAACTCCTAATGTCCGGGGGAGTCAAAGGTCTAGTCTAATTTCTACTCACATCCGTCTCCATAGAATCCACTTTAATACCATCCCCCAACAACAGATGACCTAGAAAGGCAACCTTCTTCAACAAATATTCACACTTAGCATACAACTTCTCTTTCCCCAAGATTGACAACACTAACCCAAATGGTTCACAAGCTCTAAATAAATCGATACTTCATCACTAGAGACCACTAAAAACATAACAAGGGAGGGATTAAAGACACTATTCATGAGACTTATAGACATAATCGATGCATAAGTCAAACCAAAAGACACCACCCCAAATTCAAAATATCATAAAGGACATTCACTAACTCATTGTTCACTAAAAACAACTCAATAGAAATAACTTAGGTTCAACCCCTAACTCTTAGAAGATGATAAATGCAACCCTTAGAGATCAATTGTACCTTAAAACAAGAAATGGACTTACCCCTTCACAACCACCTTATGAACCCCCACTCAAGGACGGGTTTATTAGGGAATTGAATCTAACTCTACGGGACCTACAATCTAAGAAGACACAACATCTATGCAACTAATCCATCCCAAGTATGACATCAAAATCAGCCATATCAAACCCAACATCTCACAAGGCAGCACCTAATGTAATTATGAACACGGAACAATACCTATACACTTTCTAACAACAATAGACTTAACAAAGGGGTAGACTCCAAACATTCACACAACATCTCGGGGAACAATTGAAGCCCACTAGAAACAAGGAAAAATAATGAAAGAGATAGTGGCACCTGGGCCCATCAATGCATACACATCAAAAACAAAGGAAATTTCAATATACCGTTAGAAACATCGGGCGCCTCATCCCCTCCTTGCTCCCATGAAGAGCATAAAATTTAGTATGCCATGGGGCACCACCTTGGCCACCTTGAGCCTCTTGATAAACATGACCACTTTGCCCTTGTGGTCGGCTGTAATTACCTTTGTTGTGAGTATATAGACATAACGAAACTTTGTGGCCCATCTTACTACACCAAAGCATGCACCCGTATTCCTCCAATATGTGCCACTATGATTCCGCCCTCATTTTGGGCATCTAAGATAAGCCACCCCATCATCGCCTCCTTTACTCTTATTGCGTTTACAAGGGCAATCTATTACTTTATTACCGATCTCACCACAACCATAACAAGCATTGGTGCCCCTCAAGCATGAGCCATTATAGCCTTTACCGCATCTTGGTAACCTAGCATAAGGCACTACACCACCACCACCATTGGGACTTTGGAACTTACCCCCCAAAACGACGATCTTGGTCTCACTAATCCTCCGCTTACCATTTGAAGTCTCGGGGGCACTCACTTTTTGATTGAGTTGAGTTGTCAATTGTTTCACTTCTTTGGCTAATACCATAGAGCATTACAAACCTCCGTATTCCTGATATCTTGAGATATATTCTAAAACACAATGAATAAAACAAGAAATAAGCTTTAGGGGACTTAACTTTATTGCACGACATAGATCAAAAGAAAGGAAACATTTCCTAAAATGCCGTATAGCCTCTCATTCATAGTCACGGCATGCTTCACAACCATAAATAAGACTCTAATCGACGTGTTGTGTTGGACTCGGAGGACCATTAGCAACCTAGTGCTCTGGTACTAATTTTTTTACGATCCAAAATAGGGCCTATACGTGACACGGCGAATGGGGAACCCAAAGGGTCCCTAAACAAGCTTCTTAGCATATTGTACACACATCCTTGGTCGCAGAAGCAAGATAAAAAACAAGACAAAAACATAAACAAGGGAAATTGGGACTAAGGGAGAGATTTTAATACTTAAATAACATAGATGAGTCAAATCTCAACCATAATACATACTTATCCAACAACACCTCTAGACATAGAACTTAGTAGGGGCCAAGACAAGCAACTGGGCTCACCCTCATAGTAATGACCATAAGTATTCTGAAATATACAAGATGTAGTCAAAACATAAGCATGGAAAAAGATAGATATTTTACCCGGACATGAGGACTCACCAAAGCTAGCTTGAATAATCCGTCTAGCTACGTGAAGGAGAATCAAAGGGAGCTCCAGTTCCTACATGGTAATATCATGTATGAATAGAGTATGCGTTAGTATGTTCGAATGTACTAAGTATGTAAGATGCAATGTAACAAAAGATAAGCAAGATAATCAAAAGGCATAAATATAGGCAATAAGTAAGCATATAGCAATATGGCATGTATGGATGATGCTTAGAATAGATTATGCTAACATAGAACAAAAATATGTGTCTAAAGTGACCATCAATATAGAATATCAAAGGCCTACCACCTCCTTGGAAAGGCGATTGAGGTACAAACCTCTCAACGTGGTTATTAAGGTACATACCTCCTAGCATGGTAGCACGGGCCTACTACTTCCCAAGAGAGGAAATTAAGGTATAAACCCCCCAATGCGGTTATTGTGGTATATACCCCCAATCATTGTAGCACAGGCCTACTACCTCCTGAGCGAGGCAATTGAGGTACCAACCCCTCAATGTGGTAACCCGAGTGTCCTGAACTAAGCCTAGGGCCTGAAAATGACACGACGCATGAGGAACCCAAAAGGATCCTAGGAAAACGTCTAAACAATCTAGGGCCTACCACTCAATTAAAAGGTTATTAAGGTATCTACCCCTCAATTGGTTGATGAGCATAGATCCTGTATCAAAGTGGTCGAGGTATATACCCCTCGACATGGTAGACGGGCATAGCACCCCCCATCAAAGTGGCCAATGTTATACCCATCAACATGGTTTATAGGCATAGCAGCCCCCATCAAAGTGTTCAAGGTATATACTCGTCAACAGGGTAGATGGGCATAGCACCTCGCAACAAAGTGGTTGAGGCACACACCCCCTCAACCAGGTGTGGTCAACTTATAACACTATAGATACTTTTTATAAATTGAACATATACATACATTCATTTCATCATCATAAAGTCACTTGACTCATATGCTATACACTAGATCATCAACAACTCAAGAATCCATAACAGGACATTTTCTCAAACACTTGGTAGTTGTGTTATGCTAGTTAAAAATCATGCAATTCCAGAGTGAAATTGTGAGAAAACTCAATGTAAATCAACCTACCAACACTTGGTAACACCCCCATGGAAGATACATTGAAACCCTTCATCAAATCTCATCATAGATTGTAGATCCATAGATCAAAACATGCTTAAACAGTCAACATTTTATGAAACCCCAACATAGTTTATAGTCAACTTTCATAATAGAGACACCCATAGTTAATACAACTTGAAAACATGCAATTTACATGAATAGAAAGGTTGGGAACCATGGTGAAAGGACCCAATGGTTGAAACCCATATACCTCAAATTTGGGGATTTCCTTGATGAAGATTTGAATGAGAACTTAAAGCTTAAGTGAATTCTTTGAGATCTAGAAATGAGTTTGGGACACTTGAATTTGGATGAAATATTTGGCTAAGTATTAGAGAGGATTTTGGAGAATGTCTTGAATGATATGAGGTTGAAAAATGACTAAGTATTAGTATTTTAATGCACAGGAAGGCTTAGGCCCAAGGCGTCAAAGCCTTGGACCGAAACAGGAAAATTAGCAAAAAATAATACTAGTTTGCGCCCTGGCCACATCGCGCCAGGGGTGCGAATAGCCACTATCTTTTGCCAACTTTGAAAAATAAAATTTTGATATGGTTGCTCTAGAATCGAGGTTATAACCATTTCCTACTAAATTTTTTCCCCTAATCACTAATATGAAGTCAGATTTTTGATATCACGTGCGAATTTTGAGATATATTAAAATTATGATTATGGCATTTTTGAGGCATTTTTCGGGCACTTTTTGAGGCGTTTCAATATCTCCCCCTTGGGAACATTCGTCCCCGAATATCGAAGAAACATATATAATCAAGTAATTAAGATAATTTCAGCCCAACTCATGAATGCAAAAATGGACTTAAACATTATTTCAAAAATCTCAACATAAGTGTCAAAATCACCATAAACTTGTTAACATAAACATGAAGGCATACAAATGACATAACGGCTGAAACTTAAAACTTGAAATCATGTAGGGGACTTAAAATTATTACCTTAGTCTTAAGTAGAATGGAAGAGATTAGGATATCATTTTTGCATGTCCACCTCAGCTTTCCATGTAGCAGTCTCAACTTGTTGATTTCTCCAAAGAACCTTGATGGAAGCAATATCCTTCTTCCTCAACCTCTTCACTTGTCTATCTAAAATTTCTACCGGAACATCTTCATAAGTCAAATTGTCTTCAACAACACCCACAATATCTAAAGGCATAACAACATTTAGGTCACCCACATAATTCCTGTCACGACCCAAGCCTAGGGTCTAGGCATGACAAGGCGCAAGAGGAACTCGAAGGGACCCCAAGCAAGCCTCTTAGAACATCATTACACATCCTTAGTCGCATAAGCATTAAAACAAATATCAAAAGATAATAAAGTGGGACAATTGGGGCTAAGGGAAGCACTTTCATTTCATAGACATCAAGCACAATAGAGCCAGGTCTCCTAGCTTAGATAAATAACATGTCCAACAAACACCTCTATTACATAGATAAGCGCGGCGGCCAAGACAAAGCAACCAGACTCAGCCTCACAGTCAAAATAGACAATAAGGAAGAATGTCCCAATATATAATAAGAGAAACACAAACTAAGGTCCCTGAAGTGAAGAACTCAACACAAGCTTGAGTAGTACCGATCTAGCCACGTGGAGGAGGATGATCAACTTGGGCACCGATACTTACATTGTGATATCATGTGGGCAAGAGTATACGTTTTTTAAGTTTGAATATACTAAGTATGTAGGATGAAATGCAATAAGAATTACACATCCCAGTCAAAGTGCGTAACAATAGGCAATAGGCATAATATAACAAGATGGCATGTATGATCAATGCATAAGTAAAACATTCTTAAGTAACTCATACTCATATAGGATATCACATGTGTAGAAGAGACCAAGCTAGATTTCAAAAGTACAAACCCCTTGGTAGGTTAGTGATGATGTCACCCCATCACTTAGGTGGTGAGATATAAACACCTCACTAAGTTGGTGTTGATGCCTCCCTATCACCCCGGTGGAGAAGTAAAAACCTTTCACTAGGTAGATGAGTACAAACCCCAGCTAGGTTAGTGATGACGCCGCCCCATCACTAGGTGGAGAAGTACAAACCATTCACTAAGTTGATGAGTACCAACCCATATCTAGGTTATATAGTTTCTTAGTCCCTCTGGATAAGGAATGATCTAATACAATACTTTATATAGAATTCATCATATACATAAGATCATTTCATCATCATATAGTCAATCATATCATATCTCATACTGTGGACCTTCAATTCCTCAAGAACCCACATCTGGACATTTTATCAAACACTTAAAGAGTGTGTTATGCTAGTATAAAATCACGACATATAAAGATGAAATCATGCAGTAAAATCCTTTGTAAAACCATCAATTAATACGTTGCAACACCCTCTAGGAACATACATCAATACCCCGATGATTCGATTGCTCTAAAATCAGGGTTAGACCGCTCTCCCCTTTATTTTGACCCCCTGAGCAAGAATATGAAGTCAGATATTTGATAACATGCATTGATTTTGAGATATATAAAATTTAAAATTTTGGACATTTTGAGGCACATTTTTGGGGTCGTTTCAATATCTCCCCTTTGGTAACATTCATCCTTGAATGTAAAAGAGACGTACAAAACAAGAATAATCATGAATAAATCAGCCCCAACAGGAATGAAACATCATTTTCAACACACCATTTTCAAAATCTCAACATACGTGTAAAATCATCATAACTTGCCAACATAAACATGAATGCATATGAATGACATAGGGACTGAAACATAAGACTTGTAATCACATAGGCGACTTAGAATTAGTACCTTAGGCTTGCGTGGAGTGGAAAAAATAAGAATACCGCTTTTGCATCTCTGCCTCGGCCTCCCAATCAGCACTCTCCTTGTCCCTCAATCTCTTCACTTGCCTATCCAAAATTTGAACCGTAGTCTCCTCATAAGTCAAGTTATCCTCGACAACACCCACAACATCAAGAGGCACAATAGCAATAGCATGACCAACACATTTTCGCAACATAGAGACATAGAACACCGGAAGAACCAAACTCATTTCACTAGGCAACTTCAATTTCTAAGCTACTTTGACAACCCTCTACAAGACCTCATAAGGACCAACATATCTTAGACTCAACTTCCCCTTTTTACCAAAACATACCACGCCATTCCTTGGAGAAACCATCAAATAAACCTTATCACCCACGTTGAATTCAAGGTCTCTTCTTCTCACATTTTTATAGGATTTTTGACGACTTTGGGTTGTCTTCAATCTCTCCCAAGTCATCCTAACCTTCTCAATATCCTCCATAACCATATCTGGTCCTAATAAAGCAACCTCTCCAACCTCAAACCAACCAACCAGTGATCTACAATGTCTCCCATAAAGAGTCTCAAAAGGAGTCATACTGATGCTAGAGTGATAGCTATTGTTGTAGGAAATAAACATGTCCTAAGCATATCGTCAAGGGTTTGAATGGTTCTTTCGGCTTGGTCATCTGTTTGAGTGTAAAAGGTCATACTTAGGTGAACTTTTGTACCAAGACCCCTTTCAAAAGACCTCCAAAATTGTGAAGTGAATTGTGAACCACGATACGATATGATGGACAAAGGAACCCCATGCAACCTCACTAAATCATCAATGTATAACTTTGCGTACTCTTCATCCCTATATGTGGCCTTCACTGGCAGAAAGTGAGCCGATTTTGTCATCATATCAACCATAATCCAAATGGAATAAAAACCTTTTATAGTCTCGGGCCACCCAACTATAAAATCCATATTAATCACCTCCCACTTCCAAGTGGGAATCTCTATGTCTTGGGTTAGGCCACCCAACCTTTGATGTTCGGCTTTCACTTGTTGGTAACTATGGAAACCGAAAACGAATTTGGCAATATCCATCTTCATGCCTCCCGACCAATATATACCCCTCAAGTCTCTTTACATTTTGGTGGAACTGGTGGATGGAATAAGAAGAATTATGGGCCTCATCAAGGAGATTCTCCCACAAACCATCAACATTAGACACACACAACCTATCTTGGTACCTAAGGGCACCATCTCCGCCTTGGGAGAAAGCCTCTACTTTTCCCTCTTTCACCAAGGCTTTCAATTCAAGCAAGGAGGAGTCAAGATCTTGCTTTGCTATCATCTCATCAACCAAAGAAGTCTTAGACCCATCAATAACCACAACACCATCAGCACCAACCTCTTCCAACCTAACCCCCAGTCTAGCCAATTGATATAGATCCCTAGCCATCTCCTTACCACCACCATCAACATGGGCTAGGCTATCCATAAACACCCTACTCAATGCATCTGCAACCCTATTTTCCTTATCCGAATGATAATGCACACTCATGTCATAGTCTTTGAGAAGTTCTAACCATCTCCTTTGCCTCAAGTTGAGATCTTTTTGAGTGGACATATTGGAGTCTATTGTAATCGGTGAACACATAAACATGCACCCCATACAAGTAGTGATTCCAAATCTTTAACGCAAACACAATGACCTCTAACTCTAGATGATGTGTCGGGTAGTTCCTTTCATGTACCTTGAGTTGTCTAGAAGCATAAGCTATGACCTTACCATTTTTCATCAACAAACAACCCAAATCAACCCGGGAAGCATCACTATACACCACAAATCACTCAAACCCATCCAGTAGTGATAATATAGGAGTGGACACAAGCTTGTCTTTCAACTTTTGGAAGCTCCTCTCATATTCATCGATCCATACAAACTTAAATTTCTTTTGAGTCAATTTATTCATAGGGGAAGCAATGCAGGAGAAACTATTGACAAACCTTCTATAGAAGCCCGCTAGGCCCAAGAATCTCATAATATTCGACGGTGTCAATGGTCTAGGCCAATTTCTAATCACATCAGTTTCTGATGATCTACTTTTATACCATCCCCTGACACCACATGACCCAAGAATGCAACCTCCTACAACAAAAAATCACACTTGTCGTATTTGGTATACAATCTCTCCTCCCTCAATCTTTGCAACACAAACCTCAAATGCCCCATATGCTCCTCCCTACTATGCGGATAGATTAAAATATCATCAATGAAGACCACAACAAAGGAATCAAGGTAAGGTTTGAAGCCCCTATTCATTAGGTCCATGAAGATGGCTGGTGCATTGGTCAACCCAAAGGACATCACAACAAACTCATAATGCCCAAATCTAGTCCGGAAAGTCATCTTAGGAATATCACATTCCCTCACCCTCACTTGATGATACCTAGATCGAAGATCAATCTTAGAGAAGAAGATAGCCTTTTGCAATTGGTCAAACAAGTCATCAATCCTTGGAAGAGGATACAAATTCTTGATGGTGACCCTGTTGAGTTGTCGATAGTCAATACACATTCTAAGTGACCTATCCTTCTTTTTCAAAAATAACACTGAGGCACCCTAAGGTGATTGACTAGGTCTAATAAATCCCTTCTCCAACAAGTCTTTCAATTATTCCTTTAACTCTTTTAACTCCACCGAGGCTATACTATAAGGGGGAATAGAGATAGGTTGAGTATCAAGGAGGAGGTTTATGCCAAAATCTATTTTCCTTTTGGAAGGAACACTGGGAAAGTCATTTGGAAAGACATCAAGAAACTCATTTGCAACCGAAATCGACTCTATGTAAGGGACTTTGGACTCCACATCTTTAACCCTCACAAGATGATAAAGAAACACCTTAGAGACCAACTTACGTGCTTTAATGCATAAAATGAATCTACCCTTGACCACATCTTGACTCTCCCACTCAAGGACGAGTACATTAGGAAATTTAAACTTGACCCTACAGGTTCGACAATCAATAGAAGCATAGTAGGTGTGCAACCAATCCATCCCAAGAATGACATCAAAATCTACCATATCTAATTCAATAAGATCACAAGGTAACAACTAATGCCAAATGCAAATAGAATAACATCTATAAACTTTCCTAGCAACAATAGAGGCACCAATAGGAGTAAACACTTCATATGATTCATGCAACAACTCGGATACAAGATGGAACTTATTAGCAACAAAAGGGGTAACAAAGCAAAGAGTGACACCTGGATTAATCAAATCATATACATCAAATTCAAAGATTTTCAACATACTATTAACAACATCGGGAACCTCATTCAAAGATTTTCAACATACTATTAACAACATCCGAAACATCACAAACCCCTTGCCTCCCATGTAGAGCAAAAAATTGATCGTACTTTGGGGCACCACCTTGATGACCACCTCTACCAAATGGAATCGTGTTTTTACTTGGCCCTTGCCACAGTTTCTTCAATAATTCATCCTTTTGTGACCAAGCTCCCCACAATCAAAGCATACATTAGAACCCTTCAAACACAGGCCCCTATGACTCTTCCCACATGTAGGACACACATCAATGGGAGTCACAACACCAATACCTTGAGGCCTAAGGGAGGTCATTGGCAAACCCCCTATTCATAGCTTGAGAAAGCCCTTAGTCTTGATGGAACCGGCCACCCCCTTGGAACTTACCCCTAAGACGAGCCCTCTTGGCCTTATTCCCCCTTCTCTTCTTCAACTTTTCTTCCTCTATTTACTCGGCATATGTCATCGGCCGAGACAAGTCCATGTCACTAATTAGCATGGAGGACTGGCATTCTTCACTTACCAAGTCGGAGACCCCCATCATGAATTTATTCATCCTAGATCTATGATTGACCACTAAATGAGGAGCATACTTTGATAGTTGATTAAACTTGAGGGCATACTCCCTCACACTCATAATACCTTGTTCCAAGTTCATGAACTCTACCATCTTAGCTTCCCCAAGATCAAGAGGGAAAAACCGACTAAGGATGGCCAATTTGAACTCCTCCCAAAGCACCACATTACCACTCTCCTTCTCACCCTTACATTGGTCATACCATATTTGAGCTACCCCTTTGAGTTGGTACACGGCCAACTCTACCTTTTCATTTGTCCCAACGCCCATGATATTTATGATCTTATAGACCTCATCAATGACCTCTTGTAGATCTTCATCCACTTTTGACCCATAGAACATCAGAGGATTCACCCTCAAGAAATCTCATACCCAAGCTCCCGGGGTAGTAGCATGAGGGTCTTAGGCCATTTGATTGACTTGGTTGGACACAACTTGGGGAAGCATAGCGAGAGCATACCGAAGCTCACCATTATTAGGTTGCTCCTCAGGAGTTTGGCCCCTTCGTCCTCGAGTGTTTAGCATGATCAATCATAGTAAAGAACAATCATGAGGGGGAAAACATAATACAACCCTATAGCATGACTTAGAACATAAAGAAGGGAAACATTTCCTAAAATATCTCAAAGCATCCTACTCATAGTCATGGCACGCTTTACAACTATAAATAGGACTCTAATCGATGCGGTGTGTTAGGATCTATCAACCTAGTGCTTCGATACCAAATTTGTCACAACCCAAGCCTAGGGCCTAGGCATGACACGATACAAGGGGAACCCTAAGGGACCCCAAGCAAGCCTCTTGGAACATCATTACACATACTTGGTCATGGAAGTGTTAAAACAAGCATCAAGAGATAATAAAGTAGTACAATCGAGGTGAAGAGAAAGTACTTTCATATCATAGATATCAAGAACAATAGAGTCAAAGCTCTTGGCTTAGATACATAACATCTCCAACAAACACCTATAATACATATATAAGAGCAGGGGCAAAGACAAAGCAACCGGACTCACCCTCATAGTCAAAATAGACAATAAAGAAGAATGTCTTAATATATAATAAGAGTAATATAGACTAAGGTCCCCAAAGTGAAGGATTCACCATAACCTCGAGTAGTATCGATCTAGCCACTTTGAGGAGGATGATCCACTTGGGAACCGATCCCTACAAGGTGATATCATGTAAGCAAGAGTATGCGTTAGTATGTTTAAATGTACTAAGTATGTAGGATGCGATGCAACAAGAATTAGGCATCACAGTTAAAATGTGTAACAATAGGCAATAGGCATAATATAAAAAGATAGCGTGTATGGTCAATGCATAAGTAAAACATGCTTAAGTAACTCATACTCATATAGGATATCATATGAGTAGAGGAGACCAAGCTTGATTTTCAAAGTACAAATCCCTTGATAGGTTAGTGATGATGTCGCCCCATCACTTAGGTGGTGAGGTACAAACACCTCACTAGGTTGGTGATGATGCCGCCCTATCACCCCGGTGGAGAAGTACAAACCTTTCAATAGGTTGATGAGTACAAACCACCATCTAGGTTAGTGATGATGCTACTCCATCACTAGGTGGAGAATTACAAACCCTTCACTAGGTTGATGAGTACCACCCCTTATATAGGTTATCCGGGTTCTTAGTCCCCTTGGATTGAGCATGGTCTAATGCAATACTTTATATAGAATTTATCAAGACGTAAGCTTATTTCATCATCATATAGTCAATTATATCATTTCTCATGCTTTAGACCTTCAATTCCTCAAGAACCCACGTTCGGACATTTTATCAAAACTTAGAGGGTGTGTAATGCTAGTATAAAATCATGAAATATAGAGATGAAATTATGCAGTAAAATCTATTTTAAGAACATCAATCAAAACCTTGCAACACTCATAATTAACATACATCAAAATTCCTCCTTAAGTCTTAAAATAAATCCAAGATTTATAGCTCAAAACATAGCAAAAAAATCACAACTTTACGTAGCTTTACCAGAGTGTGCAGTGAATTTCATAATAAGCAAGACCATTTGTAAATCAACTTTAAATCATGCAATTTGAGTAAACAGAGGATTGGGTATCATGGGTGAAAGGAACCTATGAAAGAAACCCACATGCCTTAACTTAGAGATGATCTTGGTGAAGATTGGAGATGGAGACTTGAAACTTGAAGAAGAACCTTGAAGGAGAACCTTAATTTAGGATAAGGGTTTAGGACTTGAATTTGAGAGTAAAAATATGGATAAGTGTTTGAGTGAGTATTGGGGAATGTTTAGGATGATATGAGGATGTAATAAGGTTGAGTATAGGTAGAAGCACGTTTGGAAACACTTAGGCCAAAGACCCCAAAGACTTGGACCGAGATAGAAATCACTGGAAATAAAATATACAGGTCTGTGATGCAGACTTGTTGAGGAGACGAAACTAACACATGTCTGTGATAGTTGCGTGTCACGGTGTTTTCGCGGATCATCTTTGGAAATTGAAATTTTAGAGATTTGAAATTGTGATTAAATTGCTCTAAAATCAGGGTTAGACCCTTCCCCCCTTAATTTTGACACCTTGAAAAAGAATATGATGTTGGATTTTTGATATCACACACATATTTCGAGATATATGGATTTGAAATTCCAGACATTTTGAGGCACATTTTTGGGCACTTTTTGGGATTGTTTCAATTCCTCAACTTAGACACACAGAAGACCTGATGAACCATGTTCATATCATTGGGCATCTCAAACTCCTAGACTACCTTACCAATTCTCCTCAACACTTTACAAGGACCCATAAATCTTGGACTCAATTTACCATTTTTACAAAAAAAGAACCACACCCTTAATGGGTGAGACCTTCAAATAGACCCAATCACCAACCTTGAATTCAAGATCCCTTCTTCTCACATCAGGATTGGACTTTTGTCAAATTTGGGTTGTTTTCAATCTTTCCCTTATCAACCTTACCTTCTTCATGGCCTCCATAACCAAATCTAGACCCAACAAAGCTATCTCCACCACCTTGAACCATCCAATTGGGGACCTATAGTGCCTACTATAGAAAGCCTCAAAAGAGTCATACCAATGCTTGAACGATAGCTATTGTTGTTAGCAAACTCAATGAGTGGAAGATGTTAATCCAAACTATGCTTGAACTCCAAAACACAAGCTTTATGAATATCCTCAAGAGTTTGGATAGTTCTCACTGCTTGGCTATCTATTTGAGGGTAAAAGGTCGTACTAAGGTTTACCTTCGTACTAAGACCTATTTGGAAGGACCTCCGAAAGTGAGAAGTAAATTGAGCACATCAATCTGAAATGATAGATAAAGGCACCCCATGCAATCTAACAAACTCATGAATGTACAACCTAGTAGAATCTTCGGCTCCATAAGTAATCTTGACCAGTAGGAAGTGAGTCGACTTTGTCATTCTATCCATGCTAACCCCAATAGAATCAAAATACTTTCTAGTCTTAGGCAACCGAACCACCAAATTTATGTTAATTTCCTCGCACTTCCAAGTATTAATCTCAATATTTTGGGCTAAGCCATCTGGCCTTTAATGCTCAACTTTCACTTTTTGGAAATTTTGACAAGCGGATACAAACTTAGCAATATCTTTCTTCGTACCATCCCACTAATATGCTTCCCCAAATCTCTATACTCTTTGTAGAACCGAGGTGAATTGAATAGGAAGAATTATGATCCTCATCTAAAATCTTCTTTCTCAAGTCATCAACATTAGGCACACACAATTTACCTTGGTACCTAAGGGCACCATCTCTCCCTTGGGAGAAAATCTCAACATTGCCATCTCTCACCAAGGCCTTCAATACTAACAAGGCAGGGTCAAAATCTTGTTTTGTCTTCACCTCCTCGATCAATGAAGATTTAGAGCCATCAACAACTAATACACCACCATTATCAACCTCTTCTAATCTAAACCCTAATCTAGTCAACCGATAAAGCTCTCTATCTTTCTCCTTGCCACCAATATCAACATGATCTAGGCTACCCATAGAGACCCTACTCAAAGCATCGGCCACAACACTATCCTTACTGGGGTGATAATGCACACTCATATCATTATCTTTAAGAAGCTTTAACTACCTTCATTGTCTCAAGTTGTAATGTTTTTGGGTGAACACATATTGAAGACTATTGTGATTAGTAAACACATCAACATGAACACCATACAAATAATGATGCAGAATTTTCAAAGAAAATACCATGGCAGCCAATTCAAGATCATGGGTAGGATAATTCTTCTCACGCACCTTAAGTTGTTTAGAGGCATAAGCTTTCACCTTATAATTTTGCATCAAAACACAACCCAAACCAATTCTTGAGGCATCAAAATAATAACAAACCTTTCCAACCCTTCCGGTAGAGATAAGATGGGAGCGGAAACAAGCTTATCTTTCAAAGTTTGGAAGATCTTTTCACAGTCACTAGTCCACACAAATTTTACTTTCTTTTGGGACAAATTAATCATAGGAGAAGCAATAGAAGAGAACCCATTAACAAATCTCCTGTAATAATCCAACAAACCAAAGAAACTTCTAATGTCCGATGGAGTCAAAGATCTAGGCCAATTTCTAATCACCTCCGTCTTTTTAGGATCCACCTTAATACCATCACCGATACCACATGACCTAGAAAGGCAACCTATTTCAACCAAAACTCACATTTTTCATACCTAGCGTACAACTTTTCCTCCCTCAAGATTTTTAGCACTATCCTCAAGTGGCTCACATGCTCCTCCTCACTATTGGAATAAATCAAGATATAATCAATGAAAACCACCACAAATATATCAAGGTATGGTTTAAAAAACCTATTCATAAGATCCATAAAGATAGTCGGTGCATTAGTCAAACTAAAGGACATAATCACAAACTCATAGTGCCTATACGTTGTCCGAAAGGCTGTCTTGGGCATGTCATAATCCCTCACGTTCACTTCGTATACCTAGATCGAAGATCAATCTTAGAGAAGTGAGTAGCCCCTTGAAGTTGGTCAAAAAGATCATCAGTCCTTAGTAGAGGATACTTATTCTTTATGGTGACCCTATTGAGTTGTCTATAGTTAATGCACATTCTAAGAGTACCATCCTTCTTCTTTATAAACAACATCAGTACACCCCAAAGTTATTGGCTAGGCCTAATAAAACCCTTCTCCAAAAAATCCCTCAATTTCTCCTTCAACTCCTTTAACTCCATTGTGGCCATACGGTAAGGGGGAAGAAATAGGTTGAGTATCGGGAAGGAGGTTTATGCTAAAATCTATTTACCTTTCGGGAGGAATACTGGGAAGTTCACTAGTAAAGACATCAAGAAACTTATTCATCACTGGGACAAACTCTATAGGAAGGAATTTGGACTCAACATCCCTAACCCTCACAAGATGATTGATACGCCCCTTCGAAATTAACTTTTGGACTTTAATGCAAGAAATGAATCTACCCTTCACCACCATATCATGACTCTCTCACTCATGGATGGGTTCATTAGAGGATTAGGATTTTACTCTATGGGTTCTACATCAATAGAGGCATAATATGCATGCAACCAATCCAACCCAAGAATGACATCAAAATCCACCATATCTAACTCAACAAAATCACTATTTAACATTTTATGTAAAATGAAAATGGGATAATTTTTGTAGACTCTTCTAGCAACAATGGATATACCAGCGGGAGTAGACACCTCATATGACTCACAAAACAATTTGGGTTTAACATGAAACTTTTTGGCAATAAAAAAAGTAACAAAAGAAAGAGTGGCACCCAGGTCTATCAATGCATACACATCAAAATCAAAGACTTTTAACATACCAATGACGAAATCGGGTACCTCATCTACCCCTTGCCCCCTTGAAGAGTGTAGAACTGATTGTGCCTTGGTGCACCACCTTGTTGACCTCTCATTTCCCTAGGACACGTTACAACTTAGCATTGTGGATGACCATCTCTACTCTTGTGTTGATTAGAAAGACAGTCTCATCACTTTATGACCTACTTCACCACAACCATAAAAAGCATTAGTATCTTTTAAACATGGGCCATTGTGACCTCTACCACATCTTGGGCACATAGGATTAGGCACCTCATCACCACCACCTTGGACCCTTGGGTTGTCATTAGCAAATCTTCTATTAGAAGAATTGGAAGACCCTTGGCCTTGATGAAATCGGCCACCATTAGGACTTTGGAATCTACCTTCAAAAATGGGCCCTCTTGGCCTTACCTATTCTCCTCTTTCTCAACTTTTCCGCTCCAATTGTTCGGCTTAAGCCATGTGGCGGGACAAGTCTATATCACTTATCAACATGGTGGCACGACATTCTTCATTGACCAAGTCAGATCCCCCATCACAAATTTATTTATCCTAGACCTTCGCTCGGCCACAAATTGTAGAGCATATTTAGAGAATTGGTTGAACTTGAGGGCATACTTGCTCACACTCATTGAACCTTGCCTTAAATTCACAAATTCTATCATTTTGGCCTTGCTTAGCTCAAGAGAGAAGAACCGGTTGACAAATGTCAACTTAAACTCCTCCCAAAGGATCACATTGTTGTTCCCCTTCTCCTCCTTCCATTGAGTAAATCGTACTTTGGCCACCTGTTTGAGTTGGTAGGCCACCAACTCCGCTTTCTCCTCCGGCCTAACACCCATAATAGATAATACTTTGTATATCTCATCAATAAATTCTTGAGGATCTTTATCCACTTTGGACCCATGGAACTTCGGTGGGTTCATCCTTGTGAAATCTCTTACCCTAGAAGCCAAAATAGGAGCATGAGGGGCTTGGACCGCTTGGTTTATTTGATTAGTCATGGTTTGGGCTAACATAATAATAGCATCCCGAAACTCTTCATGAGCCGATAGTTCTTCGGGAGAACGAGCTCTGCTTCCTCTTGGAATAGGCATGATATAGCATAGCAAAGATCATTCGTTAGGAGAAAAACCTTACCTTAACTTCTACAACATGACATAGACCATAAAGAAGGGAACCATTTCCTAAAATGCCTTATAGCCTCTTGCACATAGTTATAGTGCACTTCATAACCATGAACAAGACTCTAATCGACTTAGTGTATTGGATGCTGAGGACCATTAACAACCTAGTTCTCAGATACCAAGTTTGTCACGATCCAAGATTAGGGCTTAGAAGTGACACGGCGAATGGGAACCCAAAGTGACTCGAAATAAGCCTCTTAGCATATTATTTACATATCCTTGGTCACAGAAGCAATTAAAAACCATAAGAGGGTAAAAAACTAAGGATAAGGGACTAAGGGAAGTTTTAGATAACCATAATCAAACCAGAGTCAAGAACATAGCATAATTACATCACTTGTCCAACAACACTTCTAAATATAGACTTGAGCAGGGGCCAAGATACTTTCTGGGCTCACCCTCATAGTATCAAGAGCTCAACATAAATAAATAACATAGGCAAGAGTAGTATAGCTAGTATCCCCAAACATTGAGGACTCACCAATAGCTTATCTTCAATACGACCAACTAGCCACGAGGAGGATGATCATGAGGAGCTCTGATTCCTAAATGGTAGCATCGAGTAGGCATAGAGTATTCATTAATACATTTAAATATACTAAGTATGTAGGAAGCAATGCTACAAGACATAGGCAACACAATCAAAATGCATATACATAAGAAATTGGTAAGTATTGTAAAAATATGACATGCATGATCAATGCTTGAAGTAAAATATGCTTGAATAGAACATATTACATGTGCAGGATGAGACCATCATCATAAACCAAGAAAACTAGTACTTGGAATCCAAGGCCTACCACTCCCTTAGAAGATGATTTAGGTATCTACCTCTCAATAGGTAGATGGGCATAGCACCCCTCCCCTTATCAAAATGGTCAAGGTACATACCCCTCAACATGGTAGATGGGCATAGCAATCCCCTTCAAAGTGGCCAAGATATATACCCCTCAACATGGTAGATGGGCATAACACCCCCCAACAAAGTGGTTGTGGCATACACCCCCTCAACAAGGTGTGGTCAACTTGCAACACCATATATACTTTTCATAATTTTAAAATATACATTCATTCCTTTCATCATCATAAAGTCACTTGACTCATATGCCATACACTAGATCATCAATAACTCAAGAATCCATAACAAAACATTTCATGAAACACTTGGTGGGTATGTAATGCTAGTTCAAGATCATTCAATTCAAAAGTGAAATCAAGTGAGTAAACTCAATGTAAATCAACTCGCCAAGACTTGGTAACACCCCCATGAATGGTACATTGAAACCGTTCATCAAATCTCATCATAGATCATAGATTCATAGCTCAAAACATGCTTAAATAGCCAATATTTTATGAAACCCCTACATAGTGTATAGTCAACTTTCATAATAGAGATACCCATAGTTAATCCAACTTGAAAACATGAAATTCACATAAAAATGAAGGTTGGACAGCATGGGTGGAAGGACCCAATAGTTGAAACCCACATACCTCAAATTTGGGGATTTCCTCGATGAAGATTTGAATGAGAAAATGAAGCTTGAGTGAATTCCTTGAGATCTGAAATTGAGTTTGGTACACTTGAAGTTGGGTGAAATATTTGGCTTAGTGTTAGAGAGGGTTTTGGGGAATGTCTTGAAGATATGGGGTTGAAAAATGACTAAGTATAGGTGGTTTTACGCGGAAGGCTTAGGCCCAAGGCCTCAAAGCCTTGGACCAAAATAGGAAAACTAGCACAAAAATAATACTGGTCTGTTCCCTGGCTGCATCACACCAGGGGCACAGATCGCCACTGTTTTTTGGCAACTTTGAAAAATAAAATTTTGATACGGTTGCTCTAAAATTGAGGTTATACCTATTTCCCACTCAATTTTATGCCTTGATCACGAATATGAAGTTGAATTTTCGATATCACACATGTATTTGAGATATATAGAAATTACGAGTATGGGCATTTTTCAGGCACGTTTTTGGGCACTCTTTGGGGTGTTTCTCCTTCTCGGGGGGTGTCATGCCCATACTACCATGTTGAGGAGTAGAAAGCTTGATCACCTTGTTAGGGGGTGCCATGCCCGTACTTCCAGGTTGAGGGG
>JAABOM020000075.1:14078178-14099606 GCA_011800125.2 Solanum clarkiae
TGTGTAATGTACTCTTTTCATTGTCATGTTGTCTTGTGTGATTATCCACATGTCACATGCTACATATACAGTCCTATCACTCCAATATTATGGCCACCAAAAGAATCATCTCAAAGTTAATTAAAAGATAAAGTATATAGTTTTTGATAGGTGGTAGCCCGAGGGATGGAGATAGCACTAGCCAGGGACGATCCTATCAATAGAGGGTAGCCCGAGGGGTTGAGTATAACCTAGCTAGGGACAAACCCGATACAGTTTCACCACTAATCAGTTGGCCATTTGTATTACAGCTGTGCACAGATTTTACAGTTCAGATTTTACAGTAAAGGTAAAGTAATATAAAGAACATAAAGTACTTGATTCCATAGTATAACTAAGGGTGGTCCTTGATCTTCCACAGATGCATGGTTTCATTTGAGTTGTTACTTTGTATACAGTATATCCTACCTTACATACTCAGTACATTATCTCGTACTGATGTCCCTTACGGGGGACCTGCATTTCATGCTACAGGTACAGGTGCTAGTAGGTCTCCCTAGTAGGAGACAGGATATTCAGTTGCTGTCATCAAGCTCCAGGTTGCTTCGGGGCTTTGTATATGTCTAGACCTTACGTGTTTATTGCACAGTTCATTGAGGTAGGGCCTATCCCGACCCTTATTAGATGATTTTCTTTATTTAGAGGCTTTGTAGACTATGTAAATTAAAGTGCGATCATGTCTAGTACTTTAAATTCGGTGGCCCCAACGGCCTAGTCATATGCATTTTCTTTTGTCTTGTTATCACTGTTTATCTTCTTAAAGGCATGTCAAATGCAGAAACCCCCTTATAGTATGTATAGAAAGCACATAGTTACAGGTTGGTTCTCTCGAGCCTTATCGGCAATGGGTGCCAATCTGCCCTAACGGGACCTTGGGGTGTGACAGTTTTCACCTTTCATTAATCAACCTTACCTTCTCCATAACCTCTATAACTAGATCCAGACCTAACAAAGTCATTTTCCCTACTTCAAACCATCCAACCGTGGACCTACAACGTCTGTCATAGAGGTCCACAAAAGTAGCCATACTAATGCTAGAACGATAGTTATTATCATAGGCGAACTCAATTAATGGAAGATGATTATTCCAACTACCCTTAAACTCCAAAACATAAGCTCTAAGCATATCCTCAAGAGTTTGGATAGTTCTTTCAGCTTGGCCATCCATTTGAGGGTGAAAAGCCGTACTAAGCTTTACCTTGGTACCAAGACCTCTCTGGAAGGACCTCCAAAAGTGAGACATGAATTGAGCACCACGATCCAAAATGATGGGCAAGGGCACCCCATGCAATCTAACCATCTCATGAATATAAAATTTAGCATAATCATCGACACCATATGGAGTCTTAACCGGTAGGAAATGAGCCAACTTTGTCATTCTATCAACCACAAGCGAAATAGAATCAAAATCGTTTCTAGTCTTAGGTAATCCAACCACAACATCGATGTTGATTTCCTCCCACTTCCAAGTAGGGATCTCTATATCTTGGGCTAGGCCACTCGGCCTTTAATGTTCGGCTTTGACTTATTGGCAACGATGACAATCGGATACAAATTTGGCAATGTCCTTCTTCATACCCCTACCAAAAATACATCCTTCAAAACTCTATACATCTTTGTAGAACCAGGTTGAATGGAATAGGAAGAATTATGAGCCCCCTCAAGAATCTTCTTTCTCAAATCCTCAACATTAGGCAAACATAACCTACCTTGGTACCTAAAGGCACCATCTCCCCCGTGGGAGAAAATCTCTACCTTGCCATCTCTCACCAAGGCCTTCAATTCTAACAAGAACGGGTCAAGATCTTGTTTTGCCTTCACCTCCTCAACCAATGAAGATTTAGAGCCATCAACAACCACAATACCGCCATTATCAACCTCCTCCAACCTAACTCCCAATCTAACCAACCGATGTGTCACGACCCAAGCCTAGGGCCTAGATATGACAAAGTGAATGGGAACCTGAAGGAACTCCAAACAAGTCTCTTAACTTGTCATTTAATATCATTGAACGTGGAAGCATATAGAAGACATAAAGAGTAAGAATAGGGGAAAAGGGAAAAGCTTGTATAACATCACAATCAAGAGACAAAGAGTCAAAGCTCATATCATAGATACGTAATATGTCCAACAAACACCTCTAATACATAGATAAGAGTGGGGGCAAGACAAAGCAACTAAGCTCAACCTCATAGTCAAACTAGAACATAAAGAAGAATGTCTCAATACATAGTAAGAGCAACATAGACTAAGGTCCCCGAAGTGGAGGACTCATCAACATGCTTGAGTAGTACCGATCTAGCCATGTGAAGGAGGAAGATGATCAACTTGGACACCGGTTCCTACATAGTGATATCATGTAGGCAAGATTATGCATTAGTATGTATGAATGTGCTAAGTATGTAAGATGCAATGCAACAAGAGATAGGCACCTTAATCAAAATGCGTAACAATAGACAATAGGCATAATATAATAATTTGGCATGTATGATCATCATATAAGTAAAACATGCTTAAGTAACTCATTCTCATATAGAATATCATATATGTAGAAGAGACCAAGCTAGATTTCCAAAGCACAAACCCCTTGGTTGGTTGATGATGGTTTCACCCCATCACTTGGTGGTGTGGTACAAACCCTTCATATGGTTGATGATAATTTCACCTTATCACCCTGGTGGCGAAGTACAAACCCATCATATGGCTGATGAGTACAAACCCCCACTTCGGTTATCGAGGTACAAACCCCTCGACAATGTTATCCGAGCTCTTCGTCCACTCGGATCGAGCCTGGTCTAATGCAACTTTATATAGATTATATCATATACATAAGCTTCTTTCATCATCATAACATTAATCATATCATATCTCATGCTTTAGACCTTTAATTCCTCAAGAAATCATATCCGAACATTTTATCAAACACTTAGAGGGTGTATAATGCTAGTATAAACCATGAAATCTAGAGATGAAATCATGCAAGAAAATCTATTGTAAAACCATCAATCAACACCTTGCAACACCCTCAAGCAACGTACATTTAAACCCCTAATAAAATCTTACAATAGATCCAAGATTTATAGCTCAAAACATAGCAAAACAGTCACAATTTCACATAGTTTTAATATAGTGTGCAGTGAATTTCATAATAAGCAAGACCTATTTATAAATCAACTTTAAATCATGAAATTTAAGTAAAAGGAGAGTTGGGTATCATGGGTGAAAGGAACACATGAAAGAAACCCATATACCTTAGCTTGGAGATGAGCTTGGTGAAGATTTAAGATGGAGACTTGATGCTTGAAGAAGAACTTTGAAGGAAAACCTTGGTTACGGATGAGGGTTTGAGACTTGAATTTGGGAGTGAAAAATATGGTTAAGTATTTGAGGGAGTATCGAGAAATGTTTAGGGTGATATGAAAGCATATGAATGACATAGGGGATGAAATACAAGAATTGAAATCACATAGGGGACTTAGAATCAGTACTTTAGGCTTGAGTTGGAGTGGAAGAGATAAGGATACTGCTTTTGCATGTCCGCTTCAGCCTTCCAAGAAGCACTTTCGATTTGTTGGTTCCTCCAAAGGACTTAACGGATGCCACCTCCTTGTTACTCAATCTCTTTCCTATCAAAAATCATAACTAGAACCTCCTTATAGTTCAAGTTATCCTCAACTACATCCATAACATCAAGAGCCACTATAGCATTAGGATCACCAACACATTTCCTCAACATAGAGACATAGAACACGAGATGAATCAAATACATTTCACTAGGGAACTTCAACTCATAAGCTACCTTGCCAACCTTCTTTATCATCTCATAAGGACTGACATATCTTAGACTCAACTTCCTTTTTATTTTTTTATCAAAATGGACCACACCTTTCATTGGAGAAACTTTCAAATAAACCCAATCACTCACTTTGAATTCAAGGTCTCTTCTCCTCACATCGGCATATGATTTTTGATGACTTTGGGCTATTTTCAAACTTTCCCTAATCCTTCTAACCTTATCCAGAGCCTCCATAACAAGATCCGGTGCCAATAAATCCACCTCTCAAACCTCAAACCAACCAACCGGTGATCTACAACATCTCCCATAAAGAGCCTCAAAAGGAGCCATACTGATGCTAGAGTGATATCTATTGTTGTATGCAAACTCAATAAAAGGAAGATGGTCATCCCAACTACCCTTAAGCTCCAACAGATAAGCCCTAAGCATCTCCTCAAGTGTTTGGATGGTTCTTTCGACTTGGCAATCCATTTGAGGATGAAAGATCATATTAAGGTAAACTTTTGTATCAAGACCCCTTTGGAAAGACCTCCAAAAGTGTGAAGTGAATTGTGCACCATGATCCGATATGGTGGAAAAAGGAACCCCATGTAACCTTACTAATTCATGGATATACAACCTTGCGTACTCTTCAGCCCCATATGTGATCTTAACTGGTAGAAAGTGAGCCGATTTCGTCATCCTATCAACCATAACCCAAATGGAATCAAAACCTTTTCTAGTCTTGGGCAACCCAACCACAAAATCTATATTAATCACCTCCCACTTCCAAGTAGGAATCTCTATGTCTTAGGTTAGGCTACCCGGCCTTTGATGCTCGGCTTTGACTTGTTGATAACTATGGAAACCGAAAACGAATTTAGCAATGTCCCTCTTCATGCCTTCCCACCAATATACATCTCTCAAGTCTCTATACATTTTGGTGGAACCGGAGTGGATAGAATAAGAAGAATTATGGGCCTTATCAAGGATTTTCTCCCTCAAACCATCAACACAAGGAACACACAACCTACCTTGGTACCTAAGAGCACCATCTCCCCCTTGGGAGAAAAGCTCTACTTTGCCCTCTTTCACCGAGGCCTTCAATTCAAGCAAGGAGGAGTCAAGATCTTGTTTTGCTATCACCTCATCAACCAATGAAGACTTAAACCCATCAACAACAACACCATCATCCACTTCTTTCAACCTAACCCCCAATTTAGCCACTCGGTGCACCTCCCTAGCCATCTCCTTACCATTACTATCAACATGAGCTGGGCTACCCATGGACACTAGACTCAAAGTATCTACCACAATATTTGCCTTACCGGGATGGTAATGCACACTCATGTCATAGTCATTAAGAAGTTCTAGGCACCTTCTTTGCCTCAAGTTGAGATCTTTTTGAGTAAAAACATATTGGAGGCTCTTATTATCGGTGAACATATCAACATGCACCCCATACAAGTAGTGATGCCAAATCTTTAATGCAAACACAACAACGGCTAACTCTAGATCATGGGTAGGGTAGTTCCTTTCATGTGCCTTGAGTTGTCTAGAAGCATAAGCTATGACCTTACCATTTTGCATCAACACACAACCCAAACTAACCCGGGAAGTATCACAATACCCCACAAATCCCTCAAGCCCATCCAGTATTGACAATATAGGAGCAGACACATGCTTATCTTTCAACGTTTGGAAGCTCCTCTCACACTCATCTGTCCACACAAACTTAACCTTCTTTTGAGTCAATTTTGCCATAGGGGAAGCAATAGAGGAGAATCTATTCACAAACCTTCTATAATTAACCGCTAGGTCCAAGAAACTCCAAATATTCGACCGGGTCAATAGTCTAGACCAATTTTTAGTTGCATCGATTTTCTTAGGATCCACCTTGATACCATCCCCGACACCACATGACTCAAGAATTCTTCCTCCTTCAACCAAAATTCACATTTTTCATATTTGGAATAGAATTTCTCCTCCCTCAATCTTTGCAATACAACCTTTAAATGCCCCATATGTTTCTCCCTACTATATGAATAGATCAAAATATCATTAATGAAGACCACAACAAAGGAATTAAGATAAGGTTTGAAGACCCTATTCATTAGGTCCATGAAAATGGTCGGTGCATTAGTCAACCCAAAAGACATCACCACAAACTCATAATACCCATATACAGTCCAAAAGGCCGCCTATGGAATATCACACGCCCTCACCCTTACTTGATGATACCCAGACCAAAGATCAATCTTAGAGAAGAAGTAAGCCCTTTGGAATTGGTTAAACAAATCATTAATTCTTGGAAGAGGATATGTATTCTTTATAGTGACCCTATTTAGTTGCCGATAGTCAATAAACATCCTAAGAGACCCATCCTTCTTTTTTACAAACAACACCAGAGCACCCCAAGGTGATTGGCTAGGTCTAATAAATCTCTTCTCCAACAAATCTTTCAATTGCTCCTTTAACTCCTTCAACTCCACCGGGGCCATACGGTAAGAGGGAATAGCAATAGGTTGAGTATCAGGGACAAACTCTATGCCAAAATATATCTCCTTTTTGGGAGGAACACCGAGAAGTTCATTTGGTAAGACATCAAGAAACTCATTTACAACCGAAACCAACTCTATGGAAGGGACTTTGGACTCCATATCTTTAACCCTTACTAGATGGTAAAGACACCCCTTAGAGATCATGTTACGGGCTTTAATGCAAGAAATCAATCTACCCTTGACCACCACATCTTGACTTTCCCACTCAAGGACAGGTTCATTTGGAAATTGAAATTTGACCCTACGGGTTCTACAATCAATAGAAGCATAGTAGGCGTGTAACTAGTCCATCCCAAGAATGACATCAAAATCTACCATGTATAATTTAAGAAGATCACAAGGCAACAACTTATGCAAAATGCAAATAGGACAACTTCTATAAAATTTGCTAGCAGCAATCGAGGCATCAATAGGAGTAGACACTTCATATGACTCATGAAACAACTCAGGATCAACATGGAACTTTTTAGCAACAAAAGGTGTAATAACAGAAAGCGTGGCACTCAGATCAATCAAAGCATATACATCAAAGTTAAAGATTTTCAATATACCGGTAACAACATCGGGAACCTTACCAACCCCTTGCCTCCTATGTAGAGCATAAAACCTATTGTGCCTTGGGGAACCACCTTAAGGACCACCTCTACCCAATGGAACCACATTTGCACCCCGACCTTTGCCACGATTTATTGGATAATCCACCTTCTTGTGACCGAGTTTCCCACATTCAAAGCATGCATTAGAACCTTTCAAAAATGGGCCTCCATGGATCATTCCATATTTAGGGCACCCATCAACAGGGACCACACCACAAACACCTTGAGACCTAGGGAAGCCATTGGAAGACCCCCTATTAGTAGCATGAGAAGATCCTTGGCCTTGATGAAATCTAGCACCTTTTTGGAATTTACCCTCAAATCGAGCCCTCTTGGCCTCACGCCCCCTTCTCTTCCTCAATTCTTCTCTTCCATTTGCTCGGTATAGGTCATCAACCGAGACAAATACATATCACTAATTAGCATAGCGGACCGACATTCTCACTTACCAAGTCAGAGACCCCCATCACAAATTTGTTCATCCTAGATCTAGGATCGATCACCAAATGAGGAGCATATTTTGAGAGTTGATTAAACTTAAGGGCATACTCCCTCACACTCATAGCACCTTTTTTAAAGTTCATAAACTCCACCAACTTAGCTTCCCTAAGCTCAAGAGGAAAAAAACTGACTAAGGAAAGCCAATTTGAACTCCTCCCAAAGCACCACATTACCAATTCTCTTCTCACCCTTCTACTGATCATACAATATTTGGGCTACCCCATTGAGTTGGTACACCACCAACTCTGCCTTTTCATTCGGCCCAACACCCATGATATTCAAGATCTTGTGGACCTCATTAATAAACTCTTATGGATCGTCATCCACCTTTGACCCATAGAACACCGGAGGGTTCATCCTCATGAAGTCCCTTATCTTAGCTCCCGGGGTAGTAGCATAAGGGGCTTGGGACCCTTGATTGACTTGGTTGGCCACAATTCGGGCAAGCATAATGAGGGCATCCCTGAGCTTACCATTGGTAGGTTACTCCTCGGGAGTTTGGGCCCTTTGTCCTCGAGTGTTAGGCATGGTCTAGCATAGAAAAGCACAATCATTAGGGGAAAATTACCACAACTCTATAGTACGACTTAGAACATGAAGAAAGAAAACATTTCCTAAGACGCCTCATAGCCTCCTATTCACAGTCATGGTGCGTTTCACAACGATGAATAGGACTCTAATAGACATGTTGTTTTGGACTCCAAATATCTATCAACCAAGTGCTCTGATACCAAGTTTATCACAACCCAACCCTAAGGCCTAGACGTGACACGACAAATGGAGAATCTGAAGGAACCCCAAACAAGCCTCTTAACTTATCATTTCACATCATTGGTCACGGAAGCATATAGAAGACATAAAGAGTAAGAATAGGGGCAGAGGGGCTAAGGGGAAATCTTGCATAACATCACAATCAAGAGACAAAGAGTCAAAGCTCATATCATAGACACATAACATGTCCAATAAACACCTCTAATACATAGATAAGAGTGGGGGCCAAGATAAAGCAAACAGGCTAACCTTCATAGTCAAACTAGAACATAAAGAAGAATGTCTCAACCTGAAGCGAAGGACTCACCAACAAGCTTGAGTAGTATTGATCTAGCCACGTGGAGGAGGAGATGATCAACTTGTGCACCGATTCCTACATGATGATATCATGTAGGCAAGAGTATGCATTAATACGTTTGAATATGCTAAGTATATAGGATGCAATGCAACAAGAGATAGACACCTTAATTAAACTGTGTAACAATAGGCAATAGGCATAATATAACAATATGGCATGTATGATCAATGTATAAGTAAAACATGCTTAACTAACTTATTCTCATATAGGATATCATATGTGTAGAAGAGACCAAGCTAGATTTCCAAAGTACAAATCCCTTGGTTGGTTGATGATGGTTTCACCCCATCACTCTGGTGGTGTCGTACAAACCCCTAACATGGCTAATTTCACCTCATTACCCTAGTGGCGAAGTACAAACTCCTCACATGGTTGACGAGTACAAACCCCCACTTCAGTTATCGAGGTACAAACCCCTCGACAAGGTTATTTAGGCTCTTAGTCCCCCCAGATCGGGCATGGTCTAATGCCACACTTTATATAGATTATATCTCATGCTTTGGACCTTCAATTCCTCAAGAAACTACATTCGAACATTTTATCAGACACTTAGAGCATGTGTAATGCTATTATATAGCTATGAAATATAGAGATAAAATCATGCAAGAAAATCTATTATAAAACCATCAATCAAAATCTTGCAACACCCTTAAGCAACATACATCAAAATCGCACATCAAATCTTATAATAGATCCAAGATTTATAGCTCAAAACAAAGAAAAATAGTCACAATTTCACATAGCTTGAACAAAGTGTGCAGTGAATTTCATAATAAGCAAGACCCATTTATAAATCAACTTTAAGTCATGCAATTTTAGTAAAAGGAGGGCTGGATATCATGGGTGAAAGGAACTCATAATAGAAACCCACATACCTTAGCTTGGAGATGAGTTTGGTGAAGATTTGAGATGGAGACTTGAAGCTTGAAGAAGAACCTTGAAGGAAAACCTTAGTTACGGATGAGGGTTTGAGACTTGAATTTGGTTGTGAAAAATATGATTAAATGTTTGAGTGAGTATTGGGAAATATTTAGGGTGATATGAGGGCAAAATATGACTAAGTATAGGTAAAAACACGTTTGGTAACTCTTAGGCCCAAGACTTAGAAGTCTTGGACCGAGTTAAAAAACAACAGACACCTTTTTATACTGGTGCGTGTCGCATAGAGGATGCGGATTGCTCACTGGAAATTGCATTCTTGAAATTTCATAATTGCTAATCTTTCGCTCTTAAATTGGGGTTCGACCCTTATCCCCCCCCCCCTTATTTTGACCCCCTGATCAAGAATATGAAGTTGGATTTTTGATATCATGCACAGATTTTGAGATATATGGAATTTAAAATTCTGGGCATTCCGAGGCATATTTTCGAGCACTTTTTTGGGTCGTTTCATGATGAACTTCTCTAGCCACCTCTTTGCCACCATCATCAACATGTGTGAGGGTACCTATAGACACCCTACTCAAAGCATCGGCTACCGTATTAGCCTTACCGAGGTAATAATGCACACTCATGTCATAGTCCTTAAGAAGATTTAACCACCTTCGTTGTCTCAAGTTGAGGTTTTTTTGAGTGAACACGTATTGGAGACTCTTATGATCGGTAAACACATCAACATGCACCCCATACAAGTAATGGCGCCAAATTTTCAAAGCAAATACCACGGCGGCCAATTCAAGATCATAGTTAGGGTAATTCTTTTCATGCACCTTAAGTTGTGTAGAGGCATAAGCTATCACCTTGCCATTTTGCATCAAACACAACCTAACCCAATTCGGGAGACATCACAATGCACAACAAACCCTTCCAACCCTTCCGGTAGAGACAAGATGGGGGCAGAGATAAGCTTATCACTCAAGGTTTGGAAACTCTTTTCATACTCATTGTTCCACACAAACTTCGCCTTCTTTTGGGTCAACTTAGTCATAGGAGAAGCAATAGAAGAGAACCCATTCACAAACCTCCGATAGTAACCGCTAAGCCCAAGAAGCTTCTAATGTCTGATGGAGTCAAAGGTCTAGGTCAATTTCTAATCACTTTCGTCGGATCCACCTTAATACCATCCCCCGACATCACATGACCTAGAAAGGCAACCTCTTGCAACCAAAACTCATACTTCTCATATTTAGAATAGAACTTCTCTTCCGTCAATTTTTGTAACACCACCCTCAAATGACTCACATGCTCCTCCTTACTATGGGAATAGATCAAGATATCATCAATGAAAACAACCATATACAAATCAAGGTAGGGTTTGAAGACCATATTCATAAGATCCATGAAGATAGCAGTGTATTAGTCAACCCAAAGGACATAACTACAAATTCATAGTGTCCATATATAGTCCGGGAGGCTGTCTTAGGAATGTCACACTCCCTCACCTTCACTTGGTGATACTCGGACTGAAGATCAATCTTAGAGAAGTGACTAGCCCATTGAAGTTGGTTAAAAATATCATCATTCCTTGGTAGAGGGTACTTATTCTAGATGGTGACTCTATTAAGTTGTCAGTAGTCAATACACATTCTAAGAGAATCATCCTTCTTCTTCACAAACAACACTGCTGCACACCACGGTGATTGGCTAGGCCTAATAAAACCCTTCTCTAACAAATCCTTTAATTGCTCTTTCAACTCCTTCAACTCCGCCGGGGCCATACAGTAAGGAGGAATAAAAATAGGTTGAGTATCGGGAAGGAAATCTATACCAAAGTATCGGGAAGGAAAACCAGGAAGATCATTTGGAAAGACATCAAGGAACTCATTAACCACCGAAACCGACTCTATGGGAAGGACTTTAGAATACACATCCCTAACCCTCACAAGATTATAGAGAAACACCTTAGAGGTCAACCATTGGGATTTAATGCAAGAGATAAACCTACCCTTGACCACCACATCCTGACTCTCCCACTCAAGCACGAGTTCATTTGGGAATTGGAATTTGACCCTATAGGTTCTACAATCAATAGAGGCATAATATGCATGCAACCAATCCATTCCAGGAATGACATCAAAATCCACCATATCTAACTCAACAAGATCACAAGGCAAAATTTTATGCAAAATGTAAATGGGACAATTTCTATAGACCTTTCTAGCAATAATAGATGCAGCAATGAGAGTAGATACCTTATAAGACATACAACAATTAGGGGTTAATATGAATCTTTTTGGCAACAAAAGGAGTAACAAAAGAAAGAGTGGCGCCCAGGTCCATCAATGTATACACATCAAAATCAAAGACTTTTAACATACCGATGACGACATCGGGCACCTCATCTACCCCTTGCCTCCCTTGAAAATCATAAAACCGATTGTTCCTTGGGGCACCACATTGTTGGCCTCCTCACCCCAAAGGAACTGCATATGTACCTCGGCCTTGTGGACGAACATCTTTACCCTTGTTGCGATTACGTGGACAATCAATCATCTTGTGGCCTACTTCCCCACAACTAAAACAAGTATTGATATCCTTCAAGCATGGGTCACCATGACCCTTACCATATCTTGGACATATAGCATTAGGCACCACACCACCATCATCTTGGGCCCTAGGGTAGTCAATTGCAAACCTTCTATTAAGAGTATGAGAAGACCCTTGGCCTTGATGAAACCATCCACCCTTGGGACTTTGGAATCTTCCTTCAAAACAGGCCCTCTTAGCCTCATTACCCCTTCTCTTCCTCAACTTTTTCCCCTCCAATGGTTCGGCATAAGTCATAAGGTGGGACAAGTCCATGTCACCTATCGACATGGCGACACGATATTCCTCATTCACCAAATTAGATACACCTATCACAAACTTGTTTATTCTAGACCTAGGGTCGGAAACCAAGTGTGGAGCATATTTAGAGAGTTGGCTGAACTTGAGGGATAGTATCTCACACTCATGGACCCTTGATTCAAATTCATAAACTCCATCATTTTGGCCTTCCTAAGCTCAAGAGGGATGAAGCGATTGAGGAATGCGGCCTTAAACTCCTCCCATAGAATCATATTGTTGATCCCCTTTTCCTCCTCCAATTGAGTATACCATATTTGGACCACCCCTTTGAGTAAGTAAGCTACCAACTCCGCCTTCTCTTCCATAATAGACAACACTTTGTACACCTCATCAATAAGTTCTTGAGGGTCCTCATCCACTTTAGACCCATTGAACTGCGGTAGGTTCATTCTCTTGAAATCCCTTATCCTAGATGCTGGACTAGGAGCATGAGGGGCCTGGGCCCCTTGATTGACTTGTTTACTGATGGCTTAAGCTAGCAAGGTGAGAGCATCCCGGAGCTCTCCATGAGCTAATTGTTCTTCAGGTGTACGGGCTCTTCTTCCTCTTGTTTTAGGCAGGATCGAAAAATAGCAAAGAACATTCGTTAGGGAGAAAAGCTTACCTTAACTTCTACAGCACGACATAGAGTAAGAAGAAGGGAAATATTTCCTAAAACGCCTCATACCCTCTTGCTCATAGTTGTGGTGTACATCACAACCATGAACAAGACTCTAATCGACGTGATGTGTTGGATGTCGAGGACCATTAACAACCTAGTGCTCTAATACCAAGTTTGTCAGTACCCAAGCCTAGGGCCTAGACATGACACGATGAATGGAGAACCCAAAGGGAGCCCAAACAAGCCTCTTAACATATTATTACATATCCTTGGTCGCAGAAGCAATTAAACAATAATAATAAAATAGAAATAAGGGCAAAGGGACTAAGGGAATATTTCTTAGCTTAAAACATACAAGAGTCAAGAGAGTCAAAGCTCATAGCATCATTACACAACTTGTCCAACAACACTTCTACACTTAGAATTTAGCAGGGGCAAAGATAACTTTTCGGGATCACCCTCATAATCAAAAGCATACGACAAGATAAAGAGAGTCTTTGCATATGTAGGAACAAAAGATATCATCCTCAGAGTTGAGGACTCACCAAGCTTACTTGAAGATATGGTACTATCCATGTAGAGGAAGGTGATCCAGTGGAGCTCCAGTTCTTACATGGTAACATCATGTAGGCATATAGTATGTATTAGTACATTTGAATGTACTAAGTATGTACGATGCAATGCAACAAGAGATAGGCAACATAATCTAAATGCATAACCGTAAGTAAGAGATAGTATATTAGCAACATGATATACATGAATGATGCTTGAAGTAAACATGCTTATATAGAACATATGACATATATAGTAAGAGACCATCATCATAGACCAAGCAACTTAGTACTTGGAATCCAAGGCATGCCACTCGACTGGAAGGTGGATAAGGTATATACCCCACATCTATGGTAATACGGGATTGCCATCACCCGACAAGGTGGATGAGGTATATACCCCTCATCTATGGTAGTACGGTATTGCTACCACCCAACGAGGTGGATGAGGTGTATATCCCTCATCGTTGGTAGTACGGGATTGCCACCACCTGATATGGTGGATGAGGTATATACCCCTTATCTATAGTAGTACAGGATTGCCACCACCCAACAAGGTGGATGAGGTATATACCCCTCATCTTTAGTCTGGTCACTTGCAACACTATAGATACTTTCCATGATAACAACTCATATATACACTCCTTTCATTATCATAAAGTCATTCAAGTTATAGGTCATGCAATGGATCATCAATATCTCAAGAATAAAAAATCGGACATTTTATCAAACACTTACCGGGTGTGTAATACTAGTATAAAATCATGCAATTCAAGAATGAATAAGAAAAATTCATGTAAAACCACCCACTAACACTTGGTAATACCCTCATGCAAGATACATCAAAACCCTTCCTCAAATCACATAATGGATCATAGATTCATAGCTCAAAATATGCTTAAACAGTTACAATTTTATGAAACTCCAACATAGTTTATAACCAGATTCATAATAAGTAAAACTCATAAGTATCAACTTAGAAACATGTAATTTATGTAAAAAGGAAGGTTGAGAACAATAGGTGAAAGGATCCAATGGTTGAAACCTATATACCTTAACTTTGGAGAATTCCTTGATGAATATTTGATTGAGAACTTGAAGCTTGATTGAATTTCTTAAGATCCGGAATGAGTTTGGGACCCTTGATTTGAGTGAAATGTTTGTCTAAGTGTTTGAAAAGGTTTTGGGGAATGTCTTGTATGATATGAGGTTGAAAAATGATTAAGTATAGGTATTTTTACGCATAGGGAGGCTTATGCCCAAGACCCAAAGGCCTTGGATCAAACAACAAAAACTGGCAACAAAAAAAATATGTCTGAACCATAGCCACATCGCTCAAGGGGCGCAAAAACCTCTTTGGAAATTGCATTTTTGGAATTTCAAATTTTGATACGGTTGCTCTAAAATCGGGGTTTGGCCTATCTCACACTTAATTTTTCCCCCTGATCACGAATATGAAGTCAGATTTTTGATATCACGCACGGATTTGGAGATATATGAAAATTACGATTATGGGCACTTTCGAGGCACATTCTCAGGAACTTTCTGGGGTCATTTTAGATGGTTATAAATCTTCCTTGATTGAGGAGGTAAAAGCAAAACAAGATCTTGATCCCGCCTTGCTAGAGTTGAAGGCCTTCTCCTAACGGGGAAATGGTGCCCTTAGGTACCAAGGTAGATTGTGTGTGCCAAATATAGATAACTTGAGAGAATTGATCTTAAAGGAGGCCCATAATTCATCCTATTCCATTCACCCCAGTTCTACAAAGATGTATAGAGATTTGAGGGAGGTGTATTGGTAGGGTGGTATGAAGAGGAACATTGCTAACTTCATATCTGAATGTCACATTCCCAACAAGTGAAAGCAGAACATCAAAGGTCGGCTGGCGTAGCCCAAGATATAGAGATTCCTACTTGGAAGTGGGAGGAGATCAACATGAATTTTGTGGTTGGGTTGCCTAAGACTAGGACACATTTTGACTCTATTTGGGTTGTTGTGGATAGAATACAAAGTCGGCTCATTTTTTACAGGTCAAAACCACTTATGGTGCTAAAGTTATGCCAAGTTGTATATACATGATTTTGTTAGATTGCATAGGGTGCCCTTTTCTCTCATTTCGAATCATGGTGCTTAATTCACTTCTCACTTTTGGAGGTCCTTCCAAAGAGGTCTTGGTACCAAGGTTAAGCTTAGCACGACTTTTCATCCTCAAATGGATGGTCAAGCCAAAAGGACTATCCAAACTCTTGAGGATACTCTTAGAGATTGTGTTTTGGAGTTTAAGGGTAGTTGGGATGAGCATCTTCCACTCATTGAGTTTGTTTATAACAATAGCTACCACTCAAGCATTGTATGGCTCCCTTTGAAGCTCTTTATGGTAGGCATTATAGATCCACGATGGGGTGGTTTGAACTAGGGGAAATGGCTTTGCTAGGTCCGACTTTGGTCATGGAAGCCTTGGAGAAGATGAGGTTGATAAGAGAGAGATTGAAAACAGCCCAAAGTATACAAACGTCCTACTCCGATGTGAGGAGAAGAGATCTTGAGTTTAAGGTTAGTGATTGGGTTTACTTGAAAGTCTCACTCATGAAGGGTGCAGTCCGGTTTGCAATAAAGGGAAATTAAGGCCAAGATTTGTGGGTCCTTATAAAGTTTTGAAGAGAGTGGGTAAGGTTGTCTATGAGTTGGAGTTGCCTATAGAGATGAATATAGTTCAGCCGATCTTCCATGTATCCATGTTGAGAAAATGTGTGGGTGACCCAAGTGTTATAGTACGTTAGATGTTGTGGGTGTCATAGAAGATAATCTGATCTATGAGGAGGTCCTGGTAGAGATTTTGGATAGACAAGTGAAGAAGTTGAGGAATAAAGATGTAGCTTCCGTCAATGTCCTTTGGAGGAACCAACAAGTTAAAAGTGCCATATGGGAAGCCGAGGCAGACATGAAAAAGCGATATCCATATCTCTTCCACTCTACTTATGCTGAAAGTACTAATTTTAAGTCCCCTATATGATTTCAAGTCTTAAGTTTCATCCCTAATGTCATTTTGCATGCATTCATGTTCATGGTAACAAGTTTGTGATTTTTTTGACACTTATGTTGAGACTTTTTGAAAATGATGTTTAAATGCATTTGTTGCATTCATGTCGGGCTGAAATCTTCATGATTACTTCTCTTATACATGCTTCTTTGACATTCGGGGATGAATGTTCCCAAGGGGGAGATATTGAAATGCCCCAAATTGAGCCTCGGAATTGCCCATAATCGTAATTTTCACATATCTCAAAATTCATGCATGATATCGAAAATCCGACTTTATATTCTCGATCAGGAGGAAAAATTGAGTGGAAAATGGGTATAACCTAGAATTTTTTAGAGGACCCATAGTGAAAAATAAATTTCGCTAATTTACAATTTCTAGAGAGCATCTGCACACTGGCCGTGAGGCGCCAGGGGCGCGGATCAATGTTAATTTTGTCTTCAAATTGGGTCCGGGTCATGGACCAGATAAGTGTTAATTTTTTCTATGTTGGCCCAGGGCATTGGGGTCATAGCTACATGCCTACTTATACGTGTAAACACCCATACTTAGCTATTTTTCAACTCTATATCACTCAAAACCTTCACAAGAACCTCTTTAAGACTCAACGAAATATCTCATTAAAATTTCAAGGATTTCAAGCTTATCTTTGGAACTCAAGAATTCGCTTCAACCTCTAAATTTCCTTCAAGCTCATCTCAAGAAAACCCAAGTTTGAGGTATGTGGGTTTCATCCATTGGGTCCTTTCACCCATGGATCCCAATATTCCTTTTTATGAAAATTTTATGTTTTCAAGTTGTATCATCTATGGGTATCTCTTATTATGAATTATGATTATAAATTCTGTTGGAGTTTTATGAAATGTTGATTGATTATACATGTATCTATTTCAAGTTTATACTATGAAGTGGTTTTGTCTATTAAGGCTATGCATGTTTTGAACTATGAAACTATAATCTATTATGAGATTTGATGATAGACTTCAAGGTATCCTACATGAGGGTTTTACTATATGCTGGTGGGTTGATTTCCATTTTCTCTTATTATTTCGATCTTGAATTGCATGATTTTGAACAAGCACTATGAACCTACCAAGTGTTTTGATAAAATGTCTTGACAAGGATTCTCAAGTTATTGATGATTTATTATGTGATTTACAAGTCAAGTGACTTTATGATGATTAAGGGCTTGCATGTATATATTGAGTTCATGAAAGTATCTATAATGTTGCTAGTAGACCACATCTTGTTGAGGGGGCGACATGCCTCAACCACCTTGTTAAGGGGATGACATGCCTCAATCACCTTGTTGAGGGGATGACATGCCTCAATCACCTTGTTGAGGGGTGACATACCTCAATCATCTTATTGAGGGGGTGATATGCCTCAATCACCTTGTTGAGCGGTGCCATGCCTCAATCACCTTGTTGAAGGGGTGACAGGCCTCAATCACCTTGTTGAGGGGTGACATACCTTAATCACCTTGTTGAGGGGGTGATATGCCTCAATCACCTTACAAGGGGGTGACATGCCTTAGATTCCAAGTAGTATCCTCTTGGTCTATGTCGGTTATGGTCTCTTCCCACACATGTCATACGTACTATGCAAGTTGTGTGATTTACACGCATGTTTTTACTTCAAGTATTGATCATGTATGCCATATTGGAATTATACTTATCCATTGCTTATGATTATACATTTTGACTATATTGGCTTATGTCTTGTTGCATTGCATCTTACGTACTTAGTACATTCAAATGTACTAACGCATACTCTACGCCTACATGATATTATCATGTAGGGACTGGAGCACCTTTCGATCATCCTCCATGTGGCTAGTTTGGTACTTCGGTAAATAAGCTTTGATGAGTCCTCAAGTCTGAGGACACTATCTATGCTACTCTTGCTATTTGATATTTCTTTATGTTGAACACCTGTTATTATAAGGGTGATCCTGGAAAATGTCTTGGCCTCCGCTCCATTCCATGTTAGAGATGTTGTTGGATATTTAATGTACTTATGCTACGAGCTTGACTCTTTTATACTTTTATAAATATCGAGACTTTCCTTAGTCCTGCTTCCCTTATTTATATCTTTTGTGTAGTTTATTTTGCTTCTGTGAGCAAGGATGTGTGATTGATATGCTAAGAGGCTTGTTTGGTGTCCCTTTGGGGTTTCCATTTACCGTGTCACGTCTTAGCCCTAAGTTCGGGTCATGATAGGATAGCTCCTTCAATCACTGAGATGGAGATAAAATATATTGCTGAATTTGTTCCATTGGAAGAAGACAAGATAGATCCCAAGTTTTAAAAGCTTCGAAAGGATTTGATTGGAGCATCATCTATTAAAAAGGATTTGTCTGCGACTGAAAGGGAGTTTGATGCTTCAAGAGTTATTGATGAAGTGGTTGCTAGTGTTGTGAATGATGCTGCAACAACATTCAAAAATTCTTTTTATATTAATGGTGAAGCTGGTGCTGGTGATGCTGGTGGTGTTGGTGAAAGTGTTGGTTTTCTGGTGTTGGTGGTGCTACTTGATCACGCTCAAACAATGCCTCTCACTTTGAGGATAAAGTGATCGTTGTCAAATATAAAACCTAACCATAGGTTAGGGTCGAATCCTAAGGGAATACGGGGTTTTGCCGCATTGATTCACCAACAATCATTTCAAACATCAAATAACTCTATTATCAATGAAGGAGGGTTGTAATGATTGGTAATAACTAAAACTATACTGATAAAGCGAAGAGACAATCAAATTGGAGAGCAACTTGGGAAATTGTGTTCCCCATGATTCACTAACTCAAACACCCCGGATAACACAAACCTAAATTAGGACATTGCATGCAGGACGGTAACTTAAGTTCTTCCAACCCTTGGGCAAAGGTGAAGGTCAAATTTTACTATGGTGCTTGATCGTCTACCATAGTGTGCCAACTAACCATTACCTATTGTTCCAGTTAACCTCTCCTTGGCTGGGTTTGGTTGATTAGATGAGAACACATCAATCAAATCTTATCACCTATTTCCTTTTCCTATTCATCAGTACCTTGATCGGGACCATGAGACTAGGCGAGGTTTAATGTTGGCCACTATTAAACAACAAGTAAAATGAAGGAAAATGGATAATACATGCAAATACCCAACTTAAGAAGTGAAAATAATCCGGGTTAGTAAGCTAGAAACTCATGTTTCCCACAACCCCAAGTTGTGGGGTTTAGCTAGTCATAACTTGGGCAAGAAAACAAACATAAATGAAATAAACATAGTTGAGAAATTACGCAAGAAGAATGAAGAACAATAAAACCACCTTTAAATTTTGATTGATAAGCTTGAATGATGAAAATAATCTACAAGTGATTCCAATCTCCAAATTTGACTCTCAAAATAAAACCCTGATTCTCTAAAATCTAAGTGTTATATCAAGAATTATGAAAAAGCCCTCTGAATGCTCATTCTAAAACCCTAACATATACTATTTATTCTATTTACAAAAAGGTCCTTAAAATAAATAGAAAATTTGATTAGCAGCTGCTACGACTCATAGCTACGGCTCATAAGGTGACCTACGAGCCGTAATCAGGCTTTCATGGTCAGCACTTGGCATTTTGGACTTCACTGCGATGATCCATCTCTATGAGTCATAGTTTCTATATGACTCGTAGTGCCTTCTCGTAGTCCACCCTCATTTTTTCATCCAATTTTAATCAATACTGTTAATTGCTTTGAGGCTCCTTTCTACGAGTCATAGTTAGGACTAGAACCCATACCTCAAGTCCGTATGGCTGAACTTCAAATTCTCAGATTTTGATTTTGAAAACTGTTAATTGCTATGATCATCCCCTACGACTACGACTCGTAGTAGGTCTCTACATCCTCAAAATCAACAAAATCTGCAACTTTTCCCAAAATCAGGCCAACCTGTATTTTCTGCAAAAATAAACACAAAAATACATAAAAATCATAAAAAGTCACATTGAGAACACACAAAACTCCTTGTTTTAGGCATCAAATGTACTGTATTTTGGCAGCACATTAGTACTGTTGGTGATGGTGCTGATGGTGCTATTGGTGGAGACACTAGGGTACGTTTTTGTGCTTGTGAATATAAAAATATTTTTGAACAAATAGTTCAGTTGATTGCCAAGGTGGAGACTCTAGATACACACATCATGACAATGATGTCCAAAAGAAGCATCAAGCCGTCTTTAAGAATCTCAGACCCTTACACTCCTATTGGTTTAAAAAGGAGAAAAGTTCAGATTTCTAAGACACTATTAGGTGTTCAAAAAATCTCCAATAGTAGGGTGGCTTGTTGAAAATTGTCCTGGATTATAATTATCTTATTGACAGACAAAGACTACTTTTCTTTTGTGTTTTTCTGAATGGTGATTTGATGTTGAACTTTTACTTTTCTTTTATATATTTTTTTTTTGAATGTTGGTTTAATGTTGAACTTTTATGTTATTATATATATTTTTAGTTAATCTATATATCTATATCTATTATAAAGGAGAATAGTATTGCATGTGGTTAAGCCAAGTGGCAAACTATTGAAAAGCCACTTGACAATTTTAAGACAATTAAATTAATAAATATGGTAATAAAATCTTTTAATTAAGAGATTAAAAATAATTGAATTAGCAAATCCATTAAACTTTTAAAAATAAAAGAAGAAAAAAGAAATTATATATAGAAAACGAGGAACATATGAAAATTATTTAACCTATTATGTATATAAATGGTAAAAGTTAGAATACTTCAAATTATATATCTGTATATATTATAAAGGAGAATAGTCTTGCATGTGGTTAAGCCAAGTGACAAGCTATTGAAAAGCCACTTGGCA
>JAABOM020000075.1:14099706-14111766 GCA_011800125.2 Solanum clarkiae
TCTTTATAACATGCATATTAGCGTTGATACTAGATATTAATATAAGTAAAATGAAAAATAAGAAAAATAAATAAATAAATATTGGGACCGAGGTCTCTACCGGTCAAGATACCAAAGTAACATGCCAGCGAATATACTGTGATGCTGAAGTAACATGCCGGCGAATGTACTGTGATGCCGAGGTAATGCCGGCGAATATACGGTGCTGCCGAGATAACATACCGGCGATGATGTGATGTCATAATTGCATAATGCATTGCATATCATCCTTGCATATTATTGCATAGCATGGTGTTGTTATTATGATTGATTGTGCCTTTAACTTATGCTTTAGAAAGTGTGATTTGATGAAATACTATCTTTATTATGGATTATATGTTGCTGGGTTAGAATAACTTTTCGTGCAGGTTGTAGTAGTGGATATCGGCTGGGACGAAAGGAGTTTGTGTATTCTATTAGACTTTCTTGTTTTATTAGTTGACTTGCTGGGTACCGCAAGGTATTTGGTACTCACCCCTTGCTTCTACACTCGTGTAGGTGGTGAACCCAAGCTGTGAATAGAAAATTCCTTAAAGCATCGAGGATTCTCAGGAGATGAAGAGAGTTAGCTGTTGTCATCTGGCTGACTCTCTTGTTTCTATTTCTTCTGTACTTGTTCTATTTGAGAAAAAGGACAGTTGGGACTTGTATTTCCTTGATTTTTTCTGTATTTCTAGTGGCTTGTACGGGTAACAACCAATCCTTGGGTGGGATTTAAGTTTACGAAAATTCTCAGTTTTAGTATTTAATTTAGTTAAAATGCTTCCACACATTATATTTATTATCCCTTTTGAGTTAAGGTTGACTTATTCTGGTGGGATGGGACAAGTGCCATCACGCCCAATTTTTAGGTCGTGACAATACATTAGTTTCATCCAAGAATTTTCAATTACTAGTTGAGATCAAAGTTCATATATTTCTGTGAAGTTCATCACATTTTCATTCATTTGTATAGATTCTTGATAAGTATTATGATTCTTGATTTCTTTACCATTAATTTGGGGTATTGTTACCAAGATTTAGAACCCTGGATGAACTTCTATAATAGCATGGATTTCATGAATACTCATAAAGCTTAAAGTTTAAGTTAAGTTTAAGAATCAATTTTAGAATTGCTTTTGCATTTTAGCTGAGTAACCCAATGTGTTTTAAAATATTTGAGTTGATACTAGTTTCAACAAGTCAAAGAGCTCAAATGAGAAAGTTTCAGAAAAGTTAAGATGGGCTAAGTCCCCGAAAGACCAACGATATTTTGAGAATTCATATCCTTTTAGTTATGAGCTATATAAATATTATTTTTGGGAATAGTATTGAGCACTGATATGAGTGAGAGTAGAATTAATTATTTGAACTCATAAACTTTGTAGCCAGCATAAGATAGGATTGTACCAAGACACATTTCTCATTAGCCACTAAGATAGCCCAGTTTTGGGATAGATCCACTACCCTAGTTCTTCGTCCCCTATCCCGGTAAAGTATGGGACGGCTCTGGCAGCATGGGCAAGATGTTGTATCACCATGAAATTCATAGTGGTGGTTGTAGGTTATAGAAACTCTCCAAGATAAAGCAAATTATGATTTTCATATAGATTTTTTTAGCATGTTTGTTTCTAGCATGTTCATTTTCAACATACAGAGTATTTATCACATATATTATTCTATTTTGAGATATGTTAATGTATTTTGAAATGTTATGTCACTCTGAGTTCCTATTTTGGCCATCTTACATATCGTACATTCCACATATTAACGTCCTTAGGACCTGCATCGTCTTATGATGCAGACATACGTGACAGAGTCCCTCAGCACCCGCATCATTGAGCACCAGATATCTTCCAGTCATTGGTGAGTCCTCCTCTCAATCAGAGGCTCTTAAAGTATTTATGTTTTTTTCAGTATTTATTTTAGTTCCGGCTACTTTGGGGCTTGTCCTGGTAGTACTTTCAAACAATTCTAGTTAGAGGTCCCATAGACTATATTTCAAGTACTTCAACTCTTATTTATTTTGGTTATTGGCTGTTAACCTTTACATTTCAAGTTATGCAGATAGTTATTAATCTTAGTTTGTTACTTTTTTTGAAGCCTTTCCATGATTGTTTAAGTCTTCTACTGAGTAAGAAGTCAGGCCAAGTGGTTCACCTGGGACCTGAAATGGTTTTGAGTGCCAGTCACGTCTAAGATGTAGGCTCGGGACGTGATAAATTTGGTATCAGAGCACAGAAATCAAGAGTCTTAGGGAATATGTGAAACCGTGTCAAGTAGAGTCCGTATTATGGGTGTGAAGCGCGCCACACCTGTAATGGGGAGGCTACAAGGAATTAGGAAGTGTCACCATTAAATTGCTATTCTTTGCCTCATGCTTCAGAGTTTACCTCTGTTAAGTCCCTCCTAACTCGTGCAGTCATGCCATGTTTATCAGATCATGCCTCGATGCAGAGTCGACGGACCAGTGAGGGGAAGAGGGCGCCCAACCAGGAGTAATGCAACCCATCCTAGCCCAGTTCCCGAAGGACCTAGAGGTCCAGTTGTGCCTGTTGAATAGCCACAGCAAGCAGACATCTCCAATGCTGAGCTCCACCAGGCCATCCAAACCTTGGCACAGGCGGTCACTACTCAAGGAGGGCGCCAGAGAGATGATAGGAATGACTGGTCAGATACCGCCAAAGTTCATGATTTCCTGAGGATAAACCCACCTGAATTCACGGGGTCTAATGTGAAGAAGGATCCCGAAAATTTTATTGAGGAGCTTCAAAAAGTGTTTCAGGTTATGTATAATGGTGATACTGAGTGGGTTGAGTTGGCTGCCTACTAGTTCAAAGGGGTATCCAGACTCTGGTTTGATCAGTGAAGGGGAAGTAGGGTAGATAGGGCACCAGTTGTTAGTTGGGAAATATTTGAGGAGGCCTTTCTAGGACAGTACTTTCCAGAGAGATGAGGCAGGCGAAGGTGAGAGATTTCCTGAATCTGAAACAAGAGAATATGATTGTGCGGGAGTACAGCCTCAAGTTTACACAGTTGTCCCGTTATGGTCCAGCTATGGTGACAGACATGCGTACTAAGATTGACATGTTCGTGTCAAGACTCTCTTAGATGACTAAGAGAGAAGGCAGTAATGTTATGCTGATCGGGGACACAGACATAGCCCACTTGATGATGTATGTGCAGCAGTTAGAGCAAGAGAAAATGCAGGATAGGGAGGAATTCTGGAGTTAGAAGGTCAAGACATCAGGCCAGGAGATAGGTAAGAGGGGGCTGGAGGTGGAAATCACTCATCCTTCCTGCCAAAGATATCGGGACCAGCACCTTCATCTACTAGTGCACCTGCACCGAGGGTCAGGAATGAGTAGGGATCATAGAATCACAGGTTCCCGGCTAGCTAGTCGCAGGGTAGCATCGCTCAAGGATCGAACCATTATCCTACTTGCAAGAATTGTGGCAGATCTCATCTCGGGAGAATGCCTTATGGGCACAAATGGCTGCTTTAAATATGGTCAGGTGGGGCACTTCTTGAAGAATTATCCTATGGGAAAGCAAAATATGAGAGATAATAGATCACAGTCAGTTTTTTCAACACCGTATGGTAAGCCACCTCACAGGGGCACTACAGCAGGAGCAAGCAGGGGCACAAATCGCTTGTATGCCATGGTCACCAGATAGGAGCAGGAGAACTCACCAGATGTGGTTATGGGTATGCTCAAAATCTTTACTTATGATGTCTCTGCATTAGACCCAGGTGCCACATTGACCTCTGTGACCCCCTATATAGCTATGAAGTTTGGAGTTAGTCTAGAATGCCTTCTTGAGCCTTTTAGTATTTCCACTCCTATTGGAGAGTCTATTCTAGCCCAAAGAATTTATAGGGCTTGTCTAGTCTCAATTTATCATAAGACTATTGTAGCTGATTTGGTGGAGCTATACATAGTAGATTTCGATGTCATACTAGGCATGGACTGGCTACATGCTGGTTACGCTTCCGTAGATTATAGAACCAGAGTAGTCAAGTTTCAGTTTCCTAACGAACCAGTTCTGGAATGGAAGGGTAGCTCAATTTTTCCTAAGGGTCAGTTTGTCTCATATCTAAAAGCGAGAAAGTTAATTTCTAAAGGGTGCATATACCACCTATTCAGAGTTCAGGATTCTCGTGCAGAGGCACCATCTCTTCAGTCTTTCCCAGTTGTGAATGAGTTCCCAGAAGTCTTTCCTGAGGATCTTCCTGGAGTCCCTCTCGATAGGAAGATAGACTTTGGAATAGATACTCTTCCAGATATTCAGTCCATATCCATCTCTCCATACCATATGGCTCCTTCGGAGCTAAAAAGAGTTAAAGCTGCAGCTGAAAGATCTCTTAGATAAGGGGTTCATTAGACAAAACGTCTCATCTTGGGGTGCCCCAATCCTTTTCATGCGTAAAAAGTATTGTTCTCTTCGGATGTGCATAGACTATCGTCAGTTGACCAAAGTTCACCATAAAGAACAAATATCCTCTTCCCAGAATTGATGACTTATTCGACCAACTTTAGGGTGCTACTTTTTTCTCTAAAATAGATCTCAGATCTGGGTATCATCAGCTTAAATTTAGAGAGAAAGACATTCCTAAGTCAGCTTTCAGAATCCGCTATTTTATTATAAGTTTTTGGTCATGTCATTTGGACTGACGAATGCACCAGCAACATTCATGGATCTTATGAACAGGGTGTTGAGGTTGTATCTAGATATGTTCGTTATCATGTTGATAGATAACATCCTGATCTATTCTCATAATAAGGAGGAACATGTTGACAATGTCAGAATTATCCTTCGGACCCTTAAGGATCAGCAGCTGTATGCAAACTTCTCCAAGTGTGAGTTTTGGTTGGAATTTGTGGCATTTATGGGGCATATTATTTCTGGTGAAGGCATCCAAGTTGATTCCCAAAAGATTGAAGCAGTGAAGAATTTGCCAAGGCCCACAACTCTAACAGAGATAATGACTTTCTTGGGCTTGGCTGGGTACTACAGACAGTTCCTAGAGTGGTTCTCTTCTATCTCAGCTCCTTTGACTAAACTCACTCAGAAAAAGGTTAAGTTTGAATGGTCAGAAGCTTGTGAGAAAAGTTTCCAAGAATTGAAAACCAGGCTGACCACAGCCCCGGTCTTGTCCCTACCTGAGGGAACTGATGACTTGGTGGTATATTATGATGCTTCCAGAGTTGGGTTGGGATGTGTGTTGATGCAAAGAGGCAAGGTGATAACATATGCCTCCAGACACCTTAAGACCCATGAGAAAAACTATCCGACTCGTGATCTTGAGCTTGCTGCGGTGGTTTTTGCTCTAAAGATCTGGATATACTACCTTTATTGTGGGAACGTGGATGTATTCACGGACCACAAGAGTTTGCAATATGTATTCAACCAGAAGGAGTTGAATTTGAGGCAGAGAAGGTTGTTGGAGCTGCTAAAAGACTATGACATGAACATTCTCTACCACCCAAGTAAAGCTAATGTAGTTGTTGATACTCTTAGAAGGTCGACCATGGATAGTACCACTCACATAGAAGATGAAAAAAAAGAATTAGCTAAAGAGGTGCACAGACTAGGCCATTTAGGGGTGCAGATCTAAGATTCCAATGAAGGTGGTGCCATTATTAGAAATGGGGCAGAGTTATTCTTAGTGGTGGAGGTGAAAGAAAAGCATGATAGGGACCTGATTCTCCTCCAGTTGAAAGAAGATGTTCAGAAACAGAAGGTATTAGTGTTTTCCAAAGAGGGAGATGGAGTCTTGAGGTACTAAGGGAGGTTGTGTGTGCCAAGTGTTAATGGTCATAGAGACAGGATCTTGGCTGAAGCTCATAATGCCAGATACTCTATTCACCCTGATGCAACAAAGATGTATAGAGATTTGCGAGAAGTCTATTGGTGGGGTGGCATGAGAGGGACATTGCAGAGTTCGTGTTTAGATGCCCAAATTACCAGCAAGTTAAGGTAAAGCACTAGAGGCCTTGCGTTGTAGCCCAGAACATTGAAATTTCAGAATGGAAGTGGGAGATGATTAACATGGACTTCATAACAGGCTTACCTCGATCCCATAGGCAGCATGATTCGATATGGATCATAATAGATAGAATGACCAAGTCAGCTCACTTTCTACCTATCAAGACCATGGATACAGCGAAGGATTATGCCAGACTTTATCTGAAGGAGATTGTTAGGCTACACAGAGTCCTTATATCCATTATTTCAGATAGAGGAGCTCAATTCATGGCACAGTTTTGGAAGTCCTTTTAGAAGGGCTTGGAACGAAGGTGAACCTTAGTACAGCTTTTCATCCGTAGATATATGGACAAGTAGAGCGAACTATGCAGACCCTGGAAGATATGTTGAGGGCGAGCGTGATAGACTTTAATGGTAACTGGGATGATCATTTACCCTTGATTGAGTTTTCTTATAATAATAGTTTCCAAGACAGCATACAGATGGCACCGTATGAGGCCCTCTATGGGAGAAGGTGTAGATCACCCATTGGATGGTTTAAAGTTGGTGAGGCAGGATTGATAGGACTGGATCTAGTCTATCAGGCTATGAGAAAAGTGAAGGTTATCCAAGAGAGGCTCAAGACAGCTCAGAGCCGACAAAAGTCTTACACAGATGTTAGAAGAAAAGACTTGGAGTTTGAGGTAAGTGATTGGGTGTACCTGATGGTGTCTCTGTTGAAGGGAGTTATGAGATTCGGGAAAAAGGGGAAGCTCAGTCCACGATATATTAGCCCTTACCAGATTTTGAGGAGAGTAGGTAGCATTGCCTACAAGTTGGAGTTACCAACAGAGTTGTGTGCTATACACCCAGTATTTCATATTTCCATTCTTAAGAAATGCTTGGAAGATCCCTCTCTAGTTGTTCCTGTTGAAAGTGTGGGAATTAAAGATAACTTTTCATATGAAGAGATCCCAATGCAGATACTAGATCGGCAAGTTCGTAAGTTGAAGACCAAGAAGATTGCTTCGGTAAAGGTTTTGTGGAGGAACCAATTCGTTGAAAAATCTAAATGGGAAGCATAGGAATATATGAAGGCCAAGTATCCGCACTTGTTCGTTGGCCTAAATAAGGATCTTGAAAGTAAATTTTCATAATTCATCTCGAACATTTATGTTTATTAGGTTCGGTGATTTTGTGATTTGAGCTAAGTTTTGTTCTTCTCGTTATCATTCGAGGAAGAATGATCCCAAGGGGGAGATATTGTGACACCTGGTGAAAAGACCAAAATACCCCTAGAGATGACCATGCGCGTAACGTATTTTTTATGTTCTGTTCGTAAATTCGAGACCGAATTTACGATAAGCGCAAAAAATTGAGCAAGAAAATAGTCTCACCCCGAATTTTAAGCAACCGAGGAAAATTAAAAATTTTGCTAATTCTTTCTGGACAGTGAAGTTTCCGCACCCAGGGCGCGACGCACCTGGGACACGGAGCCGCACTTAGGAAATTTTTATGATTTTTGACGAAAGCTGAAATTCGTTAAAAATTGGGAAAATGTTCATGTGCGCGATGCGGACATGTATAATTTCTGTCGAAATTTTTCTCCTTTATTTAGGAAGGGTAGTTTTGATCTTTCCCACCTCCATAAGCCTTAACTAGTCGGCTTTAACTCTAAATTAGACCCTAAGTGCACGAATACACTCGCATAATTTCAAAACCTCCTAGAAGAGTCAAAGCTTAGGATTAAGAACGCTAGTTCGGACTCAAGAATCTCTTCGACTCTTCAAGAATTCTTTTCCCAGGTATGTAAGACCCTCCAAAAATTATTTTATGGATATTTTAGAAATTATATGTTAGTTTCATCCAAGAATTTTCAAGTACTAATTAAGATCAAAGTTCATGTATTTCTATGAAGTTCATTAAATTTTTATTCATATGTATAGATTCTTGATAAGTATTATGATTCTTAATTTCTTTACCATTAATTTGAGGTATTGTTACCAAGATTTTGAACCCTGGATGAGCTTCTGTAAAATTTTGCATGGATTTCATAAATACTCATAAAGTTTAAAGTTTGAGTTAAGAATCATTTTTAGAACTACTTTTGCATTTTAGCTGAGTAACCCAATATGTTTTAAAATACTTGAGTTGATACTAGCTTCAGTCAAGCCAAAGAATTCAAATGAGAAAGTTTCAGAAAAGTTAAGATGGGCTAAGTCCCCGAAAGACCAAAGATATTTTGAGAATTCATATCCTTTAGGTTATGGCCTATATAAAAGTTATTTTTAGGAGTAGTATTGAGCACCGATATGAGTGACAGTAGAATTAATTACTTGAGCTCATAAAGTATGTAGCCAGCATAGGATCGGATTGTACCAATGTACATTCCTCATTAGCCACTGAGATGCCCCAGCTTTGGTATGGATCCACTCCCCTAGTTCTTCGTCCCCTACCTCGGCAAGATACAGGACGATTCTGGCAGCATAGGCAAGATCTTGTATCACCACGAAGCTCATAGTGGTGGTTGTCGATTAGAAAAACTCCCCAAGTTAAAGCAAGTTATGATTTTCATATAGATTTTTTTAGTATGTTTGTTTCTAGCATGTTTATTTTCAACATACAGAGTATTTCTCACATATGTTATTCTATTTTGAGATATATTTATGTACTTTGAAATGTTGCATCACTTTGACTTTCTGTTTTGGCCATCTTACATACCGTACATTCTATGTACTGACGCCCTTAAGACTTATATCATTTTATGATGCAGATGCAGGTGACAGAGTCCCTCAGCAGTCGCTTCGTTGAGGACCAGATATCTTTCGGTCATTGGTGAGGCCTCTTCTCAGTCAGAGGCTCTTGAAGTATTTATGTTTGTTTCAGTATTTATTTCAGTTCCGGCTATTTTGGGGCCTGTCCTGGTAGTCCTTTCAGACAGTTCTAGTTAGAGGTTCCTTAGACTATATGTCAAGTACTTCAGCTCTTATTTATTTCGGTTGTTGGCTGTGAAACTTTACATTTCAGCTTATGCAGACAGTTATTAATCTTAGCTTGTTACTTTTTTTGAAGCCTTTCCGTGATTATTTAAGTCTTCCGCTAAGTAAGAAGTCAGGCTAAATTGTTTGCTTAGGACCAGAAATGGTTCTGAGTGCCAGTCATATCTAGGGTGTAGGCTCAGGGAGTGACAAGGACTCTAACTCATCCAATTTAAATTTGCTCACCTACTCTCTCAAGAAAAGTTAATAACATCACCTATCTATCATGAAACAAGTGCCCTCAAATGATGAAATAGTCCATACACTCAATTCAAAAGATTGAATATAAATTAAGGATTTTGCACTAAGGGACAACTCTCACACTCACGAAGAATTCACATTCATGCACAAAGAACCATAGGCTTGCCCATTATTTACATCTCCACTAATTAAGCATGCTTGAATAGATTCAAACAGGACTTTGGTAGGTTGTACTATAGGCTAGGGGTGGATAGAAAAACTATATAATACTGGTTTACACTTCCCTAAACACTTTGCACTTTTAGACTTTATCACTCATTATCTTCTTCTCTTTATTTTCTCTTCAACTCTTTCTTCAATAATTATTTCACTAGCAATTTCTTCTCATCAAGAATGTTTCACTTTTTTTTTTAAATAATATTTTTCTTTTTTTTTTCATGGTGCATTCTTCCAAAGAGCACTTTTTCATCTCCATGTAGCTATCATTGATCACCTTTTACCACTTAATTACCCCTTTTCTTAAAATTTAACGATTGTAATAAGTCTATGCTACAGTTCTCAAGGAAGCAAGGTGCAAAAACTAGGGATTCAACAAAATTGGATCAAGATAAAAATATGGCTACCAACAAAAGGCTACAGGCTCAAAAGGACTAACTAGTGATATAATATCTAAAAAGCCTAAAATCTTACAAGACAAATCAAAGAAAGTCTATTATCATCTCCTAAACAAAGAAATACTTTTTATTTTGCTTCAATAACATGCAGGACAAGTTCTAGACTAAGATGCAAAATATGGAATAACCAAACTCTCACTACACGTGACACAAGTATCAATGAAGATGGATCAATTCCACTTTTAAGATAGATAGGGTCATAACAAACTACAAAATAAAACATGTTATATATAGAGTCACAACTATAAACTTATATATCAAATAATTTACAATTTAATTAACAATCAAGCATTCATAGGAAAGTACTACTCAAAAGTAGGCCTCAATAGCAAGTATCAAAGAAGTCAAAAGGTCTTTTCTTTTCTCTCCAAAAAGTAAAATAAATAAAAATGAACATTTACTTCCTAAAATAAAAATAAAAAATTATATACTCAGTTTTAGGGGGGCCCCCGGAAAAGAAACTAAAAGAAAAACCAAGGGGTGGGCTAAGCGTGCTTCTACTAATGAAAAAAATTATAAAAATAAATAAATGAAAATATTTTTGTATTTTTTGAATTTTTTAATTTTTTTTGTTTTTAACAATTTTTTTTTTTGAATATTAAACAAACCCTAAAGCACACTCCACCCTAAATAATATATTTGAAAGAATTCTCACCCCACACTTGAAAAGATGCTATGTCCTCAAAGCATCAATGAAATTTAAAACAAGGGTTAGGAAAACTCCCTAAGGCCTTTAGACCTATCTAGAAACATCTTCTCTCAATACCCATTGAGGGTCGTATGCACCCCACACTTAAGCTCAAACGTGCTCCATTGCTTCAAATTTTGGGTACTCAGACTTCCCCTACTCTGCCGAAAAATAAGAACATACAAAAACTAAAAAAATAAAGTGACACTAAAGAATAAAAGATAAAAGCTTAAGTAAATAAAAAGAAAAAAAATCACTTAGAAAAATAATTAATTTCTAAGTCCCCAGCAACGGTGCCAAAAAAATTGTTGCTTCCCTAGCACAAGCAAGTGTACATGGTCAACCCAAATAATATAGTGGCTATAAAAGAGCCAGGATATCGAAGTCAAAAGACTTGTCGATTAATTATTTACTAAATTATATTAATTCTAGTTATTTATTTAAGTGGTGAACAATTAACCAAGAGAAGAGATATTTTTGAGATGGTTTTACACAATCAATGAATGAATCGATCTAAGATTATGGTTTAGCTAATAATCATGTTTAGTATCAATTTCATTAAGTTATTATTTGATTATCTAGTTGTTGATTCACAGGGTTTACCTAAGTAGGGTTGCACGCCTCATCGGCCTACTCTCATTGACAGCCTAACTACATCACTGAGCGGAAATAGCTATGATCAATGAAAATGCATTAAAGAAATATTCCTGTATCTGAACCAACCGAGGTGGATAGGTAGGTGTCACAAGTCTCTCGTACACGAATCATCTAGTCTCCTAGACAAACAAGCTCCTATACCCTGAGTTCTATCCACTCCAATATCTCTCGAATCTAGAGTACACAACAGATTTATTCCACAATTGGCCAGACTATGAAATATAGATAAAATAAATATAGAAACAACTAATATGAAAAGCAAATATTTCAAATTAATAACTAAACAATCACATTATTAGCTACCATAATCTCAGAACGAGAGGTTTAACTCCATATAGACATGAAGAAATTACCACGAATCATTCAAAGATAAATGTAAAAATAAATAATAACAGAGAAGAAATGATGAAACCAAAATTCTCCGGCCTCCACAATGGCTTCTATTTCTCTCTAGGTCTAAAGTTATGTAAAACCTAATTTTATGGAATACTTATAGGTGTAGGAAAAACCCCCAAATAAAATAAGAGATAACTATCAAAAACACACCTAAACTATCTTCTTTTTTGAGTTTCATACCTAAACTATTGAGAGTGTGAGTTTCATACCAAAACTATCATTTATTAGTTTGAGAAACACACATCTGTGGTGTGTGTAATACACTTTCTCTTTTATTGGAGAAAAATTATCACATGGCATGCCACATTGACAAAAAGTTAAATAAAATATTTATATTAGTTAAAAGTAAAAGATTAAAGTATAAATATTCTTTCAAAAAAAATATTATTTTTGAAAAAATAAAATTTAAAATATTTTT
>JAABOM020000075.1:14111866-14129085 GCA_011800125.2 Solanum clarkiae
AAGCAATATAAATTAGTTTAATTCATGTTATAGCTGCTGGTTTGTTCCTGTTCTATTGCTTCACAGTAGGTATTTTCGTTTAGTAAGCAGAAGAGCTAATTTGTTGTCGTACTTGTGACTTGTGTGTTAGTGTGATTATAAAAATGTTGGTGGTTGTAAAATGTGGACCCTTTGATAAAAAATATTTTTTATGTTTGGTTGAATGAGATATATAAAAAAAATCTTCTAAGTTATCAAGTTTTCTGCAATTATGTTAATGAAGTGTTTGGGTGCTTTTCCACCAAAATTCTTTTAAAACTAATGATCATATTAATGCTATTTACTGCAGTAATATTTCATTGATAGTGCAGTCACATGTTTTATTAACAAGTCACGGCTTACAGTTTTGATTTGTTTTGGGCAATTTTTATTGTTTTGTTTAGTTACGACTTTTGAAGACTAAGTTTGCTTACTTGTCGAATCATCTTGAGCCTTCTATTTGCTTTGCGACCATGAAGTCTAGTCGAACTAATTTATTCTATTATGTACACCGAAGTGAATGGTATAGGTTCAAGATCTTTGATTAGTGCTAATCTTTTTATCTCTTGATTTTGCATGAACACCCTGGGAGCAAATGGAATCTCAACTTGGGATCCCTACAAATTAGCGTCTCATGACCCTACACCATCATACTCGCACACGTAGTCGACATTTTAGACTATCCTGGCTAGGAAGCAAATGGAAGGGCCTTGTTTGGATTTATCTACGGTTATATATATGTTCATTATTTTGTTTGTGATATTTGTCTAAGCTTAACATTTTATTTGGTTTCAATCTAGTTAAATTCCCCAACAATTGAAAGTCATTTATGTTATTTTATTTAATTTCTTTTATTTTGGAAAAAATGCTTGCATCAAAATAAATAAATAAATAAATAATAAAAATATAAATAAAAGATAAAATAAAAATGTGATTTCATTATGTTAGTTCGACTTTCAAATATTGGTCAATTTTCAAATTTAGTCAATCTTTCAAATCTAGATAAAATCTTTTAAGTCTAATCAAATTTAGTCAAAAATGTTTCAAAATTAATTCGTTTCAAAAAAATCAGTCAATTCTTTTCAAGTTAAATTAAAGTTAGTCAAATCACATAATCGCCGGATAACTGCATTTAGCAGCCATTTCAAGTGCTTAAAATCTTCTTGAAATGGAAATGTGAACCCGAACCTCATCTCTGGATTTTTAAAAGATTTTTCTGTTAGTCTTTTAAAATATTTTAATGGTTTCCTAATTATCCGCAAAATTACTGGCAACTCTGTGTCATTTTGAGTTTCAAGAATTAGTTTTGCTCAAATTAATTGAGTTTAGATTGATTCTCGATTTTCGAATAATTTTCAAATTTTATTTTTTAAGTCGATCATTTTTTGGCATAACAGTGATTTCACATCATTGATCGCAGAAGCATATAAACAACATAAAAGAGTAAGAATAGGGGCAATGAGACTAAGGGAAAAGCTTACATAACATCATAATCAAGAGGCAAGAGTCAAGCTCGCATAATAGGTACGTAGCATGTCCAACAAATACCTCTACAACATAGATAAAAACGGGGCCCAAGACAAAGTAACCGAGTTCACCCTCATAATCAAAAATAGAACATAAGGAAGAATGTCTCAATACATAGTAAGAGCAACATAGACTAAGGTCCCCAAAGTGGAGGACTCACCAACTAGCTTGAGTAGTATCGAACTAGCCACGTGGAGGAGGAGGATGATCAACTTGGGCACCGGTTCCTACATGGTGACATCATGTAGGCATAGCGTATGCATTAGTACATTTGAATGTACTAAGTATGTAGGATGTAATGCAACAAGAGATGGACATCATAATGAAAATGCACAATAATAGACAATAGACATCATATTACAATATGACATGTATGATCAATGCATAAGTAAAACATGCTTAAGTAACTCATGCTCATATAGGATATCATATGTATAGAAGAGACCAAGTTAGCTTTTCAAGGTACAAAACCCTTGGGGGTTGATGATGGATTCACCCCATCACCCTGGCGGTGTGGTAAAATCCTCACATGGTTGATGATATACAAGCCCCTCACATGGTTGATGAGTACAAACCCCCACCTTAGTTACTCGGGCTCTTGTTCCCCTCCATCCGGTATGATCTAATGCAACACTTTATATAAAATATATCATACACAAAAGCTCATTTCATCATCATATATTCAAATATATCATATCTCATGCTTTGGACCTTCAACTCCTCAAGAAACCACATCCAGAAATTTTATCAAACACTTAGTGGGTGTATAGTGATAGTATAAAATCATGAAATATAGAGATGAAATCATGCAAGAAAATCCATTGTAAAACCATCAATCAACACCTTGCAACACCCTCAAGCAATATACATCAAAACCCCTTATCATTCTTACAATAGGTCAAGATTTATAGCTTAAAACATAACAAAACAATCATAATTTCACATAGCTTTAACATAGTGTGCAGTGAATTTTATAATAAGCAAGACCCATTTGTAAATCAACTTTAAATCATGCAATTTAAGTGAAAGGAGACTTGGGTATCATGGGTAAAAGGAACCCATGAAAGAAACCCACATACCTTAGCTTAGAGATAAATTTGGTGAAGATTGAAGATGGAGACTTGAAGCTTGAAGAAGAACCTTGAAGGAGAACCTTAGCTTAGGATGAGGGTTTGAGACTTGAATTTTGGGAGTGAAAATATGGCTAAGTGTTTGAGTGAGTTTTGGGAAATGTTTTGGGTAATATGAGGATGAAATAAGGCTAAGTATGAGTAAAAACACGTTTGAGAACACTTAGGCCCAAGACTTTGAAGTCTTGGACCGAACTAAAAAAATAGTCCCCAAAATAGGCAGAGGCGCGTGGCGAAGGCGACGCAAAAACCTCACTGGAAATTGCACCATGGAATTTTCGAATTTTGATACAGTTGCCCTAAAATTGGGGTTAGACCCCTTTTTCTCCTAATTTTGACCCCCTGAACAAGAATATGAAGTCAGATTTTCGAAATAACAAACGAATTTTTAGATATATAGAACTTAAAATTTTGGACATTTAGAGACACATTTTCGGGCACTTTTTGGGGTCGTTTCACCCCATTAGATTATACATTTAATTGATTTTTCTCACTTTTTTATTGAGATAATATTGTTTATGCTCAATATCATAAGCTTTAAAGAATAAAAAGAAATTGATAATGAAAAGATATAGAAGTAATATAGGGGTGTGCATCAGTCGGTTCGGTTTAATTTTATACAGTATCAATTTAATTTATCGATTTTTGATTTTTAAATATGCTAAACAATAAGAAACCAATACAATAATTTTTAATCGATTTTCGTTTTAATGATTTTAAGTCCTTAACGGTTTGGTTTTCGGTTTACCCGATAAGAATGATAATAAGAATTTGCATTACTAAAAAGCTATGCTTACAACTTGCAAAAGCTATAATTAGTTAATTACAAACTAAAATACTAAATGGATAATTAATCACTTAAGTAGTATAAAGATTAAATATGTAAAGTATTGTTATAATGTCCTGTTACTATTAAATTACTAATATGTAATATTTACGAATGGGCAAAATAATACTCCCTCTGTCCTATTTTATGTGGCACCATTTCCTTTTTGGTCGGTCCCAAAAAGAATGTCATCTTACTCTAATTGGAAATAATTTAGCTTTAAAATTCCCCCTTTACCGCTAATGAAATGAATCTCAACCACACAAAATTTTCAGAATGATTTTAAATCACAAGATTCAAAAGTCTTACTTTTTTTATTAAACACTATACCAAGTCAAAGGGTGTCATATAAAATGGGACGGAGGGAGTAAATTATAATAATCTTATTGGATTATCGGTTTACCTAATAACCCAATATTAAAAACGATAACTCGATAATCTTTTTTTCAAAATTATTATAAACACGATAATCTAATAACCCAATAACAATAAACCAATAACGTTTTTATCGATTTGATTTATCGATCGGTTTAGTTCTTGCACACCCCTAAAGTAATAAGCATTTTAATAATTTAATAAGAATGTTGAGTGTAAGTTAATTACACTCAATTATGTTCCGATCTAGACTAACCAAATAGATCAAACAACATAATTACATTTAATTACACAAATTTACTTTAGCAAGTTGCTTTCCAAATATGCCCTAATTGTATCTTCGTGTAAACCAAATTCAAACAGTAAATGAATTAAATCAGAGATACTTCTTTGATGTTGTTTAGATCATATCTCCCATCCCAAGGCGGAAACTTGTGAATAGTAAGACAAAAAGCAACATTATTAGCTGAACCCTCCATTTAATAATTTTCTTCTTTGCCCTCTCTGTCCCTGCCTACGTTAGTCAAAATAAATTCAAATCAAGTAAACGTGCAGTAACACCTCGAAAACCATATCCCATCTTTTCTTTCTCGACCGTAGCTTAGCTGTTTTGATAGTTAAATGATGAATGTCTTTGTACTCGTGATAGTTTGTTTTCTGTCATTTTCAATTTCTATTATATTTTCACTGAATTCAGATGGTGTTTCTCTGTTAGCTTTGAAATCTGCAATTTCTTGTGACCCATCTGATTTTCTTTCTTCTTGGTCGGAGTTAGACTCATCTCCCTGCCATTGGAATGGAATCACATGCGATCAAAATGACAAGGTCACTTCCATTTCTCTGTCGGCTAAGAATCTGAGTGGCTACATTCCATCTGAAATCGGAGCACTTTCATCTCTATCAATTCTCTCTCTTTCTTACAACAACTTTTCAAAACCCATCCCTATTCATCTCTTCAATGCTACTTCCCTTCATTCCCTTGACCTCTCTAACAACGCTTTCACTGGATTCTTACCTCAACAAATTACATCCCTTGTAAACCTTAACCACCTTGATCTTTCTGCTAATTTTCTCAACGGCTCACTTCCCCAGGACCTCACTCATCTTACACGTCTCATTGGAACTTTAAATCTTTCATACAACAGATTTTCCGGCCAAGTTCCGGCCAGTTATGGTATGTTTCCGGTAGCATTGAGTTTGGACTTCCGGCATAATAACCTGACCGGAAAGATACCTTCAGTAGGGTCGTTGTTGAATCAAGGGCCTACTGCATTTTCCGGCAACCCCTTTCTTTGTGGGTTTCCACTGGAGACACCGTGTGCAGAACTAGAAGCTCAAAAACCACCTCCGAAAGGGGAGAAAGAGGGGTTTGTAAGAAAAGGGGGATCGGGAAATGCTTCAGTGGTGGTTTCTTTGATCTGCGGCGTATCGGTAGTGGTGGGGGTGATGTTTGCTTCAGTGTGGGTGTTGAGGAGGAAATGGAAGTTGGATGAGGGAAAAATGGGAAATGAAAAGTTGGAGAAGGCAGAGGAGCGGCAAAAGAGTAAATATGTAGTGTTAGACGAGGGGTTTGGGGTGGAACTAGAGGATTTGTTAAGGGCGTCAGCTTATGTAGTGGGGAAGAGTAGGAGTGGGATAGTTTACAAGGTGGTGGCCGGTACTACGGCGGTTGCTGTTCGGCGATTAAGCGAGGGGGATGCCACGTGGAGGTTCAAGGATTTTGAGACGGAGGTGGAAGCCATTGGGAGAGTACAACATCCAAATGTGGTGAGGCTTAGGGCTTATTACTATGCAAGTGATGAGAAATTGCTCGTTACTGATTTCATTCCCAATGGCACCTTGCACAATGCTTTACATGGTATTCTTACTCCCGACTGCTTACTATATCTTCACTAAGCCTACTTGTCTTTTCCTTAGTTGAAGCAACGGACAACTGTTAAAAAGAAAATTAATTACTACATAATATTATTTTAAATCACTACTCCCTCTGTCTCTAATTTAATTTATGTGTCTCACAAATTAAGTAAATATGGGACACAAGGATAAACACTTAGTTTTACAAAGTCCTGGATATTTATCCCGGAATTAATTTGTAGTACTGGCCTATGTGAGTGAGAAAGGGGGTGCTTTTTGGAGAAAATTATGTCAAATCGTCATACCCAGAACCCAGTATTATCTCTGGGTCAATAAACCAGTCAACGTTGATCGTGGCATTTTAATATTTATGCGAAAAAGAAGATTAATTTCTACTTGTTCACAACCAGATTCAAAGCTCTGAGTGGTAAGAACAAACATACATAAGATGTCCTTAAAGGTGCTCATGATTATTTGTTGAAATATTCTGTAGGCACATTTAACCTCTGTCAAGGTTTCAAGCATGAACTATCTTTGGAAATATTAATGATCTCAAATTATATGCTTTTAAGCAGTTAGCTTCTCACTGGCCTTATCTTTCTTTTGATCAAGAATAGGCAACCAAATGTAAATTATCATGGAAAAGGACTTGTCTGTTTGGGTAATACATGCATGCTTCATTTGTTTTTATCTGAACAGTTAGCGTTTGTGTTTCTACTTCCTGGAAAACATCTATGCAATTGTTGCTCCACCTTTCAACTTCTGTTGGTTTATTGTAATTCACTAGTTTCTGGTCCCCATTATGGCATTTCCCCCCTGTTTTCTGCTTCCTGGGGAGCACATTTAATGAGGCCGAAGATATTGAGAGAGGCTTTAAAGATGAAGTAAAACATTCAGAAGTTACACCAAGGGAAAAAAAATTAAATCTATCAATTGGATGTTAAGCTATTTGTTTTATTCACGTTCATGAGGAATTGAATTGTTCTAAGCATGGTTCCGCATAAAACACGAATCCAAAGTCTGATTTTGCAGAATCAACTATCTACGAATCATAAAATGTTGTAGTTTCTCCTTGTAACATCTATTATTATCAATTCACTTTAGGATGTTGGACTTTATGTAGAAGTGACATGCAGCTGATGTTGAGAAGAAAATTATTACACCACAGGTTATTTTTTTCTGCAAAATTTTTAACTAAGTGGACAAGTCCACGATGTTTAGCTTTCTGCTAGGAGAATATAAAACCAGAAAAGACAATAAGACATGAAATTCATCAGCTTCCGAGACGTGGTAAGTCATTTCCTGTTTCCTTGAGTCTGTTTTATCTTGTTATTTTAGAGGTGTTGTTTAATGTAACCTATAAATTGTATTGCGGTTATAAAAGCCCTGAATAGGCAGATATTGGACTTGTGTTAGCCTTGTATTTTGCTCTCTGTTCTTTTACTAAACCTTGCACCTAATAAAAGCATCAATGTTCATTTAAACTCCAGTCTATTTTTTCAATTTCAATCTCTGAGTACAAGTCTTTTCCACATGAAGCTTCCTTTTTGCTCTTATTTTGCTACTCCCTCCGTCTAAAAAAGAATGACTTGGTTTGACTTGATATAGAATTTAAGAAAATAAAAGACTTTTCAAAAGTATGGTTCTAAACTTTGAATATGTCACGTGGAAAGGTGAAACTAAAATATTGTCAAAAAAAGAAAAGACTCATTCTTTTGAAATAAACTAAAAAGAAAAGTAGGTTGGAGTATTTACAACTTGTGAATCAATCTATATATCCACAAGTGGAAATTAAGATTGCTGCCTACTTTGGGGTGGCTTCTTGAGAGTCTGGTTCCTCTAGTTCATATTGGTATCTAGTATTTTTGTCTCTGCAAAATTACTGACCTATCTCTTGTTTTCCTTCAGTCGAACTTCCATTGTTTCAAGCACATATGTTTGTACCAATTTCAGGATCCGAAGTGACAAGTGTCCTATTCATAATTACTGATCATTGTTCCGAAAAGCTACTGACATATAATGCACCCACCAATACCATATTCATATTCAGCTTATCGTCAATGTGGCATGAATCACTTTTTAATTTATCATTGAGGTTCTACAAGTCAAATGTTTTGGATTTCTAACCTTGCACTTCCCGACAAAGACTTCTATAGGAAAAAAAACACAGTTGATTTCTCTAGAGAACTTGGTGATTTTTCTATATGTAAGCAAACTTGGAGTTTGTTATGATGGAACATTACCCTTGTTAAACAATCTCTTAATGTTTATTTTTTACAATTGCAGGAGGCGTTGGTAATAACTTGCCACCTCTGTCATGGGCAGCTAGATTGAAGATTGCTCAAGGCACAGCTCGGGGTCTAATGCACATTCATGAGTGTAATCCCAGGAAGTATGTTCATGGGAACATAAAATCAACAAAAATCCTTCTTGATGATGAATTGCAAGCGTACATATCTGGTTTTGGATTGACTCGCTTTGTTTCAGGGTTGTCCAAGCCCATTAACAGTAGTACCAAAAAGCTAAGTACAAGTCAAATCATATTAAGTCCTCAAAACTCAACTTCATCTTGTATTAGTTACATGGCACCTGAGGGTCGAGTACCTGGCTCCAAGTTCACCCAGAAAAGTGACATCTACTCGTTTGGTATTGTGCTTTTGGAGATTCTGACTGGTCGGTTGGCATCAGAGGCAGAGGATGATGGGAAGGGGCTGGAGAGTCTTGTTAGAAATGTTTTTAAACAAGGACGACCCTTGTGTGAGATCATAGACCCTGCTCTCTTGAATGAGGTTCATGCTAAAAAGCAAGTCCTTGCAGCATTTCATATTGCTCTCAAATGCACAGAACTAGATCCTGAGCTCCGGCCAAGGATGAGAATAGTTTCTGATAACCTTGATCGCATCAAATTGCAGTAAAAGAAACTCGATCAATGTTAAAGGCTTTTCCCAACCCCCTAATGTTTAGCATTTGTGATTGTGAATCAGAATTTCGGTTTATGTTGTACCAAGTCCTAGATTAGCTGTTTCTGTTGTGATTAGCAATTCAATGTTCTATTTGGCGGATCATCAATAGAAAATTGCTTGCGTTAACCAACCTTACGAGACTATTGGTGTTTGATATAGTACGGGAAGCCTTCAGATGGCCCTAACATATTGGAAACTAATAAAATTACTCCTCCTCTCTTTTGCGTGGTCATTTAAAAAATCTGTGAATTTATGCAATAATACTTTTATAGAGTTCCGATGAATCAAATAACAAATGTACATTCAAAACAAAATTCAACAAAATTAAACAATGACAACTGTGAATATATGTTTTTCAATTAGCTCCCATAATCTGTACTTTACATATAAAACTTAGTGAAAAAACCAATTAACATTTTTAATGTACATCCTTGAATGAGTTGTCTTTGATTTAGTGTTATAGTTTACCCTACTGCATTCCAAAAGAAAGAGTTGAAGAGGATGGTAAAATTCATTTACAACTATGTTCTTTGTGTATGATTTCCAATTAACAAAAATAGACGGAAGCAGTAATTACTCCTAACACATTATCCATTAATTGTAATGATGACAAATAAATAGTAAAACCGAAAACCTATAAATAAAGAACATGTATCTCATGACTTATCATATATTAGTTTTCCTCGTTTTTATGATTAGATAAAAAGATAAATAAATAATTAATAGGAGAAGTTATTTTCATTATAAAATTGTTTTCCATGATTTCTTGAGTCTTGAAATTGAATCGCTAAGAGGACTTTGAAAAATTTCTTTTTCGTTATGGATTGTTACAATATGTTTTTTGGATATTGAATAACAAAACAAACTACAATGTCATCTTTTATGAACAAGGTTTAGCAGCCTGTAGAAGACCATCTTTATGGTATTAATTGCCACTACTATCAAGAATGATTGTTGTTGGTAAGTTTTCAAAATCTGCAAGCAGAACCCTTGAATATTTTCGTTTAGCAATGAACTGATTGACAAGTAGTTGAGAGAGGGATTGGGACTGATTGATTGTTATAATCTGTGAACAAATCTGCATATTTATAATGTAAAAGGAGGAAGTTAAAATTTTGATAAAATAGCCTGGTGACTTTTGAATATAAAGTACCATTCCAGTGAAGTTATGTCTATGGGTAAGGCAAATCTTAACTTTCCAACAAAACTCAACTCTTTCTCAACTAGCCTAATATACAATTTACAAAGCTACTCCAACTATCCGCCAGTTAGCTAGTAACATTAGACAAATACAATTTCACGCGCACAATAGGAATCTTTTGATTTAAAGGAGTTTAAATTGAGATATATTTCTTCTAGAACTAGAAACAGTATGCACATGAAATGCTTGCTCTAATTAGAGTTTAGAAATTGGTGTGCTCTTGGTTTGTTAATCAGTTAGTTATGATTCTGTTAAAGTAGTTAGTAAGTTAGTCATAATTGTCAAGTGGTTGGTTAGTGGAAGTTGGTTAAAGTTTTGTGTATATATACATGTATTGTACTCAGATTGATACTGATTTTGAGAGATTCAATACAAACTATGCTCCTTCATCTTCTCCTTTCTTTCTTTACTTTCTCTGCATCATCAAGGATGAGCAGCCATTGATGCTAGGCTAAGCATTAAACATGGTATCAGAGCTAGGTTACTCGATATCAGGCCTAGCTGTTTTCTGACATAGAAACTGATAATCCTAAGAAGAATAAAAAAGGAGAAGCAGTCAATCGACAGATCCAGATCATAGGTTTTTTTGCTATTTCGATTGAGACAAAGGAAAAAGGATGGAGGCACCAAATTCATCTTCTAATTCTCAATCTCAATCGAATCCACAACCTGAGAAATTCACTGATATTCATCCTAGAAGCCCCTTGTATCTTCACCCATTGGATACTCCAGGTAGCATTTTGGTTTCACAGCAACTGATTGGCATTAAAAATTACACTGGTTGGAGTAATTTTATGAGAGTTGCATTGTTAGCTAAGAACAAAATAGCATTCATAGATGGAACATGTAGAAAGGAACAATAAAAAGGAGATCTGGTGCATGAGTGCGAAAGGTGCAATGTTTTCATTCTGTCCTGGATTCTGTTTCCAAAGAATTTAGCAAATGGCTTAATGTTCTCAATTAATGATCACAGTGTTTAGAAGGACTTGAAGTAACGTTTTGATAAGAGGAGTCTAACTAGGATACGTCAATTGCATAGAGAAATATGTACCATGAGTCAAGGAGTTCTCACAGTTTCTGACTACTATTCTAAGTTGAGAAATCTGTGGGATGAACATGCCTTTTTAGTGCCACTCCCAGCTTGTGAGTGTGATAAGTATAAGGAGTATATAGATCATATGGAAAACCAGAAACTCATACAGGTTCTGATGGGGTTAAATGAAACATTTGCCCAATCCAAGAGTCAAATTTTGATGACAGTTCCTAGTCCTAGTTCGAATCAAACGTACAATATGATCATGCAAGATGAGAGTCAGAGGGCTCAATCTAATATGATTTCTGCTTTAGTTCTGCCACTGCAACAGGTATACATCAGTGATTCTACAACACTTGCATCTATTCAGTTCAACAAGTTCAAAAGGTCAGGGGAGTCGTATTGTGAACATTGTTACTTGAGAAATCACACCATAAAGAATTGGTACAAGATTGTAGGGCATCCAGCTAATCACAAGTATGGGAAGAAAGTTATTGTGGATAAAGGTGATAAGAAGCCACAATATGGAGAAAAAAGGCAAAGATTTGGAGGAGATAGGTCACAAAGGTTTACTGGAAATGGGAAGTAACAAGCATACAATGCATATGTTAAGGATCGAGTTGAAGGTGGGAGAGAGAAATCACAGCATAATATCAACACAACGTGAATCATTTGGAGAGAAACTTGCATAATGGAAGCACCTCATCTGCACCAATGCTTATACCCACTTTCACACCTGATCAATATCAACACATCATGAAGATACTGGACAATGACACTGCATTACAAGGGAATGTGGCAAACATGACAGGTATGATTCAGAATTATGATGTTTGACGTAGTTCAAGGAAAGTTTCTGCAGGTTTAGATACATCTTCTTGGGTAATTGACAGTGGAGCTACTAATCACATGGTTTATAACCTGAATTTTTTACTTAACTTCACCTCTGTACCCTCATGCTTGGACAAAGTTTATCTTCCAAATGGCCAAACAACTGAGGTTCAACACATTGGTACAGAAAAACTTTTTGATAACTGTATGCTTCACAATGTGCTTCATATACCTCATTTTGAATAAAATCTCCTATCAATCCCTAAACTTACCAAAGAACTTCATTATTGTGTTTCCTTCTATTCTCATTTTTGCCTCTTCCAGGACCTCTACACTGACAGGATGAAGGGGATAGTAAGGAAAAGGAAATCTATATCTGCTTCCAACTACCATGAAGCCATCATTTGTCAAGGATCCTGTTAATTCCTCATTCTGTTCCACTTCCACTAAAGCTTCTCAACATAGTTCCATTTCACCTCAAGATGAATCTTCACTCTGGCACCTCAGACTTGGATATGCACCATTAGCTGTTCTTCAAAAGATTCAGTCAGTCAAGACTTCATTTAGAGACAAAGAGTCCAAATTCTGTCATGTTTGTCCTCTAGCTAGATAGAAGAGATTTCCATTTCCTAGTAGTCATACAAAGTCTAGTGCAGCTTTTGAACTGTTACATATGGATGTTTGGGGACCATACAAACAATGTACTTACAATGGATATAGATACTTCCTCACTATTGTTGATGACTATTCCAGGATGACCTGGATTTACTTGTTGAAATTGAAAAGTGATGTTATTGTTCACATTACTTCCTTTATCAATCTTGTTAAGAATCAATTTTTATCCTCTATTAAAATGGTTAGATCTGACAATGGTCTAGAATTCTTCAATGCTCAGTGTAATTCATTTTTTGACTCTCTTGGTATAATTCATCAAAGTCATGTTTTCACATCCTCCAACAAAATAGTATTGCTGAAAGGAAACATAGACATCTACTTGAAATGGCTAGAGCTCTAAGGTTTCAAGCTCACATGCCTTTGAGATTCTGGGGAATGTGTGCTTACTGCAACATACCTTATTAACAGGCTCCCATCTATTATTTTATCCAACAAATAACCTTATAAAATGTTCTATAGTCAATGTCCTAATCTAACTCACATCAAAGTCTTTGGTTGTCTTTGTTATGCCACCAAACTTGACTCTCATGACAAATTCTCTCCCAAGACTATACCCTCTGTCTTTATGGGATACTCAGCCACACAAAAGGGCTTCAAATTATATGATATATCCTCAAGGACATTCTTTGTTAATAGAGATGTTACATTCAGAGAAACCATCTTTCCTTTTCAATATCCTAGATCAACTTTCTTAACTTGTGAGTCTACCTTCAATACACATCTCTTTCCACCTGTTTCAGCTTTTCCTCATCCTCTTGATGACTCTTTGCCTACATAACCATTAAGCATCCTCTCTCATGATTCTGCAACACCTAATTCCACATCTCCTACTGATACTCTCATCACTTCATTCCCAATAGATAATACATCTACATTATCCACTAATGTTCCACCTATTACTTCGAGAAGATCTTCTAGACCTACTAAGACACCCATATGGCACACTGATTATGTTACCACATCCACCTCTCATCATCCTGTATAAAACCATACTACTTACTCTAACATCTCCTCTTCTTATAGAGCCTATCAATCAACATTTTCCTCATCCACATCAGAACCTTCATCCTACTCTCAATCTATCTAGGATCCCAACTGGATACAGGCTATGGATCAAGAGATTAGTGCGCTAGCTGACAACCACACTTGGGAAGTTATGGACCTTCCTGCAGGAAAGACTCCTATTGGTTGCAAATAGGTATACAAGGTTAAATACAAGGCTGATAGTTCCATTGAGAGGTACAAAGCAATAGTGGTTGCTAAAGGCTTCACACAACAGTTGGGCCTGGATTATCATGATACTTTTTCTCCAGTAGTCAAAATGGTAACAGTCAGGACAGTTGTGACATTAGTTGCTCCATCTCACTGGCCTTTGTATTAGATGGATGTCTACAATGCCTTTCTCCAAGGTGATCTTGTGAAGGAAGTATACATGACCTTGCCTCCTGTACTTAGTAGCCAGGGGGAGCATAAAGTTTGTAGGCTACTTAAGTGCCTGTATGGGCTAAAACAAGCTAGCTGGCAATGGAATTTGAAGCTAACTATAATACTTACTGAATCTGGTTTAACACAAAGTAAGCTAGATTACTTATTGTTCACTAAGAGAAATAAAAAGGGAATTGTGATCATACTTGTCTATTTGATGACCTATTGATTATAGGCAGTGACTCATATAGGAAGCCAAGGATATACTGAATTACAACTTTAAGATGAAAGACCTAGGTGAATTGAGATATTTTTTGGGGATAGAGTTTGCGAGGTCAGACAAAGGCATTATGATGAACCAAAGGAGGTATGCATTGGAGCTAATATCTGAATGTGGTTTAGGGGGAGGAAAATATGCTAACACCACTTAAACAAAATCAGAAGCTAACCAACAGGGAGTATGACAAGATATTTGAGACAAAAGATGATGATACAGACTTGAATGATAGAAGTCAATATCAAAAGCTCATTGGGAGGTTATTATATCTAGGGATGATCAGACCAGATATTTCATATGCAGTATAACACCTTAGTCAGTTTATGCATGCACCAAAAAGGTCACATTATGAAGCAGTACTACATGTGGTAAGGTATATCAAGAAACAACTTGCACTTGGGCTTCTCATGAGCAGCAGAAACTCAAAGAAACTTAGTGAATTCTGTGATGCAAACTGGCATCTTGCTTGTTAACCAGGAAGTCAGTAACAGGCTTTAGAAAGCAAACCACAATTTCTAGAAGCTTAGCAGAAGCTGAGTACAGGAGTATGGCAACTACTGTGGCTCAGTTAGTATGGCTATGAGGTTTACTTAAGAAGTTGGGAGCAGCTGCGGAACTACCTATGGAGCTACATTGTGATAACAAGGCAACATTGCAAATACCATCTAATCCCATATATTATGAGAGGACCAAACATATAGAGATTGACTGTTATTTCATTAGAGAAAGGATACAAGAAGGACTAATCACATCAACATATGTTGGAAGCAGAGACCAATTGGCGGACATCTTCACAAAGGGTCTGGGGAATCCTTTGCATACTGAAATGGTGTCTAAGTTGGGATTTCTAGATATCTTTCATCCCCTAACTTGAGGGGGAGTGTACAAATTAGTGTGCTCTTGGTTTGTTAATCAGTTAGTCATGATTCTGTTAAAGTAGTAGTAAGTTAGTTTGTCATAATTGTCAAGTGGTTGGTTAGTGGAAGTTGGTTAAAGTTTGTGTATATATACATGTATTTTACTTAGATTGAGACTGACTTTGAGAGATTCAATACAGACTATACTCCTTCATTTTCTCCTTTCTCTCTTTACTTTCTCTACATCATCAAGGATGAACAACCATTGATGCTGGGCTACGAATTCAACATAGAGGTCCACCAATTTTGTTAGCACGAACCTGGCCTTATGATGCCTCTTTTTTTTTTCACCAACATCACTGACGTCTCATGAAATGACTTCAATTGCTTGAGGCGACACCACCTTTTTGGTGAAGTCCTTATTCAAAGGAATATTATTTTCCTTATTCAGAATTATAATTTTATACTAACACTCATCCTCCTTTTATAAGATAATACAATTTTATAGATCATGTGATAATCACGAGTTTAGTACTTATCGCCCTTGATAATAATTTCTTGATACCGTCAAACTTTTAACTAGTCATACACTAGAAAAAGTTGGGTTGCAATTATCAACAAGTCTAATCTATTTTTCTTGATCCTAAACCTATGAAAGGACTGGTCAGGTTATTACAAGACGAGTCTTGCACTATGCGTGATCAAAACGTGTAACTCGTTTGATAACAAACATTACAGACAAACAACATTTTTAAGGGTTCACACTTTTAATATAGTATAGATAATACACAGACAATGGTAATTATTAATACTCTCAAATTATACCTCCAATAAAATATAAAGCGGATGTTCTTCAAATATAGAACTCAACTAGTTTGGGGGTCAAATGGTCTTTATTTTTAAAAATTATTGCGGAAAGTGAAATTAAAAAGAGTTTTATTGGATAAGCTTAATAACTAAAATTGTTTGTGTTTATCTATAAGAATTCATACAAAGGTTGTAGATTCCTGTTTCAGGTCATAACTTGGATTTAGTAGCTTTTACAAAATTCTAAACTAATCTTATGTGTAAAATAGTTAATATTCTAAAGTACATTTAAAATACTTCTGGTTCATCGAGAAGATCTGACCCTTATTCCTTGTGGCACTTGAACATTGCTTGAACATCTATTAACCAAAATCTCAAGTAGATTATTACCGTTAGGTGTCAAATCCATATGTGGAAGGTAAATCCAAATCCATGTGGTTTATTCTTTTTCCCTAACCATTACATCTTTTCTAAGAAAGTATAGAATACAAGCAATTTAAATGTAGATATTCATTAGAATACATACAATACAAAATAACTAGCCATACTTTAAGAATTACATATAAAATTTCTATGTATGCAACTATCTCATGGTTACTCCTCTTTTAGAAACCTACAATTACCTATGATGGTAGTTATCTATAGAATGTGCAACAGCTGAATAAAAAGTGAAATAGAACATTCTTATAATAATGAAGAGAAAAAAAAATCAAGAATCAAGAATCAAAAGATTAACTTCAATAGCCAAATGATGGTCGCAATCTGACAACATGTTGTTTTCACCCATAATAGAGTTCTAATACTTAAAAGATAAAAAAGAACTAGATATTCAAGGACTCTTAATAGAATCCTAAAATAGGTATGTCACAACCTGAGACTTTCCCCTAATCATAACACAATACTCAGAATTCCAAAGGACTGCAAGCAAACCACATGGCAAACATAAGCATAATTAAGTGAAGTAAACATGAATAGACTAATAATCTCATGATATAAAAAGAAAGTTTGACAAGAAGACATAAGCAGATCATCTACACATATATCTGAAAGCTTCTTCTAAGTCATAGATGAATAACTAGGAATGCTATAGCTAACTTAAAGTCTGAAAATTGAAAGCTATTAGGAAACACATAGGTCTATTCTTGAACCATAAGGACTCACCAAAGAAGCAGGCTGACAAGGTTGATACAAGCCACGGGCTTGAAAGGGAGCGTCTGCACCTATATTATGAAAACAAATAGGAAAATATATATGGTTAGTAGTATGAAATGTACTGAGTATAGAGGATGTGCAACGAAACCAAAATGGCATGAATAGAGTCGTGAGAATCATATGCATAAAAGCTAGTTCCAAAAACTTATGGTATGCAAATTTCTCATTTTGGAATCACAACATTGGTTACTTATAGGCTTAACCAAAT
>JAABOM020000075.1:14129185-14193842 GCA_011800125.2 Solanum clarkiae
ATGAAACAACTCATGAACTTTATTTAGCAACAAGAACCCATGTAACTTGGTATCCATGTATGTATGCAGATTTGAAGATGACTATGTATGGGAGCATATGAACATGTGAAAGAGTGGAGACATGGTTAATAGTTATGTCGGAGTTGGTAAGTGCCTTTATGTACTAAGGAGGGATCTGTGTTTCATGCCAAATAATATAAAATCAAGTAACCTTACATACCTCGCTGTACGACCTTACTATTACCTCGAGATAACCTATCCTTCCTCTAAATATTTATCTACAACATAGTAGGTGATAAAACTAGCATAAGCAGCCAATAGATACATCTTGGCTGTCCAATATCATAAAAAACAACATACGGGCAGCAAGCGGGTAGTTATAAACCCAAGCATATTCATTCAACCTTTTCGCCCGTAATTGTATTTTCTAATACACATTCTCATTTACATATCATGTGCAGACTATTATAGTGTCATAAACATCTTACAATAGCTAACAAAGCACAACACATAACAATTCTACGCAACATACCAATAGGCAGCATAACGTTACGTCCCTTTGCCACATTTTGACGTTGACAATTCCAAACCTATTTCAACATTATCCAAACTGTCCACAACAAATCAATACATAAAAACTGCCTTAAAATAGTCTAAGAATAGTACCAAAGCAGTCATTAAGGACATGAGGCAATAGCCTCCCATCCAATAGCCCACAAGTTCGTATTACGAAAACAATTACGGTATCCTATAAGAACTCATTTTTGTGGAGTATAAAAGTGGTGCAGCTGCCTTTGTACATCATTTAAGAACCAATACTCATTATTAACAGTAGCCTTCCTTCATAATAAATCCAACCAAAAAGAGAAAATCTTCCTAATAAACAAGAAAACATGTATAACAATCTTGGAACACATGTTGTCCAAAATTTTCAGCGTATACCTAACCAACATAGTCTCTTGTTTTTCATGAAGAAACCTTACTAAAAACACAAATATAATCACTTACCTTTACCTTCAAAGTTTAGGTCCTCCTTAAGAACCCTAAAAGATTCCTTTGGATGCTTTATGAAGTCAAGAAACGGTTGAGAGAAAACTTGGAGAACAATCTGATTTTTTTGTTCAAGTTGAAAATGACTTATGAGAACTGTTTTAAACCCTTTTTAAAGGGGGAATTCGGCCTAATTACTAAGGCATTTTGTTTATAACTTTACTAAGTTGGTCATGCAGCTTCTTTCCCCTTTCACTTGGGCCTTATTGGGTTCAAATTGGTTGGGCCTGGGCTACCCATTTTTCCCTTTTCTCCTTACTTAGTTTGGGTCCAATTAGTCAAGTGGGTTGTGATGTACTTGGGCCCTTTTATTATTCATCTTGGGTTGTAAATATTTTCCATTTACGATAGTAAAACACAGGCTAAAGTTGAACTCTTATCACGGACATTATTCATAATCGGAATTGGACAAATTCGACGTCGAGCCTCATCTCCATTTAGCTAGAAAATTTAATCTAAGCAAGTAGGTGACTCACCTGCTAGCTTACTAAATCCTACAAGCACCTCACTTCTCTCACTTCATTTAAAGTTGTGATCTCCTCCATTTGACTTAAAACTTATTTGCACTCAACCCTCTTCAGCGTTAGACATGCATATCGGCCTCTAATTCGAGATTCAAGAACTTTTAAAAATGGACACTAATTTGACCAAACCATATCATGTTTAATTTGCATAGTACTAGTATTGTACGATGTGAGGTGTTACATCCTCCTTCCCAAGAACATTCGTCCTCGAATATTAGCACAATCGGATAGCTTAACCAAGTTTAAACCTTTACTTACACAAACGTTTGACTACACATTAAGTATTCAATCACACGTACCATTAATGTCCCAATTCTGCATGTTGGACTTCCTCTTTAGCTTCAAATAAGTAAGGGTATTTTATTTTCATCGCGTCCTAGGCCTCCCATGTTATTTCTTCTGCTTGCTAGTTCCTCCAAAGTACCTTCACTGAAGTTATTTCTTTATTCCTTAGCTTCTTAACTTGATGATCTAGAATAGCAATAGGTACCTCTTCATATGTGAGATCTTCTGTAACTTGCACATCCTTAATAGGAGTGACACGGGATGGGTCACCTAAGCATTTTTAAGTATTGAGACATGAAAAACTTGATATACCATTGAAAGCTCTTGGGGTAGCTCTAGTTCATGTGCAACCTACCAAACCTCTTAATAATTATAATAGATCTGGCCTAAGCAAGGTAGTTTCACCCACTTCAAACCATACAATTGGCGGCCTACATTTCCTCCCATACAAAGCTTCGTAACGTGCCATCTTGATACTCGCATGGTAGCTATTATTATAGGCAAATTTAATAAGTGGCAAATGGTCCACCCAACTACCTTTAAAGTCCAATGCACATGCTCACAACATATCTTTAAGTGTCTAAATAGTGTATTCGGCTTGACCGTCTATTTGAGGGTGGAATGTTGTACTTAAATTCACTTGCATCCCTAATCTCCTTTGGAAGGACTTTCAAAACTTTGCACTGAATTGAACTCCTCAGTCAGATATAATGGAGACTGGAACTCCATGTGTCCTGACTATCTCTTTAAGATATAGCTTGGCATACTTTTAAGCTATATAATCACTCCTAACTGGCAAGAAGTGTGCTGCCTTTGTGAGTCTGTCAACTTTTACCCATATGGAGTCAAACTTCTGAAATGAGCGAGGCAAACTGGTAACAAAATCCATATTGATCATATCTCACTTCCATGTTGGAAGCTCTATGCATTGCATATAACCTCCTGGCTTTTGGTGTTCTACTTTCACTTGTTAGCAATTTGGACATTGAGCCATAAATTCTGCAAGGTCCTTTTTACGCCTCACCACCAAAACATTCCCTTCAGGTCATGGTACATCATAGTTGATCCTGGATGGATGGAATATCGGAAATGATGGGCTCTTTCCATTATCCTCTTTCTTAATCCATTAATATCAGTCACACATAATCTATTTTGGCAGTAAAGTACTCCATTTTGTGTAAGGTCAAAGCCTTTTATCCTACCCTGAATCACCTTTTCCTTAAGCTGTAGTAGAACAGGATCCTCGAACTATTTTTCTTTCACCTCCATTACCAGTGAAGACTCTGCAGCATTATGCACAACAACCCCTTCCTTTGAAGTTTCAAGAAGGCGAACTCCCAAATTAGCTAGTTTTCATAGATCCTTAGCCACCCCATGACTTACCGTGGCTTGGTCACCAGTATTCGTGATTACCTTACGACTCAGAGCATCGGCTACCACATTTTCTTTCTTTGGGAGGAAAAGTATATCAATGTCATAATCCTTTATTAGCTCTAGCCATATCCTCTATCTTATGTTTAGATCTTTCTGCATAAAGGTGTATTACAGGCTCTTATGATCAGTATATATGTCAACGTGAACCCCATACAAATACTGGTGCCATATTTTCAGAGTAAACACAACCGCTGCTAGCTCAAGATCATGTGTTGGATACTTTTTCTCATGTGGTCGTAGCTGTCTAGATGCATAAGAAATTACCTTACCATGTTGTGTCAGTACACACCCTAAGCCAACTCCTGAAGCATTGCAATATACTGCATACCCCTTAGTGCCTTCTAGAAGTACTAGCACAGGTGCAGAAATTAGCTTATTTTTCAGCTCCTGGAAGCTCCTTTCACATGAATCATCCTATTGGAACTTGGTTGCCTTATGTGTCAACTTTGTTAGAGGTGCAGAAATAGAAGAAAAATTTTCAACAAACCTTCTGTATATAACTTGCCAACCCTAGAAAGCTCAGAACTTCTGTGGGTATCGTTGGCCTTGGCCAATCTTTCACAACCTTTATCTTTTGCGAATCAACCCTTATTCTCTCATCAGACACAATATGACCCAAGAATGCCACTGATTTTAGCCAAAATTCACATTTGGAAAACTTGCCATACAACTGTCGATCACGAAGAACATGAAACACCTGTCGTAAGTGATTTGCGTGGTCCTCTTCTGATCTTCAATATACCAAAATGTCATCTATAAACACTATCACAAACACATCCAAAAATGCCTTGAATACCCTATTCATCAGATCCATAAAAATCGTTGGTGCATTCGTTAGCCCAAATGACATAATAAGAAGTTCAAAATGACCATAGCGTGTTTTAAAAGCAGTCTTAGGTATATCTTTCTCCTTCACCCTCACTTGGTGATAACCTGATCTTGAATCAACTTTTGAAAAGCATTTGACATCCTGTAACTGATCAAAGAAATCATCAATCCTGGGGAGGGGGTACTTATTCTTAATTGTCATCCTATTCAATTATCGATAGTTGATACACATTCTCAAGGTGTCATCCTTTTTGCGTACAAATAACACTAGTGCACCCCAAGGGGACACACTAGGTCTTATAAAACCCTTCTCCAATAAATCTTTAATTACTCTTTTAATTCACGCAATTCTGTCGGGTCTATTCTATATGGAGGGATGGGAATAGGTTGAGTGCCTAGAAGTAACTCAATGCCAAAATCTATTTCTCGCTCTGGAGGTAAGCTTGGAAGTTCTTCAGGGAACACATCAATGAATTCATTCACTATTGGGACTGATTGAAGTGTTGGTGATTCTGCCCCCATATCCCTCACTCCAACTAAATGACATATATACCCCTAAGATATCATCTTTCTAGCCTTAAAATAGGAGATAAACATACCATTTGGCACCCCAACATTGCCTTCTCATTCAAGAACTGCCTCATTTGGAAAGTGGAAGTACACTCTCTTAGTTCGGTAATCCACGATGGCATCGCAAGAAGCTAACCAATCCATACCCATTATAACATCAAATTCCACCATTTCTAGATCAATAAGGTCAACTAATGTGTCATAATCACAAACAGCTACTACACAATCATAATAAATCCTTCTAGCCATAATAGATTCACCGGTTGGTGCGGACACTTCAACTGGTTTGTTCAATAATTTGGGTGTTCTCATAAGCTTCCCAACAACTAGTGGGGTAATGTATGATAGTGTAGAACCTGGGTCAATTAATGCATATACAATATGTGATAAGATGAACAATATACCATGACCACATCCGGTGAAGCTTCTAAAATTTCACCGACTCCTCACGGCAGAAGTGCGATTTTGGACTCCACTAGAGCTAGCTTCCTCTATAAACCTCTACCACAAGTCGTAGGTTCTTGTTGACCCCTACCTAATGGAGGAACTGACAATGATGATGCAACAGGTTATCCAGTAGCTTGTGCTATATCACCCATACATCTCCTCGGGCAATCTTTCATCATATGCTCTGGCGCACCACACAAATAACAAGCATTTGTCCCAACATGATATATACCTAAATGACTTCTTCCACACTATTTACAAGGTTGCATAGGGATCATTTTCTGACCTACTGAATATCCTGCTGTCCGTGTACCTTGTCCCTCACCTCATTGACAAAATTGATTACTTCTAGACCCTTGAAGTTGTGGTAGAACACTGGCTGCAGAGTAGGAGGATGATGGCCTAGGCGGTCTATTAGAAAGCCGAGGCCTAAGCTCACCTTGGGGTGGTATAAATTACCCTGTAGGCCGAGCCCTCTTGGACTACGCCCTTTCTAACTCTTGTGTCCCTCTCCTTTGCCTCTGATCCTCCAATTTCTATGCAAAAGGTTGCATTCTCACTATATCCATGTCTTTGTTCAAGGAAGCAATACTACAGTCTCTGACCAGATACATATCTAATCTATCCACATATCGATGAACTCTATCTGCCATAGTAGCAACTATATTTGGAGCATACCTGGCCAGGGAATTAAATTGAAGGCTATACTCCCCCATGTTCATATTCCCTCGGTGGAGATTCGAGAACTGATCTGCACAGGCCTCTCGAATCTCTAATGGCGAGTAATGGTCAACAAATGTCTCTTTGAACTCCTTCCATGTATTTGGGGGTACATCTATACCCTTAGATTCCTTCCAAGCTTCATACCACAATATAGCCACACCCTTCAACCTATATATCGCTAACTCGACAACTTCTGTACCACTCACATTCATAACATCTGAAGTGCGCTGAATCTGATCAATAAAGTCTTGGGGATCTTCATTAGGATCTGACCCAGTAAAGGATGAAGGGTCCAAATTAAGAAAATCACGTATCCTAATGCTAGGTGCCCTATTCACACCACATGCACCTATAACTAGACCTTCCTATCTTTGACCTTGGCCAGCAACTATACGAGTCAATAGTTGGACTGCATTTCTCAGATCCTGCAAGGTAGCATCGATAGGTGGTTCTGGGGGAATTTCAGTACTTTCGGGTTCAACAGGAGCTGGAGGAGTTGGAGATGTCTGTGACAAAGACTCCTCTTGAACCTCATTTCATTGTTTAACCTGACTGGGTATACCAACCACCACTTCTACTTCCTTTACTTTGCCTTTGTTTTTCCTGGTTTCTGGCATACTTGCTATACAAAACAATTTAGGGGTTAGACACAATCTACCTATTACACTTAGCTCTATCGCACGATCCAAAGAACGAAAAGAAAGTAACAACTCCTAAATGCCATCTAAAGAATGAAAAGAAAGTAATAGCTCCTAAATGTCACATAGCCTCCTGCTTATAAATATGGTGCACAACACATCGATAAATAAGACTCTATACAGACATGGCTTTGTAGACTCCCTAGGATGACCTTCTCTGATACCACTTCTGTCACGCCCAAAGTCCCGTTAGGGCAGACTGGCACCCATTGCCGATAAGGCCCAGGGGAACCAACCTGTATCTATGCGCTTTCTATACATATTATAAGGGATTTCTACATTCAACATGCCTTTAACAAAGTAAACAGTAATAACAAGAAATAAGGAAATGCATATGGCTAGGCCGTTGGGGCCACGGTGTCTAAAATACGAGACATGACCACACTTTAATTTACATAGTCTACAAACCCTCTAGAAAAAGAAGCGTATATAATAAAGGTCAGGATAGGCCCCGCCTCGGCTAACTCTACAATACTAAAATATTAAATTCTAGACACACAAAGCTCCAAAGCAACCTGGAGCTTAGTAACAGCAGCTGGATATCCTGTACTCCTACTGGGAGATCTACTACCACTTGCACCTGCAACATGAAATGCAGGTCCCCCGTAAGAGATGTCAGTACGGGAAAATGTACTGAATATGTAAGGCAGGAAATACTGATATGAAGTAACAACTCAAATGAAACTAAGCACTGGTGTTGAATAAGAAACCACCCTCAGCTATACTGTGGGATCATGTAATTTATGTTCTTTTTGTTACTTTACCTTTACTATATAATATGTGCACGTCATGTAATACAAATGACCAGCTGATCAGTAGTAAATCTATATCGGGATCGACATTGGCTAGGATTTTCCTTTAATCCCTTGGGCTACCGCCCGTGATATGATCGACCTTGGCTAGGTGATTCTTCCACCCCTCGGGTTACCACCTATCAATAAGGAATATACTTTACTTTATCTTTCAATTACCTTTGAGATTATTCTTTTGGTGGTCATAATATTAGAGCTATAGGACTGTAGATACAATATATGACATTTAAATAATCACAAAAGAAAACACCACAATGAAAGGAGTAAGTTAAACAAATAATTAAATGCGTATGAGGTGAAACAACTAGTGAACTTTATTTAGCAACAAGAGCCCATGTAACTTAGTATCCACATATGTATGCAGATTTGAAGGTGACTATGTATGAGAGCATATGAACATGTGAAAGAGTGGAGATACGGTTAATAGTTGTGTCAGAGTTGGTAAGTGCCTTTATGTTCCAAGGAGGGATCTATGTTTCATGCCAAATAATATGAAATTAAGTAACCTTATATACCTCGCTATACGACCTTGCTATTACCTCGAGATAACCTTTCCTTCCTCCAAGTATTTATCTACCACATAGTAGTTGATAAAACTAGTATTAGAAACCAATAGATACATCTTGGCAGCCCGATCTCATAAAAAAAAACATACAGGCAGCAAGCTGGTATTTATAAACTCTAGCGTATTCTTTCATCCTTTCCATCCCTAATCATATTTTCTAATACATATTCTCATATACATATCATGTGCAGCCTCTTCTAATGATATAGCAGTCATACAACATCCCACAAAGCAGAACACATAACAATTCTATACAACATACAAATAGGCGACATAACGTTACATCCCTTTGCCTCATTTTGACGTCGACAATTCAAAACCTATTTCAACTTTACGCAAACTATCCATAACATATCTATACACAAAAAAAGTCTAAGAATAGTACCAAAACAGTCATTAAGGACGTGAGGCAATAGCCTCCCATCCAACAGCCCACAAGTTCGTGTTAAGAACACAATTGCGATATCCTATAAGAATTCTCTTTTGTGGACTGTAAAAGTGGTGGAGCAGCCTTTATACATCATTTAATAACCAATACTCATTAATAATAGTAGCCTGACTCATAATGAATCCAACCAAAAAGAGAAAATGTTCCAAAAAAACAAGAAACATGTATAACAATCTTGGAACACATGCTGTCCAAAATTTTCAGCATATACCTAACCAACATAGTCTCTTGTTTTCCATGAAGAAACCTTACTAAAAACACTAATATAATTGCTTACCCTTTACCATTAAGGTTGAAAGCCTCCTTAAGAACCCTAAAAGATTCCTTTGGCTGCTTTACAAAGTCAAGAAAGGGTTGAGAGAAAACTTGGAGAATGATTTGATTTTTTTGTTCAAGTTGAAAATGACTTATGATATCTGTTTTAAACCCTTTTTAAAGGGGGTATTTGTCCTACTTACTAAGGCATTTTTTTCCTTACTTTACTAAGTTGGTGATGCAGCTTCTTTCCCCTTTCACTTGGGCCTTATTGGGTTCAAATTGGTTGGGCCTTGGCTGCCAATTTTTTCCTTTCCTCCTTACTTAGATTTGGGCCCAATTAGTCAAGTGGGTTGTAATGTACTTGGGCCCCTTTATTATTCATCTTGGGCTGTAAATATTATCTATTTACAATGTTAAAACATGGGATAAAAAGTTGTACTCTTAATGCAGACTTTATTCATAATCGGAATTGGACAAATTCGATGTCCGGCCTCGTCTCTGTTTAGCTAGCAAATTTAAGCTAAGAAAGTAGGTGAGTCACATGCTAGCTTACTAAGTCCTACAAGAACCTCACTTCTCTCACTTTATTTAATGTCATGATCTCCTCTATTTGACTTAAAACTTATTTGCACTCGACCTTCTTCAGCATTAGACATACATATTACCCTCTAATTCGAGATTCAAGCACTTTTAAAAATGGATGCTAATTTTGACCAAACTGTATCATGTTTCATTTTCATAGTACTAGTATTGTAAGACGTGGGGTGTTACACTATGAAAACCTGATTACGGGTCGTAATGATTTTGTAGAACATCCAAACCCTAATTTTAGGACTACGTTTCATGAACCAATCTACGAGTCGTAAAGTGTTTTACGGCTCATAGAGTTTGTCGTAGAGACCCCAACACTTAGAAAATTTTTAGAAGACTTACCTAGGGTCCATGAGCCCCATTCAAGACTCATAGTTTGATCTACGAATAGTAAAGTTGGCTCGTGGACTGGAATGCATATTTTTCTGCTTTTCGAAAATCTTTACTCGAAACCTCACGTGATGATCTTCCCAGCTGAACTGGCTGACTTTGTCCTATACCTGCATACTCTTCATAAAGTACATTGTTACCCTATATACAACAAACCCAATGTCCAAGATTACAACCTAAACACAAGAAAATAAACAACCTATGAATCCAAAAACTGAAAATAGACCTAAGACTATGCTATAACATCAAAAACCTTTAGGCCGCCTTCCAAGTAGCACCTAATACATTATTGCGGCACGACTTGGACACACTGGTTACTCAGACTTTTCCAATTGCTTGGACTTCACTCTTCAACTCATCTGGAAGATTCATGGACTAATAGATATTGAAGACGACTTCTTCATTATTCAATCCAAACATGAGTTGACCAGCTTCTATATCCATTAGGGCTCGTCTAGTGGCTAGGAATGTTCTTCGCAAGATGATTAGGACATCGAAGATAACTTCTCAACCTAGGATCACAAAGACTGCAGGGAATATGAACTTCTCAACTTTGACCAACACATCATATAGTAACCCCACAGGAAACTTCATAGTGCGATCCACCATCAATAATTGCATGCTAGTTGGAGTAAGGGCTCCCAATCCAATCTTTTTGTTGACCATAATGGGCATCAGAGTTATACTAGAACCTAGATCACATAGTGCCCTTGCGAGCTCCACTCTCCAATGGTGCAGGGTTTGGTAAAATAACTTGGATCTTTTCTTTTCTGAACCAAGGACCATTTGGCCATAGCACTATAATTTTGAAGCTTTTAGGAGAGCTCCTAATTTATATTACCCTTTTTAGTGACAAAGTTCTTCATGTACTTAGCATACCCTAGAATTTTCTCCAAGTATTAATGAAAAGGATATTGATGGAGAGCTACTTTAGCATGGAGAAAAAGTGCTTGAAGTTGCCTTCCTCCTCCCTCTTTTTGATTCTTTGATGGAAGAGAGGAGGAGGCCTAGGAATAGGATTCAACCTCTATGGCGCATCAGCATCTTTACTCATCCCATACTTACCATGATCATCTCCTTCATCCGCATCCTTTGTCGTGATCGTCTACTCTCGAACATCTTCTACATCAACTATCATGGGAGGATTAATAATTCCCTTGCCACCACAAGTAGTACCACCATACACTACTCTTCATTTTTTAGGATTTTTCATTGTATTGCTAGGCAGTGTACTCATCTGGTATTGATTAACCTGAGTCGACACTTGATCAAACTATTGTTCTAGCTGTTTGATAGCCACAGAGTGAGACTCTATTTTCTTATTAATACTTGAAATCTCTGATTTCATGCCCGTTAGAGTCCCATCCCGTATATCATCCTTGTTCAACAGGAAATCAAACATGTCCTTAAGTTTGGAACTATTTGCAACTTCATTGCGGTTGTGTGGTGGTACATATCCCTCTCTGTGACCCTAATCTGCATTTGGACCCCTGTTCCTATCAAATTAACCTCTGTAGTTGTCCCTGTAGGCTCTATCTCTACCAAAGTTTTGACCTTGGTTTCCTTGACCTTGGCGCCAATAGTGCTGATTGTACCCTTAGGCGTTAGTCTAGAAACCCCTCATTTGATCAGCAACAAAATATGCTTCCTCGTCATAGTATGGATCTTCGTACATGGGTGCACGTGGAGGTTTATGAACTACTACATTTACTCTCTCTTTGCTCTGCTTCATCATGACCTCCATACCTTTGTGAATCTGAGCAAGATGTTGCATGATATATTCATTAATTCTGGCTTGATCTGGACCCACACTGACAGCACATGAACTCTTTTTGGAAGCTCTATCGTGCTGCCCCCATGCCCAATTGGACTTGACCACACTTTTCGTTCGCTATGCTATCCTTTCAAATGGCTGATCTAAAAACATGCCACCATTAATAGTGTTAGCACAGGCTTGACTGTTCTTATCAAGGGCATGGTAGAAGATCTCTACAAAGGCATCATCAACTGTTTTGTGGTCAGGGACACTCTTTAGGCATTTTGTGAACCGCTTTCAAGTAATGCTTATCGAATCACAAGTAAGTTACTTGAAGTTGTTGATCTAGTCCTTCAACTTGAGATTCTTCAATCTAGGTAAGTAACTCTCTAGAAACGCCTTATATAAGTCTACCCAGCTGGTGATTGAACTGTAGGAGAGCTCAGATAGCCATACTGCAGCATTGCCCATAAGAGATAATGGGAAGACACAAAGTCGCGAACATCCATAGATAGATTCTTTGTTCCCATCACACTCTTATAGACAAATGCCATATTTTGTAGGTGGCTATGAGGATCCTCCGATGGTAAGCCAAAATATAGCCCACATCTTTGCAGCACCTGAAGCAACCTACTCGATACTGTGAAAAATGAGACTGTGAACTTTGTATCTATCGGTAGTGGTGGCAACACAATAGCTCCAGTCACCTCCATAGCCATAGGATTCAACCTGTACTTATTCCACTAGTAAGGATGGCGTTGAAATCCTGAGGCTATGAAATGTCCTCCACAGGAGGTGGGTTCTCATTCTTAGCATCCTCATTATTGTTCCTATACAGAGCTACATTGGCCGTGTTGTTGTCGTGGTCTTGGGTCATTCTTCTTATTGTTCTATAGATCTCTAGATCAAATGGAGTTAAGGGATTGCCTTGACTCTTAGTGTTGGGCATACACTACACCTACAACTGAAGAAAAGAATAAAAATAACAAACGAAAGTAAAATAAGGGAACTATGGATTAATACTTGAATTAATGATGAATTCACTAAGCCTAGCCATATTCCCTGATAGCGATGCTAAAGTCTTGGTGTCGTCCAAGTTACTCCTACGTTTTAAGAGGATAAAGTGGTCACAGTCAAGATATAGAATCTAACCAAAGTTAGGGTCGATCCCATAGGGAATAAGTGGACTCAAGAAAAATTCACCAATATACAATTCGATTAATTAACCAACTTAATTACCCCAAAAAGGGGGGTTGCAATAATCATTGAGAGAATAACACTAACTAACTTTACAAGAGAAAAGTCAATAATTGAGAGCAACTACAGTATTGTGTTCCCCATGATTCCCCAAATCAGTATAAATGAATAACCTAATTCTTTTCTAGTGTATAGCATGCATAATGATAATTTAAGTTCACCAAACCCTTTGGTCAAAAGTGAGAGGTGAACTTTACTAGATCACTTGTCCCATCTCCAATAAATTCCCTCAAGTCTCTATACCATTTGGTGGTTCCAGGATGAATGGAATAGGAGGAGTTATGGGCTTCTTGCATGATCAACCTCTTTAACTCATCATCATTAGGTATACACAACCTACCTTGATATTGGGGTGCACTATCTTCCCCTTGTGAGAAGACCTCTACTTTCCATCTTTCACCAAAGTCTTCAACTCAACCAGAGTGTAATCAAGATCTTTCTTGGCTTAACCTCATCGATTAGGGAAGACGTTGACCCATGAAAAACCATTGCACCACCCTTCTTAGACTGATTCAATCTCACTCCCAGCCTTGCCAAACTATGAACATCTCTAGCCTACTCCCTTTTTCCACCATCTTCTATATGGGACATGCTACCTATAGAAATTCTACTAAAGGCATCAGCTACTACATTAGCCTTTCTGAGGTGGTACTTCAGACTTAGATAATAATCCTTGAGTAGCTCTAACCTACTCTGTTGTCTCAAGTTGAGATCCTTCTAGGTGAACACATATGGGAGACTCTTTGTGGTCGGTGAAAACATCCACATTGACTCCATACAAATAGTGTCGCCAAATCTTTAAGACCAGCCCCACTGCTGTGAGTTCAAGGTCATGAATGGGGTAATTCTTCTCATGCACTTTCAACTATCGTGAAGCATAGATAATCACTTTACCATTTTGCATTAGCACATAACCTAATTTGATCCTCGATATATCACAAAACATGATGAAACCATAGCTCCTTCTACCAATGTTAATATACGGGCTGAAGTCAATCGATCATTCAAGGTCTGGAAACTCTTTTCGCATTCATCCGTCCACAAGAACTTAACCTTCTTTTGGGTTAGCTTGGTGAGTGGAGATGAAATTATGGAGAAGTCTTTCACAAACCATCCATAGTAACTGGCTAGACCCAACAAACTCCTTATGTCAATGCAAGTTAATGTCCTTCGCCAGTTTCTTACTACTTCTGTCTTTCTAAGATCAACTTTGATACCCTCTAAAGATACCACATGCCTAAGGAAGGCAACCTCATCTAGAAAAAACTTACACTTGTCAAACTTTGCATAGAGCTTTTATTCCTATCCTTTAGGGTTGCCAATACTACCTTCAAGTGCTCCATGTGCTCTTGCTCACCTTAGGAATAGATATGAATATCATCAATAAACAATATAACTAACATGTCAAGGTAAGCCTTGAACACCCTGTTTATGAGGTCCTTAAATATCATGGGTGTATTAGTGAGGCCAAAGGACATGACCACAAATTTGAAATGACCAAACCTAGTCCAGAAAGTCATGTTAGGGATGTCATTTACTCTCACCCTTAACTGGTGATAACCGGATATCAAGTCAATCTTTGAGAAATGGGTGCCCTCTTGTAGTTGATCGAACAAATCATCTATCCTCGAGAGAGGATACTTATTCTTGATAGTGATCTTATTAAGTTGTTAGTAATCAATGCACATGCGGATCAACCCATCCTTCTTTCTTAAAAATAGCATCGGGTACCCCAGGGAGACCAACTAGGTCGGATAAACCCTTCTCTAATAAATCTCTCAGTCGTTTCTTCAACTCCTTCAATTTTGCTGGAACCATTCAATAAGGAGGGATTGAGATGGGATGAGTATCATGTAAAAGATCTATACCAAAGTCTATCTCTCTTTCGGGAGGGACACCCGGTAACTCATCCAGGAATACATCGGGGAATTCACTTACGACAGGAACCAACTCAAGAGAGGGAACTTTGGATGAGACATCTTTGACCCTCACCAAGTGGTAGATACACCCCTTGGAAATCACTTATGGACCTTAACAAATGAAATGAATCGACCCTACACGAAGAGTTGCTACCCTCCCATTTAAAAATTGGCTCATTAGGGAATTGGATTTTGACCCTTAGTTTCTACAACCAATAGATCCATAGGAAGCATGCAACCAATCCGTCCCTAAAATTACATTGAAGTTTACCATGGAGACCTCAACTAAATCACATGGGACTACTTTATGCAAAAAAGAAATAGGACAATCCCGTAGACTCTTCGAGCTACAATAGACTCACCCACGGGGTTACTCACCTCATAAGGCTCATGGAAGACTTTAAGACATGCATGAAATTATACACAAAGAATGGGGTTACAAAAGACAAGTTTTCTTCCAGATCTAAAAATGAATATGCATCTGAATCATAAACTCGTAACATACCAATGACCACATTTGGGGTACTTCAACCTCTTGACAAACATAAAGGACAAAAAACTAGTTGGCCCTTGAAGCACCATGAGCTTGACCCTTCTGGCCTTAGGGCCTTATGGCTCCCCTTCTACAGTCCTTGACATGGTGATTGGGCTTTCTACAAGTGAAGCAGGCGTTGGACCCAGCTAAGCATTCCCCTTTATAGGGTCTTCCACACTTGGGTAAATTTGGACTTTGGGGTAACCACTTTGGTAGGAGAGATGTTAGTGGATCCTTTCCTTTGGCCACTTTGAGATTTAAAGCCACGGCTCCTTTGGTGAGAAAAGTTCCCACCATCCACACGAGCCCGCTTGGACTCCCTTGCCCTTCCTCAGAGCTTCTTCTCTTCAATTTGTTAGGCGTACGTCATTAGGAAGGAAATATCTATCTTGTTAAACAATATCGCCATCTTGCATTTAGACTAATGCAGAGACACTCAAAATGAATTTTCTCATGTGATCCCTCGAATTCGTGACCATGAATGGAGCATGCTTGGATAATTTGGTGAACTTCAGGGCATATCCCCTCACACTCATATACCCTTGCTTCAAGTTGATGAATTCTTGGACCTTCACCTCCCTAAGATCAATGGGAAGAATGGGTCTAGGAAAGCACACTTAAATTTCTCCCAACCAATGGGACCCGCTTCTTGGCCTCTCTCGTATGCCCATTGCTCGTATGAAATTTGGTGACTCCCTTAAGCTGGTAAGATACCAACTCAACTTTGTCCTCTGACAGCATATCCATCACCGCCACAACCCGGTAGGCTTCTTCTATAAACTCTATAGGGTCCTCATTTGCCATTGATCCATGAAATTCTGGCTGGTTCATTCATATGAAATCATGGACTTTAGCAACCGGGGTAGGCACTTGGGGAGGCACAACTATCTCCCTATTTTCTTTGTTAGCCAATGCTTGGGCCAACACCATGAAAGCGGCTCTAAACTCTGCATAGAACACTTCCTTATCCTTTTAGAGTAGAGGGACTTGTTGGTCAGCAGTGCCTCATTGATGGGGAGCTCTTTGTGGTGTCATAACCTAGAAAGAAACAAAAGTCCTTTGTTAGTTAGCAAAAAACCTTACTCAACTCTAAGGCATGACATTTAATAAGAAATAAAGGAAGACTTTTCAAAACCATCTCATAGACTCTCATTCGAGATAGTGGCATGCTTCAAAACCTTGAACAAGACGCTACTATACGAGGTATGCATGGACATCTGAGGAACATATTAAAACCTCTTGCTCTGGTACAAAGATTGCCTCGACCTTGGGACCTAGTCGTCGCATGACAAATAAGATACCCGAAGGCACCTCACCCAAGCCATCTAAGTATCTCAAGCATTCATAGGTAAAAAACAGAATCATAATGTGCAAAAACATAAAGGGAAGGGGTTATGGACATTTTGAGTGATGAAGCAACATTAAAATAATGGAAATAACTAGATCATTAATTTATCCATACACATACCAACTGCATGATAAGTCAATGGGATCGGTAATGGACAGCCTCAATCAATAGAAGGTAATCAAGATAGTTCAATATGGAAAGTAAATTCCTCAAAAGGGCTGCAAAACATCATCTCAAAATAATCTAAATACGAGCTAGAAGGAAAGAGTAGAAGAATCCCAATCTAATGGCTCACTATAAGCAGTAGAGCTAGCCTTCAATGTTGAATACTAGCCATGAGCAAGTGGAGGAGTACCTGCCCTATGTGGTTAAATCATGTAGACAAATATGCGTTAGTACATTTGAATGTACTAAGTATGTGAGATGCAATGTATTGATGACATTGTAATGCCAACATATCTAAACATAACATATAAGTATAGATAAGGTTAATGACTCATGAAATAAGCTTGAACATGCTCAAAGAATATGGGTGAGACCAATATGAGACAATGCACATGTAACACATGAATTCAAAATATATCATAAGATCATATAAACTTATGGGAATAAACCATAACCAATAGTAAGACCATGTGAGCTACTACATGGAATCCAATGAACTTCTTCCCTTAGGAAAAGGGGAATCTACTTGCCAAGGTAGATATCCAAAATTTAGTGACTTTGCAATTGCATCTTCTATAACTTTAGGGCCTACTGGATCCACCAGCCTAAGCTATAAGGCTACTATGGTGGTGCATAGTTAGGCATATTGAGATTTGGTTTCAAGGGATAATGCCTCAACTATTCACTAGAGTCTGCAATATGTGCTCACTTAAAGGGATCTTAGCTTGAGACGAGGAGGTGGTTAGAACTTTGTAGGGATTGTGATATGAGTGTTTGTTATCGTCATGGCAAGGCTAATGATGTGATTGATGCTCTAAGTGGGGTGCCTATGGGTAGCCTAGCTTATATGGATAATGGTGGCTAAGAGGTGATTAGAGAGGTCCATTGGTTGGCTAGGTTAGGTGTTACGTTGGAGGAAGTTGAGCATGGTGGTGTAGTATGCTTGATGGTTGCAAATCTTCTTTGGTTGAAGAACCCTAGTTTAAGAAAGGCCTTGATTCCACTTTATTAGAGTTAGAAGTTTGGGTGAAAAGATGATAGAGTGGAGGTTGTCTCCCAAGGGGGAGATGGTTCCTTTAGGAACTAAGGTAGGTTTTGTGTGCCTAGTGTTGATGGCTTGAGGAAAAGGGTTCTTGATGAGACTAGTAGTAGCTATCATTCTAGCATTGGTATGGCACCTTTTCAGTCTCCATATGGTGGGCATTGTAGATCAGTGGTTGGGTGGCTTGAAGTGGGAGAAATTGTAACACCCTTATTATTCATTAATGTATTCACTTTCAAAAAAATATCCCCTTGAGATAAAACCAACCCCTACTTCACAACTTTTTGACTTAAGTTCGTGTCATTAGATAAAATTAATTTTCTTGAATAGTTAGAAGGAATGATGGAGGGGTTGTCTTACTGCAAATTATGATTTTTTTTGGTAGTTATTTATACTAAACAAAGCTTAATAGTGAGTATTGTATGTGGAAAAGATAAATAAGAAATGGAAAAAGGGGACTTGTGCAACCACCTTATTCGACCTTTTTCTCAATATGTTTTCCCCCAAAGTAAGTCGGTTTTATGGACCTTATCATACTTTGCAAACTCTCTCCTAACCTTATTTTTTAAGAACACACACAAAAAAAAAATGATTCCCTTGGAGAAAAGTTGAGAAATTCCCTATCCTTTGGTAAGAGGTCGAAATTTGTCTTTAAATTGCATAGTGTGTAGTAATTTTGTAATATCTCATTGTGTATAGCTATGTTTTTAGCGTGTAAATATATTTTGGAAAGCTAATTCACATAACTACAATTTTTATGCTTATGTAAGAATCTAAATCTACTTGTATGGTATCGAAAAAAGGCGTGAAACACAATGAAACTTCTGACCAGTTTTCTGTCGGAGAAGTCTTCTATGTGCGGTTGTTAGTACTTTAATTAGATCTTCATGTGTGAGATGTATTTTGTGATCATTCTTGGTTCTTTTCAACTCCAAGAAATGTATCTACAACTCTTATGGTTATTTTGGAACCTAATTTAGTAGTTATGGATTCTGAACAGTGGGCGCAAGTTAGGACAAGTTCTATGACATGGAAATCCCTAGGGGTGGGCTGTTAGGGTTTGGACTATAAATACGTGTAAAAAGGATGTCTTTAAGTGATACTTGACCATCTGCAACCAATATTCATATATCTACAGTTTCATTTGGACTGGAAAGACTAGTTTGTCAATTTACCAATTCGAATCCGAGTTGTGTTGCAATGTAGTAAAACAGCCGCGAAGAGCCTGATTTGTATAAATAGGACTCAGTTTTGGCATTTCTCTTGTTAGTTGCTACCTGTTAAAAGTGTTGAATGTTAAATGAGCATATATATGAGTTTAAGGTACTCAGACTCTTGGACAGTCATAAGGAAGTTGATTGGAAAAAAAATGAATGTTGTATTGATCCACGACTTGAAATTGGTAGGTCGGTTGCATGCTAAAAGTTTTAGGTTTGTATAAAAACTTGTTCATATGCTTTTGTCACTTGCTGGTACATTTCAATGTTATCTTGGTATCTCAGCTAAGTTCTTGTCATTTTATTTGGTTGTATTGATATATTCTGGAACTCGCTAGGAAGTTTGTTAATTCGCCCATTTGTATGAATTGCCTTGTCACTTGATATCATTTTGGACTTTGTCCTTCTTGTGGCTGACTTTGTCACCATTGGCATGCCTCTTGTTTGGATCAATTTCCATCTTAATTGTGGCTTTTTTGTTCTCCTTAAGGATGGAAGCAGTCCATTTTATACACGAACGAGGAAACCACTCATAATATGGTACTTGGTTCTCTTGAAAATTAGATCTCCACCCTTCTTGATATAGGGCTTCGATCCTTCTTGATATAGGACTTCGGTCCTTCTTGATACAGGTCTTCGATCCTTCTTGATATAGGGCTTTGGTCCTTCTTGATACTCGATTATGTTTGGTGTGACGGTATGACATACATATTGGGGGAAACTTGGCATTTAAATGTCTTCTAAAAATTGTTCCAAGAACTCTTGACACTTAGATATTTAAATATCTCACTTGATACTATTGATATATTAGTTTACTGGTTTATTTACTGTATTCTAATTGTGTTACCCTCAACTTAACAATGATTCATTGAAAAACATAAAGGGTTCTACTTTTATCTTTTACACCACTAAGCTTCACACTTAGCCATAGTTGTTTCTATCATAGGAGCATACCGAGTTGATGCTTGAGGATGGCCACAGAAAAAAATTGTTTGGGAACTTTGCACGAGATCACATTCGTATCTAGATATATATATCATAGTAGTTTGGGACAAGTAAATGATTTTCATGTTGCATATGTATGTATAAACTGGAAAGGCATGCATAAATTATGAAACCAAGGGTTATAACTTAAGGTTTAGCTTATCTAGTCAAATTGGAGCCGGCGAGCATGTTCTTAATGTTACATTAAACTTTATTTTGAGGTGGCTATGTAAAATGGAGTTTTCAATAGGTACTACAATAATATGAGCAATGTATAAAGAACGCGTAAAATAGTTGTTGAGATTATTGTGTGAGATACTTATGATTTAAACTTGAAGTAGAACTCGACATGATGACCTTTAGAACAAGATCCTATACCTTTAACAATTTGAATTCCTTAATTAGTTATGATTAATATGGCACGTGATAAATTCTTTGCATGTTAGCAAGTGTTATGTAGTCCTAAAATGTACAAAAGTGGAATCCTCCCGTGAGGGTTGCCACAAGTGCTGGTATCAGAGCCCAGGCTTATGATTCTAGGACTTCTGTGTGGATTACTTGCATAATTACTTATTGTGTCAAAAGTCCAAGCTATAATATTTGTCCCTATACATGGTTAATAGTATTTATGGCCTACAAAGTATGTATGCTCATCATGTACATGTCCATAAATTAATAATTGCTAGGTGGCAAGCCCAATTAGCTCCTTTTGATTTTGAGATATTAAAACAAAGAGGAATTTCTAATTGTCTTCATGATTTCTTATCCAGGGAATACTTACAGTCATGAATGCATATATAGATTTCTTTGATGACCAAACTTTTTATTCTATTCTGCAAGCATTATCACTCTTATGCGAAAATTTGAAGGAAGAGATTCTTCAGAAAATTATAGTCAGCATCATTGATGATGATCACATAGGATCTCCTAATAATGATCTCAATATGTGGGAAGGTCCATATGACGATGACAATTATTGGTCTGACTAATAAACTTTGTTATTATTGCAGCATGAGGTAAATGTTGAAAGAAAATTTCTTATGGGGGAGAGAGTTTTAATGCCCCTATTATTAATTAATGCATTTACTTTCAAAAAAATATCCCCTTGAGAAAAAACCAACCCTTACTTCACAACTTTTTGACATAAATTTGTGTCATTAAAGAAATTGATTTTCTTGAATAGTCAGAAGGAATGAGGGAGGGGTTGTCTTAGTGAAATTTTTGTTTTGTAGTTATATATATTAAACAAGGCTTAATAGTGAGTATTATATGTGGACAAAATAGATAAGGAATGGAAAAAGGGGACTTGTGTAGAAACCTTATTGGACCTTTTTCACTTAATACTCTTTTGACATAAAATATGTTTTCCTTCAAGGCAAGTCAGTTTTATGGACCTTATTAGACCTTATAAACTTTCTTCTATCCTTAGTTTTCAAGAACATACACAAGAAAATGATTCCCATGGAGAAACGTTGAGAAATTTCCTATGTTTTTGGTAAGAGGTCGAAATCTGTCTTTAAATTGCATAGTTGTGTAGTAATTATGAAAAATCTCATTGTATATAGTTGTGTTTTTAGTGTGTAAATATGTTTTGGAAAGTTAATTCACATACCTACAATTTTGTGTTTATGTAAAAATCTAAATTTGCTTGTATGGTATCAAAAGAAGGTGTCGAATACAGTGAAACTTTTGACCAGTTTTCTATCGGAGAAGCCTTCTATGTGCGGTTGTTAGTAATTTAATCAGATCTTCATGTGTGAGTTATATTTTCTGATGATTCTTGGTTTACTCCAATACATATATCTACAACTCTTATTCTTATGTTGGAACCTAATTTGGTAGTTATGGATTCAAAACAATGGACATAAGTTAGGACAAGTTCTATCCAGGTTTGACATAGAAATCCCTGGGGGTGTGCTATTAGGGTTTTGATTATAAATACTTTTACAAAGGGTGTTTTGAAGTGATTCTTGACAGTTTGCAACCTATATTCATATACCTACAGTTTTTATGTAGATTGGAAAGACTAGTTTGTTTATTTACCAATCCGAAATTGTGTTGCATTGCAAGGCAGTAAAACTACCGAGAAGAGCCTAGAGCCTAATTTGTAAAAATAAGACATACTTTTTGCATTTCTCTTGTTAGTTGCTACCTGTTAAAAGTATTGAATGTTAAATAAGCATGTAAATGAGTATTACGGTGCTTGCACTCTTGTACAATCTTAAGGAAGTTGATTGAAAACAAAAACGAAGGTCATATTGATTCATAACTTGAAATTGGTAGGGTCAGTTGCATGCTAAAAGTTTTCAGGTTTGTGTAAAAACTTGTTCTTGTGCCTTTATCACCTGCTGGTACATATCAATGTTATCTTGGTATCTCAGCTACGTTCTTGTCATTTTATTTGGTTGTGTTGATATATTTTGGAACTCGCAAGGAACTTGTTTAATTCACCCATTTGTATGAATTGCCTGATCACTTGACATCATTGTGTACTTTGTCCTTCTTGTGGCTGTGACTTTGTCACCATTGGCGTGCCTCTTGTTCGGATCAATTGTAATCTTAATTGTGGATTTTTGGTTCACCTCAAGGATGGAAGCAATCCATTTTATGCAGGAACTGGGAAACCACTCTTAATATGTTTTTTGGTTCTCTTGAAAATTAAGCCTCCACCCTTCTTGATACAGGGCTTCGGTCCTTCTTGATACTGGACTTCGGTCCTTCTTGATACTCCATTATGTTTGGTGTGACAGTATGACATACATATTGGGCGAAACTTAGCATTTAAATGTCTTTTAAAAATTATTCCAAGAACTCTTGACACTTAGATGTTTAAATATCTCACTTGATGCTATTGATATATTTGCTTACTGGTTTATTTACTATATTCCAATTGTGTTGCTCTCGATTTAACAATGATAAATTGAAAAATATAAAGGGTTCTACTTTTAGCTTTTGCACCACTAAGCTTCACGCTTAGCCATAGTTGTTTCTATTGTATGAGCTTACTGAGTTGATGCTTGAGGATGACCATGGAAGATGATTTTTTGGGAACTTTACACGAGAACACATTTGCATCTAGATATATAGATGTGCTGTCAAAAAAACAACACATTTGATGCCTAAAAAAAGGAATTTTGTGAGTTCTTAATGCGACTTTTATGGTTTTTATGTGTTTTTGTGTTTTTCTTGCAGAGAAGTTAGTTGGCATGATTTTGAAAAAAAGTTGCAGATTTTGTCGAAGCTTAGAACATACAAGCACACTTATGAGTCGTAGCCCATGCTATGAGTCATTGGGTGTGTCGTAGCAAGAATCAGAGATCAAAAATTCAAAAATCTGCTAAGTGAAGATCACCCCTGCAAGGCCATCCTACGAGTCGTAACATTCACTACGACTCATATAGGTGGACTCGTAGCAGGAATCAGAGAGGCAAAATGTTGGATCAAAAACTGAAGACCAAGACTACAATAGGAACATATGAGTCGTAGCACAAGCAACGACTCGTACCTATGAGTACCAGTTTATTCTAAGGTGTCAAGAACCTGATACGAGACCATGACTATGACTCGTAGGTCATCCTATGAGTTGTACCTGCGAGACTTATCAGCTGTCAGCTATCTTTTTTATATAAGTTCTAAGGTTATTTTGTAAAACTATATATAGTTTAAGTTAGGATTTTAGAAAGGAGTTCAACCAAGAGATATTTTACAATCATTGTGTGAATTTTTTCTTAGTTTTTTAGATTAATTTATTATTCTCTCTATGGAAATCCATTTTTGGGGATATCAGATCTTGTCTTGTACTCATTGTTGATCAATCAAGCTTTTGGGTTTGCAACTTGTGGTGCCTACACTATGCATTATTGTTGGTAAAACTCTGATTTATTTCTTGTAAGTGCATTTTTGCTTGTTTTGCCTTAGCTATGAGTAGCTAAGCACCCACAACTTGGGGTTGTGGGAACCATGGATAGTTGACTTGAGATAACCTAGGTTTATTACATTTCTATGATTGGAGTTTTGCATGTATTGTCTATTTCCCTTCATTATGATTGTTGTTTGGTGGTGGTTAACACCAAACCCCGCCTACTATCATGATCCCGACCAAGATAGTGACAAATAGTAAATGGGAAGTTGATGATAGGATCCGATCGATGTATTCTCATCTAATCAACCAAACCTGACCAAGGGGAGTTTGACTGGGACAATTGGTAATGGTTAGTTGGCACACCATGGTTGTCGACCAAGCGCCATGGTGAAATTCGACCTTCACCTTCACAAGAGGGCTGGAAGAACCTAAGTTATCATCCTGTATGTTAATCTTTAATTGTAGTTATGTTACCTAGGGTAGTCAAGTTAACAAACTATGGGGAACAAAATTCCCATGTTGTCCCTAAAATTGAGTGTTTTACCTCATAGTAGTATAGTCGTAATTTTACTTTTGTTTTTGAATCACAAAAAAAAACCCATTTAGAGATTTTAGTTATTGATGCTTGAAATGATTAGTAGTGAAGTCTTGTAGTCAAGCCCTATATTCCATGTGGATTCGACTCTAACCTTCGGTTAGATTAATTGCTGACAACAACCGCTTTCTTATTAGAGCAAGAACATCACTTGTCAAAAATTATGGTGCTGTTGTCGGAGAATACGGCTAGGTTTTGATTTGATTTCACTATTAGTTACTTCTAGTGTTGATTTCGTAACTCTCCTACATTTTACTTTTTCTGTTTGTTTTTGTTAGTCGATTTCAGGTTCACGTTGACTGGTAGTATGACTGAAAAAAGTTCTACATTGCAAACGACTTGTTGGAAACTTTGCAGAGGCGCGCTCTATTTTTTGGGCAAGAGTCCAAAGATCCCTAAATCCATCTATAAAATTTCACTCAAACGTTGAGGGGGTCCTTGGGACAAGACATCCTGCTTGGGAGGCCATGGCTCTTCAGGTTTTCTCCATGTCTCTCCTGAGTGAAGCTGCAGAATGGTGGTCAATTCTCCCATACAATGTTTTCTCTAACTGGGGAAGTATAGAGAGTATTCCTCATGAACTTCTATAATGAGTCCAACAAGCAAAAGCTACAGAACAACATTTGCAATTTCAAAAGAATGCCAAGAGTACCTTTAGTAGTGGCTTTTGAAAGGTTCAAGCAGTGCTGGGTAGCAAATCAGAACCATGGTCTGACTAATGATGAATTGGGGGCTAGCTTCTACCGAGCATTAACTTCTGAGCAACAAGGGCAGGCTGACGCATTATTTGGAGGGGACTGTTGGGAGTTCATGAGATGACCATTTAATAAGATCACTGAGAGTATGGACAAGCTATCTGCAGTTGCCCAAGTCTATCAACCCCTTCAAGGACAAGCTGGATCATCCACTAGTACATCTATGGGAGCCTCGAGTAAACCCAAAAGCAAAAAATATTGCACATTAGACGAGGTTACCATACCAGAATTATTTCACTGATAAACTAAACAGGATTGAGCATATGCTTGAACAAGTTCTGATCAAGGTGAATGAGCAAGATAACATTGTCCAGGAGATAAAGTTTGATGTCCTCAAATGTAACTACAAAGTTGAACAACAAACTATATCAATGCAAAGTCTTCGTGATAGGATGGAGCAGCTTGTTGAGCAACTAGATGGAGTGCAAGATGAATAAAGGAAGAGTAGAAGGAGCAGTAATGGAACTCAAGGAGAAGTCTGAGTATCCTAGATAGCATAGTCGATCCATGACGTTAAACAAGGCGCTTCTTGGGAGGCAACCCAAGCATATTTTGTGTTTACATTTATCTTAAGACATTTTTCATCTGTGTAGCCTGTTTAGTGATAGTTAATATTCTTGAGACTGCTAAGACTTTGAACTAGTTGTGTCAACTTGCGTTACAATGGATCTTAAGTATTTGGATGCAGGAACAAAACAGGAACTGAATAGTGGAGAAATTCATGCTTAAAACATCATATACGAGCAAGGCTATGAGTCGTAGTCATCACCATAGCTCATAGTCATGTTCGTAGAAGGAAACAATAAGTCTCAGAAGTAGGCATTTGCACTATGAGCCAACTTTATGATTCGTAGGATCCTCTACGAGTCATAAACGGGGTTCATAGTATCACGGTATGTAATCAAAATTTCCCAAATATTGGATTTTCTACAAGACCGGGACCTACAATTCATATGATGCCCTACGACTCATAGTCGGGGTCTCGTAAAACTAATATGTAGAATTTTAAAAGGTGTCGTTTGAATATTAAAAGACTAATGTCTTTTGGCTCTTCATGTCCCTTCACGTAGCGTTTCATTTCACTTTATAACACCCCCTATCATCCCCTTTCACTATTTCATTCATCTCGTAGATTATTCACCCACTAACATTCCCTAGCAAGTGAATTTTGTACCAAGAACTTGGCTTGCTTTCTTGTCTTCTCATCATTCATTCATCCATTCATCTGGTAAGTTCTCGTGGTTAATTTTGGTTTATATCTGAAACAGTCTTGTCCTATGGATGTTTGAATGAATGCCTTATGATCATGATTAGCAAAACCATGTGATGGTGATTGTGGAAGTGGGAAAACCATGTTGCATAACTGTCTATGTCCCTGTAATAGGTTGAATCTTGAATTCTACCATTGTTGGGTCACCTTGATTTCTGATATTATGGTCATGTGCTTTGTTGCGTATTTTATGGGTCATTATCTTATTTAAATTATGTGGGGTTGAAATTGTTGGGTTGGGGGTGTTATAGTTCTTTTATGGTAAATTACGCATGTGTATCCCCTTAAATGCGTATTGATCTTTTTACTAGTAGAAGTACTTTGATAAGATAAAGGAAAATTCAAGCTTTGTGTTGAGATGATTGTTAATGAAGAGTGTTTAGGTTTGATGTTGTGTCGCCCATGCTTTTGTTTTTGTAACCCCTAATGCTTTCTGGTTAGTTGTTGGTCTTTGTGGAAGGGTTGGAGGCCTCCTGGGTGCTCTTTATTTTCTACTACGAGGACCCACTACGAGTCGTAGGTCACCCTACGGGTCATAGTGGCCCTTTCTAGTAGGCAACAGTCACCTAGGACGCCTTAACATTTTCCATGTGAGACTCACCTATGACTTGTAGCACTTTTTACGAGTCGTAGTGGTGGTTTCGTGGCCTTGATCTGAACTCTCAAAATGTCTTTGAAATTAGACACAAGCTCAGCCTACGACTCGTAGGACACCCTACATTTCATAGCTAATTCTAGAATTGCATTTCCCATAGATACCTTGGCACTATGAAGCTACCATACGACTCGTAGATCACCCTACGAGTTGTACCTCCACCTCATATCTGCAACCCTACACCTGGTTCAGTCATTTTACTTAAGAAATTTTATTGTTTTGATGTTTGATTTTTTTATGTGTATCTTGTTGGTACAAAACGTCATGGGAATTATGCTTTCGTTTGTGATGGTTTTGCAGAGATAATGTCTCCAAGAGGACGAAGAGTTATTTCCCCAACCATAGGACACAACCTAAGGGATGAAACATCTGATGAAGATAAATATGGTGAGGAGATGAACATGCAACTTGACCCCAAAGCCAACATACATTTAACCAGATCACAAATAAGGATTCCAATGGAAGTAGTTAGCCCCTCCCAGTCTGAAGAGAAGGGTGACGAGGAAGGGTCCGATGATGCCTCACTTTCTGAGTCTCGTTCCCTTGAGGTGTGTCAAGCTCAGTATGAGCATACTACTCCCCCCGGCTAGCCAATTCTACCTACACTATCACCTCCACAGACCCCTAAAACATGAGATGGTGTGTCCCAGGGATGAAAGAGATTTATGAAAAGGAAATGGAGTTGAAAAGCCAAGGGAGGCCAGTGAGGAGATTTCACGAGGAAGTTAGGCTGAAAGATTTAGGACTAAGCAGTGTACCAGGGTTAGAGGCTGAAATTGAGCGGCATGGGCTTGGTTGGTTGTCACAGGCACTGGGGAAGTATGCCCTGTATGTAGTTAGGGAGTTTTATGCCTCCTACTATGTTGCTATTCGCAGAGATTTGCCAAGGCTCAAGAAGCCCACTGAGTAGCCATGATTGAGTGATTCCTAGTTAGAGGGGAGGTTTTTGATATCTCATAAGTGCAATTCGGCCCAAACTACAGAGTTCCACATTCCACTGCAGAGTATGATCATAGAATTGCAGAAATGAGAAAGGCAGTGAATCATAAGGATGTTGGGCTGAGAGCAGAATTGCTTCGGTAGATAGCAAGTCAAATTTGTGAGGAAGGTGTCGAGCCAACATGGGTTCCGAACCAAATGGAGCATATTTTGAAGGCCCATCTCTCATTTAGGGAAAAATTTTAGTGGTCCATTATTCACTGGCACATCAAACCCACTTTCACGGATAATGTGATCACATTGGAGAGAGTTGTATTGTTCGCTAGCATTTTGGCGGGGTACGAAATTGACTGGGCTCGGGTTATGGCAGAACAGATACATGAGTCAGCAGTCTGCACTCAACAGGCATTGCCATTTCCCATTATGATACACAAGTTATGCAAGGCGTCAGGGGTGTCGGTCTCTCTCTTCTTGGACCCTCATGTAGAGGCCACACGCACCATGGATCCCAATATAATAAAGGCTAACGAGAACCAGATGACCTTACCATTAGCAACTCCTCCGATCCCAGATCTATTCCCAATAGAGCCTCTGACTTAGAGTGCACCCCCAGCTACTATCGGTACTACTTCAGTTGCTGCAGAGCCTATAGAAGCTGTGTAGATCGAGTCTACACCATCCTCCAGTACTCCAGCACCTGTAGAAGCTTCATTACAGGTTGATCCTCTTACTTCTTTTGCTGCTTTTCAGGCTTTATTATGCAGGGTGGCCACGAGGGAGTCTAGAATACAAGCTCTATCTGCACGGGTCAAACCTTGGGTTGACTAGATAGTATGAGACTCCGAAAAGAGGATGAAGACATTCACTCGATCATTGGTAGATAAGAGAGTCAAAGCGATGATGCTCGAGTTGATGAATTTGAGGTGAAGGTCTAGCGAAGACTTGAGGGAGCTTGGCCTGCTGACACGAGCATTGTGACTAAGGAGTTGGCCAAGTTTAAAGCCAAATTATTACAGATGTTGTTAGCTCTTGTTGAAGCCCCAAAGGTGGCACTGGTGGAAAACGAGGCATTTGAGTGGCTAGCCGACCATCCAGACATCCATGCGAAGAGGACCCTAGTGCAAGATGACCTAGAGCCAACCCAGAAAAGGCTGAGACTGGAAGAAGAGCCCATACCAAAGGAGGTGGTGCAGGATTTGCTACTGATGGAAGCTATTTAGAAAGATCATGAACAGTACACCCCACATGGAGAGAGTAGCTCAGGTGCATCTGGGTCCCAGATTTCTAAGGAGGAGAATATGACAAAAGACCCTGCTGACCAGCCAGAGACAGGTGCTTGATGCACAATGATGTTTGACCCTTTTTACCCCAGTTCTTACATTTTCATTATGGATATTTTTTCCTGCTGTTAGACAATTTTTATCTTTATGTTGGTTTTGGATACTAGCTTTTAAATGTTAGTTTTTGATGTATATATATCTATATTATGTTTGCATATATCCATATTTTAAGTGTTTTACTTTGATGACAAAGTGTCCTATTTTAGTGGGTGTGAGAAGTTATGGATTAAGGTGAAGTCAGAGTAGCCTCAAGTCCATAACTTCTCCTATTTTTGATCCCAAGGTTTTCTTGTCGTGCTTATTTTTCCTTGTGGATGTTTACTTTTCTGTTGAAGCGACATGTTTAGGTAGTGTAGATAATTTGTAAATTCATAATAGTGTTATCTATTGGCATATACATACTTTTTAGATGTGTTTTTAAAAGTTTTGATGAAAAATTGGGTACCCTCAAAATTTTTGAGGTTGTGATTATTGATGCATTCATACATTTTTAAGTATATGGCAATGTTTGTTTTGATATTGTGAAGGTAAGTTGAGACTGAAAGCATGACCTATGAGTCTATACTTGATTGTGGATGCAATGCCATGTGTGTTATGAGCTTATGTTGTTGTATTCATGCATCCTATATGGACCTAGAACTTGTCTCATTACTCTAAGATTGGTTTGGTTGATGTGGTGGATATGGAAAGGATCTTAGGCCCTTGTTCTTTGAGTGAAACCACCTTTAGCCTAAATGACCCACCAAAATGAATGACTGAATCCCTTGTTCCAAATTTTTGAGCTTCTCATGTACTCCTGCTTTCTTGACACTCGGCTGACGTAACCTTGCTTGATGAAATACCTTGATATTGGCCTTGGTCTATCCTTGAACATGTGAACCTTGATTGAGGCCAAAGGCCTAAGTTGAAGGTAGCTGCAGTTGGTGGCCCTGGTTTGAGGCGTAGATATTGTGCACTTCACCTGAGGCTAAAATCCTAAGTTGAGGGTGGCCCTTCTTATGGTAAAGTAATAATAATAAGGTTGGTAGTTGGGAAATCAAGAAAAAAATGCAAAAGCATGAACCAAGTGAAAAGAAAAAAGAAAAGAAAAGTGTCTTGAGTTGAGAAAAAGTAGCAAAATGAGTTTGAAATCGAGGTACAACTTAAAAAGAGAAAGAAAGCACTCGAGAAAAGTTTAAAACAGGAGAATAAGGGTGGATTAATTAAAAGGATTGGATTAGGAAAGCAAAACGTATTGGTAAACATGGTTCAAGGATAGCTTTTAGTCACTACTTGCCCAAAATACCATACCAGAGCACACAGAACCTATATTACAAGCCTATAAGTCCTAAAGTGATCCCACTCCACTTTATCACCAAGCCAGAAGATGAGTATAGAGCTAAGCCTGTGGTGTTAGTCAGTATGCATTGAATTTCAATTATGAGAGTGAGAATGCTTCCTCAGTCCCTAAGTTCTAAATGCTTTTGAGTGAGTATGAGGGACTTCTTTCCAATGAGGGCATTTGGACTACTTGACTAGCATGAGACTATACCAGTGATTGTGGATGGTTGATGCTCCTTAGCTTGTCATAGTTAGATTGCCAAGTAACTCATTATGTTCTTGTTTACTTAATAATTTTGCAATCTTGTTTGAAAAATAGTATTTGCGTACCTAAATCAAAGGAGTTTTTATATATGCCATTAGTATAGCTGCTATGTATTTCTCTTTGTCTGCGTAGATCGAGTCGTCGCTTGAGGACAAGAAACGATTCTAACTTGAGGGTGTTGATGTGCTATAAAAATACTGCACATTTGATACCTAAAACAAGGGATTTCATGAGTTCTTAATGAGAATTTTTATGGTTTTTATGTGTTTATGTGTTTTTCTTGCAGAAAAGTTAGGTTGGCATGATTTTGAAGAAACATTGCAGATTTTGCTGAAGCTTCGGACATACGAGCACACTTACGAGTCGCTGCCCAAGCTACGAGTCGTAGGGGGTGTCGTAGCAAGAATCATAGACCAAAAATTCATAAATCTACTAAGTGGAGGTCACCACTATGAGGCCATTCTATGAGTTGTAAGTTTCACTACGACTTGTATAGGTGGACTCGTAGCAGGAATCAGAGATCCAAAATGTTGGACCAAAAACTATAGACTAAGACTACGAGAGGAACATACGAGTCGTATCTCAACCAATGACTCATACCTATGGGTCATACCAGTTTAGTCCAAGATGCCAAGAAACCAATACGAGACCTCGACTACGACTTGTAGCTCATCCTACGAGTCGTACCTACGAGACTTATTAGCTGCCAGCTGTCAGCTCTCTTTTCTGTATAAGTTCTAGGGTTATTTTGTAAATACTATATATTGTTTAAGTTAGCGTTTTAGAAAGGAGTTCAACCAGGAGACATTTTACAATCATCTTTTGAATATTTTCTTAGTTTTTAGATTAGTTTATTGTTCTCACTTGGGAAACCCATTTTTGGGGATTGCAAATCTTGCCTTGTACTCATTCTTGATGAATCAAGCTTTTGGGTTTTCAACTTGTGGTGGATACACTCTTTATTGTTATTGGTAAAACTCTCTCATTTATGTCTTGTATGTGCATTTTTGCTTGTTTTTCCTTATCCATGAGTAGCTAAGCACCCACAACTTGGGGATGTGGGAACCATGTGTAGTTGACTTGTGATAACCTAGGTTTATTGCATTGCTATGATTGGGGTTTTGCATGAATTGTCTATTTCCCTTTATTATGATTGTTGTTTGGTGGTGGCCAACACCAAACCCCGCCTACTATCATGATCCCGACCAAGGTAGTGACGAATAGGAAAAGGGAAGTGGATGATAGGATTCGAACGATGTCTTCTCATCTAATCAACCGAACCTAACCAAGGAGAGGTTGACTGGGACAATTGGTAACGGTTAGTTAGCACACCATGGTTGCCGACCAAGTGTTATGGTGAAATTTGCCCTTTACCTTCACAAGAGGGCTGGAAGAACCTAAGTTACCATCTTGCAAGCTAATCTTCAATTGTGGTTATGTTACCTAGGGTAGTCGAGTCAATGAACCATGGGGAACACAATTCTCAAGTTGTCCCTATAATTGAGTATTTTCCCGCATAGTAGTATAGTCGTAATTTTACTTTTATTTTTGAATCATAACCCCCTCCCCCATTTAGAGATTTTAGTTATTGATGCTTGAAATGATTAGTAGTGAAGTCTTGTAGTCAAGCGTTGTATTTCCAGTGGATTCGACCCTAACATTCAGTCAGGTTAATTGCTAACAACGATTGCTTTCTTGTTGGAGCATGAACATCAGATGTCAAATATATATCGTAGTAGTTTGGGACAAGTACATGATTTTCTTGTTTTATGTGTATGTATAAACTTGAAAGGCATACGTAAATTATGAAACCATGGATTATAACTTTTTAGCTTGTCTAGTTAAATTGGAGCTGGCGAGCATGTTTTCAATGTCATATTAACCGTTATTTTGAGGTGACTATGTAAAATGGAGTTTTCAACGGGTAGTACAATAATATGAGTAATGTATCAAGATTGTGTAAGATAGTGGTTAAAATTATTGTGCGAGATACTTACGCTTTAAACTTGAACTAGAAATCGACTTGATGACCTTTAGAACAAGATACTATACTTTTAACTATTTGTATTCATTAATTAGTTGTGATTATTTGGCACGTATTAAATTCTTTGTATGTTAGCAAGTGTTATGTAGACCTAAAATGTTTCCACAAAAATGGCTTTGTTGGGTCCGGATCTGGTTATGGATTCTATGGTGAAGGTAAGGTTTATTAGGGAAAGGTTGGAGATAGTCCATGTCATCAAAAGTCTTATGTCGAAGTGAGAAGAAGAGAGCTTGAATTCAAAGTTAGTGATTGGGGCTAATTGAAGGTTTCTCTCATGAAAGGTGTGGTTTGCGCCGGTGAAGAGGGAATTGTATTTATGGTTTGTGAGTCTTCATGGGATGTTGAGGAAGGTTAGTGAGGTGGAATACAAATGGTAATTGCCTTTAGATAAGGATATGGTTCGTCCGGTTCTTCATGGTTCTATGGTTGAGGAGGTGTGTTGGTGATTCAAGTATCATAGGACTCTTGAGGTTGTGGACGATGTGGAGGACGAGTTGACTTATGAGAAGGTCCATTGGAAAGTAGGGTAGATATGAGTAAAGGTTGATTTGTAAGGGTGTAGTGTTCGTCAAAGCCCATTAGAAGAATCGCCAAGCCGGAAGTGTCTCTCGGGGAGCCGGAACGAGCATGGTGGAGCAATATTCGTACCTCTTTCATTCTATTCAAGCTGATGGAACATCAATTCCTTTTATGGTTCCAAGTCTTATGATTCAGCCCCTAAGTAATTTTCATGCATTCATGTTTATATTGAAAGGGTTCATGGTGATTATACACCTATGTTGAGATTTTTAAGATGGTGTTTTAAGTGTGTTGTTGCATTCTTGTTGGGGCTGATTTGTTCATGATTACTCTTCTCATATACATTTTTTGACATTCGGGGACAAATGTTCCCAAGGGAGAGATATTGAAACCACCGCAAAAGTGCCTGCAAATGTGTCTCGGAAGTGCTCAGAATCGTAAATTTTCATATATCTCAAAATGCATACATGATATCAAAAATCCAACTTCAGATTCTTGTTCAAGGGGTCAAATTTAGGGGGATGAAGAAGATCTAACCCCGATTTTAGAGCAACTATAGTGCATTTCATAATTTCAAAGTGAGCACGAAAATAGTGGGCCTGCACGTTTGTGGCACGGCGCGCCCTAGTGTTAAAATGTGCTAGTTTTTAATCTCGGTCTAAGACCTTTAAGTCTTGAGCCTAAGTGTTCCCATACGTGAAAATACTTATACTTAGCTATTTGTCACCCTCATATCATTCAAAAACATTCCCCAATACTCACCCAGACCCTCAACTTATATTTCTCTCAGAACTCAACTCTCAAAACCCTCTCTGGATCTAAGGATTTCCTCTCAATCTTCAATTCTCCATCTCCACCCCTCATCATGTTATCTCCAAAGCTAAGGTATCTGGGTTTCTTTCATGGGTTGCTTTCACCCATGATACCCAAGCTCTATTTACTCAAAATTGCACGATTTAAAGTAGATTTATTCATGGGTCGTATTCATTAAGAAATTTACTACACACTATATTGGGGTTTATGAATTTTTGACTATTTTTGCAGGTTTTAAGCTATGAATTCAAGATGTATTGTAAGATTTAATGAAGGGTTTTCATGTATATTATTTGAAAGTGTTACCAAGTATCTATTGAAGGCTTTACACTGATTTTTCTAGCATGATTTCACTCTTGAATTGCATGGTTTTACACTAGCATTACACACCCTCTAAGTGTTTGATAAAATGCTCGGTTATGGATTCTTAAGGTATTGAAGGTCAAATGCATGTCTTATAAGTTGCATGAAATGATTATGAAAGTAATGTATGCATATGATGACTATATGATGATGGAAGTAATGTGTGAATATGATGATTACATGATGATGAGAAGAATGTATGGCTAAGATGACTATATATTGATTGTAGGAATGTATCTACGTATATATGATATTATTTTTATAGTGTTGGGGATGACAAAGCCTATCTTGGGGAGTTGTAGGCCCGGGTAACCTATTGAGGGATTGGTACCTCGATCACCTAGCTCAAAGGGTGGTAGGCCCGGGTAACCTTGTTGGGGGTTGGTACCCATCAACCTTGATGGGGGGTTTGTACTCTGTCAACCATGATGGGGTTTGTACTCCGTCAACATCAGTGGGGGGTTTGTACTCTATCAACCTCATAAAGGGGTTTGTACCTTATGCGCCAATCTAACGGGGTGGTAGGCCTTGACTTTCACTATAATGGTCACTCCTTACACTCGTATTATGTTCGACATAAACATGACTTTACTTCAAGCATCATTATATAGGTCATATTGTTAGTATGCTATCTATTGCTTATGATTATGCATTTTGCCTATGAAGTCTGTCTCTTGTTGTGTTGCATCCTACATACTTAGTACATTCAAACATACTGACGCATACTCTATGCCTACATGATATTACCATGTAGGAATCGAAGCTGCCATTGATTCTCCTCGTGGCTACAGAGATTGTTCAAGTTAGCTTATGGTGAGTCCTCAAGTCCGTGGATAATATCTATCTTCCCTCAAGCTTATGCTTAGACTATGTCTTGCATGTTTGTTATTAACATGAGGGTGAGCCCGGTTGCTTGTCTTGGACCCACTCTTATTTATGTAGTAGAGGTGTTGTTGGACATGATATATACATATGATATGAGCCTTGACTCTCTTGTTTCTTGGTGTTTTGACCTGGAAGTCTACCCTTTAATCTCAATCCCCTTATTTATGCTTATACCTATTGTCATTTTAAATGCTTCCACGACCAAGGATGTGTAATGATATACTATGAGGCTTGTTTGGGGTTCTTTCGGGTTCCCCACTCGCTAGTCACGTCTACGCCCTAGGCTTCGGTCGTGATAAAATGAACATGAATGATGATATGGGGAAGAGAAGAGAATCCACCCCCGAGGGATGATAGGCCACAACCTAGGGATTTCGACGAGAACGCTTATGGTTGGAACCAATATCACTTGAACCCTATGGACATCGATGTTACTGGTGCTATAGCGTTGCCTCCATTATCGGCAGATGCTAAGTTCTAAGTGTTAAGTAGATTACTTTAAATGCTCCAAAACCATGGGTTGTTCACAGGGCTACCTTCAGAGGATCCCCATCGTCATTTCCACAATGTTGTCTTCGTCTGCAAGAGTGTCATGGGATACTAAATCTTTCTCTTGATGTTGTTGGTATGTGAGTGCGTCCATTGTCACTAACTAGTAATGCATCTCTGTGGTTGTCTGAGCTTCCTCTGGGTACAATAACAAGTTGGACAGAGCTTCAAAGAGTGTTTCTAGAGAGATATTTCCCATGGTCAAAGAAGCTTAAGCTCAAAGATCAAATAAACAATTTTGAGTAATTGTCAGGTGACTCTATTAGTACTACATGAGAGAGATTCACCAAATGCTTAAGGATGATTCCTGAACATATGATTGTTGATGATTCCTTAGTTGGGATTTCTATTGGGCGCTTGATGAGAATAGTCAAGCTTGCGCCGACACAATCATGGAAGGCATGTTTCTTGACCAACTTTTGCATTTATAGCCACAAAGATGAAGCAAGTGGTTAATACCAATAGGGCACGGTATCAAAGAGAGTGAGGTGCAATGTGTGTGGTCAACACCAACAATGATCAAGCTAAGGTCAACAAGGAGATCGTGAAGCAACTTAATCAACTTCGCACGAGTATGGACTTGGTCTTAAAGAAAAACCAAGCAAGTGTCCAAGCGGTCACCCACCAACCTCCTAAGGCTCCCATATATGAAGATCCATTCTTTAATGAAGATGCTTGTTTCGTGAGTAATCAAGCGGCGGGGTTCCGAAACATCCCCCAAGGGTCCAATGCGGACTACTGGAGGTAAGGCTCTGAGAATCAAGGTCGGAACTACAACCCTGATGGTGCTTATAGAGACAACTGAGATGGCTACTATGAAAGATAGAGAGTGTCATATGCCGAAAGGGGTGGAAGAGATGGCTATAGGAACGGTCCTTATGTGCCGTCCCACAACTGTGATGCTGTGCTAAGTACTTCTAGGCTTGACGAGATGTTTGACAAGTTGCTGAAAAGAGCCGACCAGCAAGATGAGACCTTGAAAGAAATGAAGTGGGACGTTTCAAGTATAAACCAAAACATAGAGTTTCACTCTGTGGTGATTAAACAACTAGAACAACAATTTGGGCAAGTTTCTTCGCAATTGAACCAACACTAAAAGGGTACCTTACCAAGCAATGCAGTTCAAAATCCAAAGAATGATGGGCATTGTATGGCGGTCATGACTAGGAGGTTGTGAGAAGGGTATGAGTGGTGAAGTTGTGGTTGAGAGAGAAGGGTCAGAGAATGTTTGGATGCAAGGAAACGAAGTGAGAGAGCAAGAAAAGGCTAAGACGATTCCAAAACCTCCTTCTCCCTTTCCTTAAAAGGCTTAAGAAAAAAGAAGAGGAGGGAAAATTCAAGCACTTCATCTCGATGTTGAAGAAATTATCCATCAACATTCCCCTTCTAGAAGCTTTGGAGAAGATGCCCAGTATGCCAAATATATGAAGGATTTGGTGACAAAGAAGTGTACGTTGAGACAAAAGTTCTCACGAGAGCTCCAGCAATATAGTGTGATCATGACTAAATGTCTTATTCAAAAATGAGAGGACCCTGGTTCATTTACCATCCCTTGAACCATTGGTGATGTTAAATTCATAAGGGCATTGTGTGACTTAAGAGCAAGTATTAACCTAATGCCTCTAGTCGTGTTCAAAAAGCTTGGTCTTAGCACTCCCACTCCGACAAGAATGCAGTTTCTCATGGCGGATTGAACCGTCAAAAAGCCGAAAGAAATACTTTTTGATGTGCTTGTTAAGGTTGATAAATTCATTTTTCTCGCAGACTTTGTGATCCTTGATTATGAGGTTGATTTTGAGGTGCCCATTATTTTGGGAAGACCATTTCTGGCCATCGGGAGAGCCTTGGTGGATATGGATTCGGGTCAACTTTGGTTCAGGGTCAATAATGCAGAGCTCATGTTTGACATCCACCAATCAATGAAACACCCAGACGAGTTTAAGAGTGAAGTTTGGGCCCTTGAATATTCTTGATAATGCTTGATGATAAAGTCGAGCCACGACGTTAAACAAGGTGTTTCTTGGGAGGCAACCCAAGTATTTTTGATAATTTTTGGCTTGTTTTAAGTGTGTTTGGTTATTGAAATTTGTAGGTAGTAATGTGTTGTTTGTTTTAAAATTGTATAGACATTGGTTCAGTTGTGATGTTTTAAAGATAGCTATATTTTGAGGTTTGGTTTGCAGGTGGAATTTAAGAATCGAAGATGTGAGAAAAATTGCACTTGGAGCAGCCTCTACGAGAATGCCTATGAGTTATAGTAACTACTACGACTCGCAGTTATACCTCGTAGAGGGAAACAGTAAGGACTTAAAAGTTGACACATACACTACGAGCCAACCTTACGATTCGTAGGGTCGTCTACGAGTCTGGGGTTCGTAATGCCTAAGTATGGAATTGAATTTTTCTAAGTGTTAATATATACTACGAGACTAGTACCTATAAGCCATAGGAGTCCCTACGGCTCGTAGTCGAGGTCTTGTAGCCCCGATATGCAGCCTTTTAACTATTGACCCGATTTGATATTTAAGGGGTCAAAATTCACTTTGACCCCTAAAATTACATTCTTTGCCCTAATCAATCATGAATCACCTCACCCCTTTCGTCTTTCACTATTTCGATCACCGTTCCAGCTGTCTATGTCATTTTTCTGGCTAGTTTTTCGGTAAGTCTATTTTCTAGGGTTTCAACACCCTTTTTACCTCTTCATTGCATCTATGTGCTCAACCTTTCACTTGGTAAGCTTCTTGATTAATTTTGGTATGCTCTTGTGATATATTTCATTCTTGGAAGATGATTGTGTACTTAATTAAGTCTTGATGATTGTACCCATGTGATGATCCTTATGTGTATATATGAGAGATAGGGTATAGGTAATTGAAACCCTTAGTATAATTTGAATCTTTATGGGGACTGTGTTTGGGACTTTGTAGTGTTAGCATACAAATCATATGCGTCTAATGCATGATTATGTGTGATCAGTTTGTGCAATAGTGTTGGAGTTAGAATTTGAGGAATGTGGGTATGCTCTGAAGTGAAAATTCATGCTTAGATGTTTGAAAGTTTTATTGAGTTGTCCTTGAATGTCAATGGATTGTGGTGTTGTGATAAGTATGAATTTAGAAATGAATTTTTCATGGGCTCAACTTGAATGAAGTTTGGGATTAAGTTTTATTGTAGGGTGATGCGTGTTACAATTGACATGTTTCGTATTGTGTCAAAATCTTTTTACTTGGAATGCTGCATTGTTCTGAGATTATCATGTTTATCATTTGATTGAATTGTTCTTCAGTTCTTGTGGGAAAGTTGCAGGCATCCTAGGTGCCTTTTGTTCCCTGCTACGAGGACCCACTATGACTCGTACTTCAACCTGTGAGTCGTAGTGACCCCTCATAGCAGGCACCAGTCACCTGTGGTTCCTTAACATTTCTCATACGGGACCCATCTAAGACTCGTTGCATTATCTACGACTCATTGTGGGGTCTCGTAAGTCTGACTTAGGTTTCAAAAATGCCTCTGGAATGAGGTACGAGGCTAGACTATAACTCGTAGGCCGCCTTATGAGTTGTAACGTTGCATTTTTTTCATAGGCCTTGGAACTACGAGGCCAGAGTAGGACTCGTAGGTCGTCTCTTAAACCATAACTGTATCTCGTATCTTATTCTAGTTTGCATTTTTCTAATAGGCCTTGGAACTATGAGGCTAGAATACGACTCGTACGACACCCTATGAGTCGTACCTGCACCTCGTAGCTGCAGACATGCAACTGTATTAGTGACTTTTCTTTTGATTTCAATGTTTAAGTATTGCTATTTCTGGTTGCCCAATACTAAAGAAGAAATTAAATGAAGTACTCCAGATACAAAGTATGGAAAGGTGTATAGAAAGGCGGGATGCCCATGTCGTGTACGTGTTGGATGAACCAAGTCCTCATTGAATTTGATTTTTCCATTAGATGGGGCTCGCACATGTTCTGCAGTACCCCCTGTGAATACTCCTCCGGTATGAAAAGTTCTTAATGTTAATTGAGTACCCGATTCTCCAATCGATTGACCTGCAATAATACCTATGGTTTCCCCCAATTCAACCAGGTCGCCATGAGTAGGACTAGGGCCATAACATAATCGACAAATCCAAGATGTACTCCTACAAGTAAAGGGAGTTCGAGTAGAGATTGGTTATGCCCGAAAGGTTATGAATTGATTTACGAGTCCAATGCCAATGGCTTGGTTTCTAGTGCAAATACATCACGAACCCATGTATATATCATCCGCTAATACACGGACAATTAATGTTTGACTAAAAATCCTTTTCGGCGTTATCCCATTCTGAGGACTCACAGAAATACCCCAGGTGATTTTGTTATGTGATAACTGCTTAATCAAACATTTTGAGGCTCACATACTGATGTGTGGTTGTTTTTCAAGTATAATGCCTCCAAAGGATAAACGAGCGATCAAGACATTTCAAAGGAGGTTGGTTGACGAGTCCTCCGAGATTGAGCGATCCGAGGGGTCTGTAGAAGTACACCGAGTAAGAATAGACCCTGAGGAAAATATTCCTCAAACTAGATCCCATGAAACTCAGGCACCTATGGAAGTTAGCAGTTCCTCCCAGTCTGAAGAGGAGGAATAGGAGGGTGATGGAGATGATCTAGAAGTATTTTACTGCAGATGACTCTCACACATTTTGAGTTTGAGTCTGAGTCCTAGAGTGCCTCACAAACTCAGCAGGAGGAAGTACAGTCACAGCCCTCGGCTGACACCAGACACCAAATGGTGTGTTTTAGGGATGAAAGAGATCTATGATAAGGTGTTAAAGCCGAAAGGACAGGGCAAACCAGTCAGGAAGTTCCATGCGAAGTCCAGGTTGAACGACTCTGGATTGGACAAAGTACCAGGGTTAGATGCTGAGCTAGATAGACTCGGACTCCGATGGACTTCACAGTGATTTGGAAAATATTCCCCTTATTTGGTCCAAGAATTTTATACGGCATATTATGCTACTCTCTTCCGAGGCCTACCCAAGAATAAGAAGGCGATTAAGAATCCTAGATTACGAGTGGTTCTAGTTAGGGGTAGGAAAGTTGATATTTCTGAGGAGACAATCTAATGGGTTCAGTTCGAGCCCAACTACAGAGTGCCACATTCCACCGCAGAGTATGATAGAAAAATTTCAATGATACGAAATGCGGTGAATGAAAAGGATGTTGGTGTCAACACTGAGCTACTTTAGTAAATTGCCAGCCAGATATGCGAGGAAGGTTTTGAACCTACATGATCACAAACAACGATGATCCGATAGTGAAAGCCCACCTCTCTTTCTGGGCCTAGTTTTAGTGGTCTGTTATCCGTTGGCGTATCTGGCCTACTTTCATTGATAAGGTGATCACCCTGGAGCGAGCCATGCTATTAGCCAGCATCTTAGCTAGCTATGAGATTGATTGGGCCAAGATTATCTCTGAGAGTATACGAGTCATAGCCCAAGCAGCGACTCATACTAGTGGGTCATAACAGTCAAGTCCAAAGTACAAATTGCCTGATACGAGACCTATGTTATGACTCGTAGGTCACCCTACGAGTCGTACCTGTGCGACGTACTTGCTGCCAGTTGTTTTTGCTTAAATTTTAGGGTTAAATTGTAGATACTATAAATACCTTATATTAGGGTTTATGGGGATACCAGATTTGAATTTTGAGGCCACTTTTTGGATATTCTCTTTAGAATATTTCTAGGGTTTAGAGTAGATTTTTATATTTCAAATTGGAAAACCCATTTTTGGGGGATCGCAAGACACACATTGTATTCATTCTCCATTCATCAAAGCTTGTGGTTTGCAATTTGTGGTGCCTTTGTTCTTCATTTGCTTGGTAAAATTGTCAACTACGTCATTTATTTGCATTATTGTTCGTTTTTCCTTAGCTATGAGTAGCTAAGCACCCACAACTTGGGGTTGTGGGAACCATGGGTAGTTGACTTGAAATAACCTAGGTTTTGTACATTTCTATGATTGGGGTTTTGCATGTATTATTTATTTCCCTTGATTTTGATTGATGTTAGGTGGTGGCCAAGACCAAACTCCGCCTACTATCACGATCCCGATCAAGGTAGTGACAAATAGGAAAAGGGAAGTAAATAACAGGATTCTATTGATGTGTTCTAGTCTAATCAACCAAACCTGACCAAGGGGAGGTTGACTGGGACAATGCGTAACGGTTAGTTGGTACACCATGGTTGTCGACCAAGCACTATGGTGAAATTCGACCTTCACCTTCACCAGAGGGCTGGAAGAACCTAAGTTACTATCTTGCATGCGAATTCCCAATTAGAGTTATGTTGCCTAGGGTAATTGAGTCAGTGAACCATGGGGAACACAATTCCCGAGTTATCCCTAAATTTGAGTGTTTTCTCACATAGTCAGTATAGTGCTTATTTTTAGTTTTGTTCTTAAATCACAACTCCGTCCCCCCCTCCTCTGTTTAGAGATTTTAGTTATCGATGCTCGAAATGATTAATAGTAAATTCTTGATGTCTTTCTCGATGAGCTTCCCGGTGCTCCTCTAGAAAGGAAGATAGATTTTGGTATAGACCTCCTTCTCAATACTCAACCCATTTCTCTTACCTCTTATAATATGGCCTCGGCAGAGTTGAAGGAGTTGAAGGAGTAATTGAGGGATTTGTTGAAGAAGGGTTTTGTAAAGCCTAGTAAGTCACCTTGGGGTGCACCAGTGCTGTTTGTGAAGAAAAAGGATGGTTCTCTTAGAATGCGCATTGATTACCAGCAACTTAATAGAGTCACCATAAGAACAAATACCCTCTACCAAGGATTGATGACCTTTTTTATCAACTTCAAGGTGCTAGTCATTTTTCTAAGATTGATCTTTGGTCTAGGTATCACCAAGTGAAAGTGAGGGAGTGAGACATTCCCAAGACAACTTTCGGACTAGGTATGGACACTTTGAGTTCGTGGTTTATGTCTTTTGGGTTGACTAATGAACCAAATATATTTATAGATCTTATGAATAGAGTCTTTTAACCCTACCTCGACTTGTTTGTGGTGGTTTTATTGATGATATCTTAATTTACTCTCATAGTAAGGCGGAGAATGTGGATCACTTGAGGGTGGTGTTGCAAATCTTGATGGAGGAAAGGTTGTACACAAAATATAAGAAATGTGAGGTTTGTTTGAAAGAGGTTGTTTTTATAGGGCATATGGTGTCAGGTGATGGCATTAAGGTGGATCCTAAGAAAATGGAGGTGATTAGTAATTGGCCAAGACCTTTGACTCCATCGGACATTAGAAGTTTCTTGGGTCTAGCGGGTTATTACCGGAGGTTTGTGAATAGTTTCTCTGCTATTGCATCTCCTATGACTAAATTGACACAGAAGAAGGCGAAATTTGTATGGACCGATGAGTATGAAAAGAGTTTCCAAATTTTGAAAGATAAGCTTGTCTCCGCTCCTATCCTGGCTCTACCGAAGGGGTAAGAAGGATTTGTCGTCTATTGTGATGCCTCAAGAATTGGTTTGGGGTGTGTTTTGATGCAAAGTGGTAAGGTGATAGAATATGCCTCTAGAGAACTTAAGGTGCATGAGAAGAATTATCCCACCCTTGACCACCACAGCTTGACTCTCCCACTCAAGGACGGGTTCATTTGGAAATTGAAATTTGACCCTATGGGTTCTACCATCAATGGAAACATAGTGTGCATGCAACCAATCCATCCCAAGAATAGTATCAAAATCAACCATGTCTAACGCAACAAGATCACTAGGTAATATTTTATGCAAGATGCAAATAGGACAACTTTTATAAACTTTTGTAGCAACAATAGATGCACCAATAGGAGTAGACACCTCATATGACTCATGCAACAATTTAAGTTCAATATGGAACTTTTGGGCTACAAAGGGGGTAACAAAAGAAAGAGTGGCACCCGAATCAATCAATGCATACACATCAAAGTTAAAGATTTTCAACATACCGATAACAACATCGGTGACTTCATCAACCCCTTGCCTCCCATGCAAAGCATAGAATCGGTTGTGCCTTAGGGAACCATCTTGTCGGCCACCTCTTCCAAATGGGACTGTATTTAGCACCTTGTAGATGAACCTCCTTTCCCTTGTTGCAGTTTTGAGGGCAATCTATCGCCTTATGCCCCATTTCCCTACAACCATAACAAGCACCGGTATTTTACAAACATGGGCCACCATGACCCTTACCACACTTTGGACACAAATCAATAGAAATCATGAGTAACGTCCCCGGAAAGGAGGACTCACCAACAAGCTTGATAGAAGTCGTACTAGCCACGAGGAAAAGGAGGAGGATCAAGCGGTGCACCAGCTCCTACGTGGTGATATCATGTAGGCATAGAATATGCTTTAGTACATTTGGATGTGCTAAGTATGTAGGATGTAATGCAACAAGAGTTAGGCATTATAGGCAAAATGCACAATCATAAGCAATGAATAGCATACTAATATGGCATGTATGAATGATAGAGTACAATCTCCCATCAAGGTTAATAGTACCAACCCCAATAAGGTTACCAGGGCCTACCAGCCCCCAAGCTAGTGACCAAGGTACCAATCCCTCGATAGGTTACCCGGGCCTACAACCCCTCGAGCTAGCTAGGCTTGGTCATTCCCAATACTATATAGAGATAATATCATATATATACACTCCTTTCATCATCATATACATACATTCCTTTCAAATCATTATTTCATCATCGTTTCATCATCATTTCATCATCATATAGTCATTCAACTCATAAGACATACATTGGACCTTCAATTCCTTAAGAATCCATAACTGTACATTTTATCAAATACTTAGAGGGTGTGTAATGCTAGTGTAAAACTATGCAATTTAATAGTGAAATCATGCTAGAAAAATTAGTGTAAAGCCATCAATAGAAAGTTGGTAACACCCTCAAATAATATACATCAAGACCCTTCATCAATTCTCACCATAGACCTTAGATTCATAGCTCCAAACATAGTAAAACAGTCACAATTTCATAAACCCAACATACTGTGCAGTGAATTTCATATTGAATAAGACCCATGAATAAAACAACTTTAATCATACAATTTTGAGTAAAAAAGCTTGGGTCTCGGGTGAAAGGACCCCATGAAAGAAACTCACATACTTTAGCTTCGTAGATGAACTTGATAAAGATTAGAGATGGAGACTTAAAGCTTGAGAGAAAATCCTTAGATCTAGAGAGGGTTTTGAAACTTGAGTTTAGGAGTAAAATATTTGGTTAAGTGTTTGAATGAGTATTAGGAAATGTTTAGAATGATATGAGGGTGAAAAAATGGCTAAGTATAGGTATTTTCACGTTTGGGAATACTTAGGACCAAGATCTAAAAGTCTAGGACCGAAGTCAAAATTGAACAGAAAAATACACTAGTGTGCGCCCTTAGCGCGTCGCGCCAGGGGCGTGAAAAGCTCTCTGGAATTCATTTTTTGGAAAATTAAAACTGCTAATCATTTGCTCTTAAATCGGGGTTAGACCAATTTTCCACTCAAAATGAGCTCCTGAACAAGAATATGAAGTCAGATTTTCAATGATTTTCAATATCGTGCACGGATTTAGAGATATACAAAAATTATGATTCCAGATACTTCTGAGGCACATTTTTGGGAATTTTTTAGGGTCGTTACATAAAGACCATGGGTAGGTACCATGGTAAGGTTGGTGATTGGTTTTTCTTGAAGATATCATCCACGAAGGGCGTGGTATGGTTTGGGTAAATTGAGCCCAAGATTTGTGGGTCTTTAAAAGAGTTTTGAGAAGAATTGGTAAGGTTGCCTATGAGTTGGAGTTGCCCATGGAGATGGACATGGTACATCCGGTCTTCCATGTGTCCATGTTGATAAAGTGTGTGGGTGACCCAAGTGTTATAGTGCTCTTGGATATGTGGGTGTTGTAGAAGATAATTTAGCTTATGAGCAGGTCCCGGTTGAGATATTGGATAAACAAGTGAAGATATTGTGGAACAAAGATGTAGGTTCTGTCAAGGTCCTTTGGAGAAACCAACAAGTTGAAAGTGCCACATGAAAAGTCGAGACGGATATGAGAAAGTGATATCCACATCTCTTCCACTCTACTCAAGCCGAAGGTACTAATTTAAGTCCCCTATATAGTTCAAGTCTTAAGTTTCAGCCCTTATGTCATTTTGCATGCATTCATATTTATGTTGAGATGTTTATGGTGATTTTTGACATTCATGTTGAGATTTTTGAGGATGGTGTTTAAGTATATTTGTTGCATTCATGTTGGGCTGAAATCTTCACAATTACTTCTCTTATGTACGTTTCTTTGACACTCGGGGATGAATGTTCCCAAGAGGGAGATATTGAAATCCCTAAAAATGTGTTTCAGAAATTCCCATAATTGTAACTTTCATATATCTCAAACTCTGTGCATGATATCAAAAATCTAACTTCATATTCTCGATCAGGGTGAAAAATTGAGTGTGAAATGGGTATAACCCCAATTTTAGAGGATTCATAGAGAGAAATAATATTCGCTAATTTTCTATTTCCAGTGGCCATAAGAGCCATAGCCACGACGCGCTAGGGGCGCAGATTAGTGCTGGAGGAACTTCGTGTTTGGTCCGCATCGCGCCAAGGCACAAACCAGTGTATTGTTTTACTTGGTTTTTCATTTCATGTGATAGTGAACATCTTAACAAAGAGTGCTCACTTCTTAGAAATTAAGATGGATTATTCACTTGAGAGGTTAGTAGAACTATACGTTAATAAGATTGTAAGGCTACACGGAATTTCTATCTCTATTGTCTCCAAAAGAGACCCAAGGTTTACATCTATATTTTGGTCTATCTTGAAAGCGTCCTTGCTTATCAAGTTGAATTTAGTACTTAATTTCATCCTCAGAGAGACAGTAAATCAGAAAGAGTGATATAAGTTTTAGAGGATATGCGTCAAGCATGCATCATGGAGTTTGAAGCTGGGAAAAACATTTGGCTTTAGTAGAATTTGCTACAATAATAGATACCAATAAAGTAATGGAATGCCTCTTTACGAAGCCTTATATGGAAGAAAATGTCGACCTCCTCGTTGTTGGAGTGAAGTTGGTGAAAGAAAACTTACTGGTCTCGAAATTGTACAACAGACAGAAGATAAGGTAAAAATGATCAACGATCGTCTGAAGATCTCTTTGGATAGGCAAAAATCATATGCTGATCTTAAAAGGAATGATATTAGGTACCAAGTTAGTGATAAGGTGTTTTTGAAGGTATCTCCATGGAAGAAGATTATAAGATTTGATCGAAAAGGAAAAGTTACCCCCTGATTCATCGGACCCTATGAAGTAATTGAAAGAGTGGGACTAGCTGTATATAAATTAGCATTACCACCTGAGTTTGATAGGATCCACAATGTCTTCCACTTGTCAACGCTCAGAAGATATCATTCTGACCCCTCTCATGTCCTACCAGTTAAATCTATTGAAATTAATCAGGATTTGACATATGACGAGGAACATTATACATATTCAAGAACGGGAAATAAAATAACTCAGAAACAAGAAAATTCCTTTAGTGAAGGTACTTTTACCATTCTGGAGAAGAAGCCACCTAGGAAAGAGAAGAAGATATGAGGACCCAATATCCACACTTATTGCGCGACTAATTAAGGTAAATTTCGAGATGAAACTTCTTAAGTAGGATAGAATTGTAATGCCCTTATCATTAAATAATATATTCACCTTCAAAAAGGAACTCCTTTGAGATAAAATCATTCCCTACTTCATAACTCTTTGACTCGAACTTCTGTCATTAGATGAATTGATTTCGTGAATCTTAAAAAAGAAATAGGGAGGGTTTTGTCTTAGTGTTATTTGGTTTACTTTTATAAACTTGTATATATTATACAATCCGTAATAATAGAGATTAAGTTGTTAAGGTGTGATTAAAAAGAAAAAAAGTATTGTGGCAGCCTTTTTAATTTTCTTTTAATATAATATTTATTTTCCCCTAAAGTAAGTTGGTTTAAGAGTTATAAGAACCTTATAAGCTCCCTCATATCATTATACTTCAAAAGAAATTATGAAAGGAACTGGTCCCTTTGAGAAAAACTTAAGAAAACCTCTACCTATTGGTAAGTAACTGGAGTCTATTTTGACACTTTGTAATGGTTAGTAATATTCGAATCTCTCGCTGCGTATATCTTTGCTTTTAGTTTGCTAATATATTTTGGAAATCTAATTCACATACCTACAATTTTTATATTTATGTGAAATTCTGAATTTTATTGTATGGTATTGAAAAAGGGGATGAAACACAGTGAAAGTTCGAGCCAGTTTTTCTGTTTATGAAGCCTTCTATGGACTGATGTTAGTATTTTAAGCATATATTGATGTTTGAGTTGTATTTTCTGATGGTTCTGAGTTATTTACAACCCCAAGACATGCAGATACAACACCTATGTTTATGTTGGAACCTAATTTGGTAGTCATGGGTTCGAAACAGTGGATGTAATTTAGGACAAGTTTTGTCCAGATTTTTAACATAGGAATCCCTAGTGTATGCTGGTAGTGTTTCGATTAGAAATTCTTGTACAAAAGGTATTTTTAAGTGATTCTTAATTGTTTGCAACCTATATTCATACACCTGTAGTTTTCATGTAGACTGAAAAGCCTAATTTTTTATTTACTAATTCAAAATCTAGTTACAATACAAGGCAGTCAAGCTGCCCAAAAGGGAGTGATTTACACAAATAGAGCTCACTTTTAGTATCTATCTTGTCAGTTTTTACTTGTTGAAAGTGCTAAATATTAAATGATCATTTCAATGGAGTATTAAGGTGCTTACACTCTTGTATAATCTTACAGAAATTGATTGAAGAAACTGATGTTGTATTGATCCACGACTTGAATTCGATAGGGTCTGTTGCAAGCTAAAAGGTTCAGGTTCGTGTAAAAACTTGTTCTTGTGATCTTGTTACCTGCTGGTACATCTAAATGTTATCTTCGTAACTTAGCTATGTTCTTATTATTTTATTTTAATGTGTTAATATCTTTTGAGACTTGCAAGACACTTGCTTAAGTCATCCATTTATACGGATTGCCCGATCACTTAACATTCTTGTGGACTTTGTCCTTCTTGTGGCTGTCACTTTGTCACCATTATCATTCCTTTCGGATCAATTATCATCTTGACTGTGAATTTTTTTATTCGTCCTAAGTATGGAAGCAGTTCATTTTAAACTGAACTAGAAATCCACTCTTAATATGGTTCTTGGTTCTCTTGATAATTGGGTATTCACCCTTCTTGATACAAGGCTTCAGTCTTTCTTGATACTTGATTATGTTTATTGTGATGGCATAACATACATACTACGCGAAACTTGTCATTTGAAAGTCTTGTAAAAATTGTTCTAGGAACTCTTGATACTTAGATCTTTAAATATCCTACTTGATACTTTTGATATTTGTTCACTTGATCTATTTATTGTATTCCAATTATGTTGTCATTTGACTTAAGAAAGACAAATTGAGCAATCTAAAGATTCCAACTTGTAAATTTTACACCACTAAGCTTTATGCATTGTTGTTTCTATCGTAGAAAATGTCTGAGATGATGCTTGAGGATGGTCATTGGAGATAAATTTTGGGAGCTATGGAGAGGATCACATTTGCATCTAGATATATACATTGTAGTAGTTTTGGGACAATATGTATATGTAAATTTGAAAGGCTAGTGTAAATTATGAAATCATAGTTTAAAACGTAAAATTTTGGTGTGTTTACTTAATTTGGAGCCGGCAGACTTGTTCTTATAATAAATTACCAGTTATTTTAAGGTGATTGTATGAAATGGAAACTAGTACGTTTTATATCTTCGTATTTTAACAATGGTAATAATTTTTAGCGTGTACTACAATAGTATGAGAAATGTATAAAAATCTCGCAAGATATTGGTTTGAATTATTTTGGAAAGGTGCTTACGCCATGAACTAGAATATGAAATCAACTAAACTACCTTTAGGACAAGATCCTATAACTGTAACTATTTTGAATTCATTATTAAGTTATGAGTAATATGTCGCGTACTGAACTCGTAATATTTTAATAAGTATTATGTAAGCACAAATCTTACAGAAGCGGCATCCTCCCACGAGGGTTGCCACAAAACTACACTAAATAGTCCAAGTTGTGAAACTATTTACTCAAATTGGACTCGTCAAACTATTTACTCTTAATGGACTCATGGATCAAACTATTTACCCTCTTACCCCATTTTTCTCTTTCTTATTGCGCCCATGATGTTAGCATAACTGCTATGAATTTATCTTTTGTGATACTCCGTCAATATATTGATACCATATTGGTATCATATACTCCATTGACATATTGATACCCTATCAGTATCATATAAGATTTTATTTTTCCTTTAAGATATAAATAAGAAACAATTAAGAAAAAATTATTAAAGCCACAATTGTATTTATTTAATTTTAAATTAGTAGGAAATGTATTTTTTTAATAGTCCGTCGGTGTATTAATACCATGTCGATATCATATACAAGTTAGTTTAATTCTCTATTATACTCCATCGGTATAATGATACCCTATCTCCTTTGTGATATTTCATCGTATATTGATACTCTATCGGTATCATATAAGATTGGACACTTTTTTTAAGAGATAAATAAGAAACAATTAAGATATAGTACCAATAGGATATCACAGAAGAGCCTGTTGCCATTCTTTGCGATACTCTGCCTATAGCAGTATTTTAATAACATATCGGTAGCCTCTGTGATACTCTATCAGTATATGACACCTTATCGATATTATATAGGATGGGCACTAACGTCAGCATGATATCAGCACACGAATTTTAAGAGTAGACATATTAGTTGGAGGGGGGGAGGGGTTGCAAATGGTAATTAATTAGAGGAGCATAAATGTAATTGATATATGAATGTAAATACTTGACTTCAAAGAGGCATGGGTTAGTTTTCTCAAAACTATATGATTCAATTTTTAGTAAAGCTAAACAAGATTGAGTCGAAGATTTTAAAGAAAAATTAAACTGGGTGCAGCATCTCCAAGTAATCTATCATTATATTATTATGACCCAAAAAGGTCCCAATGAAAGGGGTTCATGAAACAAGAGAAAACTTATTAAAATGAGGGGCATAAAGGCTAACGATCGGCGATCACAATAACTTTTGATCGACTAGGAAATCGTGGTTAAGAACTACTAAGACAAACTTGATGTAGCACAAATGATACACTAGCATAATTGATTAAAAGGAACAACATCCCACAAGTAAAGTCTACAAAGAGTAAGTGTAACCTCATAAGTGAAGTCCGTAAAGAGTAATGTATGCAAACCTTAACTCTATCTTTGCAGGACAGAGTTTGTTGCCGACAGACCCTCACTTCAAAAGAAATGTATTCGACACAAGACAGAAAAGAAAGTAACAGAGACAAAAAATAGCAAATGTACAAAACATGTATAGCAACAAATATTAAAAAGGAAACCAGTACCATACAAATACAGTTCAACAAGTATTGGACAAAAATTAAAGGGGGAAATTTTACCAATGACAAAGATTGTACTTTGAAGTAAAACAACACCACGGAGAAGTAAAGAATGTAAGCTTTTCTAGCAGAAGCTTAATAATATCAGTTGTGGCCCAGTGTATCAACTATCAATATCAGTGAGAATTAGTGGTGAGGAAGAACACATAATAATTACATGGCCTGTTATTCACAAATATGGCAATGTCACAGAGGTAACTCCTTCCACTGTAGTCGGTTAAGACCGTCCACTATAGCCCTGCGAAATGTACCATTGTGGAGAAGGAAGGACGATACATGTCCTCCTCTAACCCATCTAACTTCTGAACCAGGCCAAGCTTTTCCAAGCTCTTGCATTGAGTGCCTTGGAATATAGCCATCATCCTGGAAAATGAACGGTTCATGAGAATCTCAGTGGTTACAAAACCTTGATCAAAAAACTAAATGAGAGCTATGAACTATATTTTGATAAAAGCAATTGACTATTTGCATGCACTGCTCCCATATATATATATATATGTTCACTGGATGTATTAAGTATAAACGACTTTCACCAGCAGGTTCCATATCAATATACGTTTACTGGATGTATAAAGTATAAACAACTTTCACCAGCAGGTTCCATATCAATATACGTTCACTGGATGTATAAAGTATAAACGACTTTCACCAGTAGGTTTCATATCAGTTCAAAGTTTCCTTTCCAAGTATGGAGGTTGTCATGTAAAGCTTTTTCTGGACCAGGTAATACCACATACTTAGAGTTCCTGAACTCAAAGGAAAGATTCATGTTTGTTTTACCGTCAGAGAGATGTGTGATTAAGGTCATTATATAAAACCAGTTCAGTATACGTGCAAAGCACGTATGCATCATTTCAATTTAAAAATTATATATAAATAGTACTTGTCACTAAAATAAATACAATGTTCATATAGACAAAATTAAATAAATATGATTAATTTGATGCAATAGTTTAATCTATTATATACAGGTAAAGATGAGAAAATCAATTGAACTACTCATAATATAGATATGTTAATAGTTTATGAATACATAAAGTAATAATTTGGAGTAAAATAGGTAGGAGTTAAATAATTAATTGATTAAAATTTAATTTTAAAATAGATTCCTAAATATAAAAAGAGTAGTTTAATGTTTCCAACGTAATTTTAATTACTCTTTTCTTTTTTAAATTTGTTATATTACATACTTTCATTAACAAAATATTTGATAATCAAAATGTTAATTAAATTCAAGGTCTTAAATATTAAAAAAATAATAGTAATATATTTCCTTTCCTTCACAATCTAGACAACTATTTAATAGAATAATCCTAAATCAAGAGTGTATTCTAAATATAAAGAAATTTTAATCCAAAAGAGAATCTTGAAACTAAATAAATAAAAGACAAAATATGTAAAAAAATAAAGAATAGTGAAAAGATGATTTTGTCTAAAGGGGAATCTTTAATGAAGCGCAACAAGTTTAAACAACATTTCTAAGAGTCTTCATGCTTTTAATATAGTATAGATAGACTAGATTGGAACCCTAAAGAGACACTTTTCATCTAAAAGGCATGGCTCTTCAAGAGACGAAGGCAGTTCTATACCTGTAATCATCTCAAACCCTCAACTTCAAAATGAGGAAGCTCAATGGGCTCTCAAGATTGCACCGGTGCACAATACAACTAAATCAAATGTTTGTGAACTACAAGCTCAAGTTGTTTGCATAAATAGTGGTTTAATGCAAAAGCCGACAAGGTAGCTCGGGAGATGGAAGTCTCAACTCTTATATAGGTTACATAAGAAGTAATAATCTACCTGCTGGCACTCGAAATAGCAAGCTGATTCACATTTTTACCGTGGCCATCATATGTCTACCATTATTACAGGGCTATGATCTTCAAGGCGAAAAAAGATCAAGATGACATATTAAGTTACATTTATAGCAACCCGATTCACCTTTTCACTGTGGTCATCTTATCTTAGACTCTACCACTATCGCAGAGGTATGCTTCAAGGCGAAAAAATGATCAAAATGACATATTGAGCTTGCATACTTCCTTTGCATTAAGTAATAGAGAAGTCCTTCTCAATAGGAAACAACCTGATAAGGTTTTAGATCAAACTGCTGAACAGAAGACTATGCTCTACTGGAAAGAAACTCTGCCCCCACCGCTCACAGATGAAAAATATGGAAGTTATAAAACTAGTTGGACACTGGTTCTGCTAATATTTCAAAATCAAGCTAGTAATTTCACTAATAAAAAATGATTAGTTTGGTTACTGACATGACAAAGATGTGTCAAGGTGCAATGGTGAGAATAGACATTTGAGGCAGGAATAAACATGCTTGATATGGAATTACATATCAATCGGAATCAGAAGGAGCAACCAAAATGCTCCAGGCCCTCCTCAAGTAAACCGTACCAAGCAAAAAGTGAGATCTAGCACTTACTGTGGCGGCAACAAATATTACAGCACTGGGATCTTTTGGGATTGGAAACCGTGTAACATCGGTGAGCGACAACACATTTCGCATCCGTTCTTTCACTTCCTCAAGAGTCATTGAGGCCTCCTGCATGGAAAGATCATCTCTCAGTGCTTCCCATGCAGTGGCATGCTTTAATATCCCTTCACAGAATGCCACAACAGCAGAATGTGGAGAGAGAAAAGGGAGTGTAGCAATAGGTGTTGGGTGCAATGATCCAACCATAGCAGCATGTACTCCTCCTAGATATCAAAGAAAAAATAAATTTTAACAGAAGGAATATTTCCTTGAAAAGACACCAATTTTATGCGTGTCTGTCTAATATGTACTAGATAAATAATATTCACCTGCACAATGGTTAGATACACAAGATGGTATCCTTTTGCAATCTTCTTATTTTCAGATTATAGGTACATCTAAAAGTAGAGGGAACCTAATAGCTTAATTAAAGGAACCAATGAGGAAAAATCTTATACCTTTGTTTAGATAATTAACAGGTCATACAGCATAACATGCAATATCCAAAAAAGGAAAGGTTCTTTCTTACTCTTCCTGCAGTAACTGCATAGCCCATTCTACCATCTCCTCAAGAACAAATCTCTTTGCCAGCTTCAATTTACTGTAACTCTAAATTTTTTCCCAACACGTACAAAGTTACAGACTTTTTTTCAAATTGGATCAGTTTCAACAACAGTTCAAATGCACTGCACACGTAGAACTCAATCCACTAAAGACTTTTATCTATTTCACACTCCATCACTGACAAGAGACCAAAAAAATATACTGCAAACTGGATCGACGAGTCAAACTAGGTTGAATTGTTCAAAGGACCAAATGATACATTCATTTTCAAATGCATAAAAAGATGATGACTTGGGTTTTACAAGTCATAAAAGCAAGAATTTTCAGTGGAGGCTTATCCCATACCCATGCTAAGTCCACATATACCCATCTTTCCGAAACCCGCTTCACAGTCCAACCAATGTAAAAGACCACGGGCCTCTTCAATGGTGGCTCGTCCTAATAGCAGAAGGTCACTAACACACAAGAGCTTTGACCCACGTTGCAGCAATGGACGTCTTTTTCCATAGAAAGGACTGCAGAATGTGGACGGACATTAGAAAAAGAGAAATTATATTCAAAGAAAACAGAAAAACCAAATACGTATTCTGTGGAATTAATTGTTACCACCTCTCAAGCACCATAGTTGCTATATTTTCCTTCAGTAATGGACTGCCAAGACGCAATCTTCGCTCAAAAGTATGATCTCCAGTACCTGAAGATGGAAAACCAAAAAATAAGAACTCGACAGTGTAAAGGGAGAGTTGGATAGGAAAATGATATTATCAGCAGTGCATTTAAAACAGTTCTGGATATGTACGACAAACCTAAAAACCTTGCTCATTTCTTCTCTTTTTGATTTTTAAATTGAATAATTTTTGTATAGTTGTGATTCATCTGTTAGGAAGCAGCAATACGCCTATATCTTCTATTTGAAATCCATCCAACCAGCAGATGATAAAGAAAGGAATATTATTACATTATAGTAGGACTATATAGTGACAAAGAAAAGGATAAAAGTAATTTCTTCAATCGAAAACTGCTTCATCAGAAAGCTACGGTATGATTTGCCTCATCACTCAAGAGTTTTCTGAAATCTTAGTAGATGACAGTTACTGTATCTGTACAGAAAGTTGGTATTGTTTAGAAAATTATTAGTAGTCTAAAGGAAATACAATATAGGAGAGCTCTATATAATGTAGTATATTTAGGTTGACCCCTTTCGACCCACAAGACACAAGATTCATTTGTGGTTTCTCTGGAACAGATAGAAGATGACGGAGTGGCAAGGTTCAGAACAGACTACTAACAGATGACAGGGTAGCAAGGTTTGGTATTAACCTGGTGTCCATATGTTGCTGTCACCGTGGAACTGATAGAAAACCAAGAAGAGAAACAGCTGAGCACATTTTTTGCTTTGGCCATTTTGCAGATTAAATCAGGCAATACTACGCAGCGGAGCTGGGCATCAATTAAAGGAATCCTCCCAGAGAAACTCGTATATGCCTTCTGGAACTTCAAAAACTTCATAGCTTCCTTTACTCTTAAGATCATGCCACCAATCATTCTATGGGAGTTATGGAGGTCTAGATGTAGTGCTAAATATGATGACAAAAATCTCTCTTTGAGCAGGTCTACTACTCTCATTAACCTCAATATTAGCCAGCTCATTACAGTTTCTCAACTATCCAATCCCTGATAATTGGAATGGTATCTGTCAACTGATGGACTGGAAACTTCTCGAAAATATTTCTATTCCAGTCTCCTGAATCAAACCTCAGCATCCCCTAGTAAATCTTCATACAGATGGTTCTTCTATTGAAGGGAACTGTGGAGGAGGTCGGGTGGTGAGGGACAAGCATGGCAAGTTTACAAATGGCTTCTTGTCTACCACTTGGAAGAGGGAACAGTAATATGGCTGAAGCTGCATCATTTCTCTTTGGTCTCAATTGGTGCACTCGAATGGACTTAACATGGTGATTGGTGAAACTAATACCTCCTGTTGCAGAGCTTTATCCCGGGTACATGGCTGAGCCCTCGGAGAATTGAAGACATTGTCAATAAGATTAAGTTCTTGGTGAACTCCAACCAAGTCACTAAAAACCTAAGTTGCTCGGACTCTTCACATTTGTGCCGCACCCGTGTCGACAAGACATGGGTGTGGGATCCGTGTCCGATTTGGTCAACCGGTTTTGGGTACTTTGGCCAAAATCGACGGGAAATGTTTGGACGGTTTTAATGATTTTTGTAATCAATATAAAAGCCAAGGTGATTTTTTTTTTTTTTGATAACTGAGAAATCTGTGGCCTGCCCTTTGGACTAATCATAGCCTTCTAAACTCGGAGGATAATAGGCCCACCCTTCTAACCTTCTCCATTTAAATACCAGGCTTCGCTTTGCAGGTATGGGGCTTGAACCTATGACCTTAGTCACAAATCCTTTAACCTTTGCTGGGGGCTCAAAAGCTAAGGTGAAATTGAAGAAAATGGAATACCTTTTATATAGAAATTTCTATGTCAAGCTTTTTCCTTTAGTCTCCTTCCAGGACTCTCTTCAAGTTTTCCATATAATATCTCATAATTTAGGTCTTATCACTCTATTTTTAGTATTTTGATTATTTCTAAACGAATCCCCGCACCTATATCCATACATGGATCCTATAACACCCTCATGTTAATGGACCTGGAAAGTTGGAGAGTTAAAGAAATTTGACATTGGTTGGGACTCACGAGCCAATCCACGGCTTGTGGATGGGACCACGGGTCGTGGAAGGGTCTCGTCAAAGGGGGCCCAAAATTTGGGAAATTTCTGGGTTTCTTGAAGTTGACCTACGATTAACAGGACAGGTCGTCAATGGAACCACGACTCGTGGACTGCATCGTCAAAGTGACCTATGGTGCATGGAATTTTTCTAAGTTTGGGACTACTACACGAAGGGACTTATGCCTCGTTAAAAGAAACAACGGGTCGTCCTGCATGTTCATGGTACGATAGGTGCCAATTCCAATAACCTCAACTTTTGTGGCACAGGCTCTACGAGCCAAGGCATGAGCTGCAGGTGGAACCACGGCTCATGGACAGGGTCTCGTGGATGGCTCCGAAAGACTTTAATGAAGGGCGTTTTTTACATTTTCAATTCGTGTAATTCCTAATCTACGTCGTTTTAGCCCTCCTAACTAATTTAACTGACCTAAACCCTGTAAATCCTATTCCTAACTCATTCTTATTCACTCAATCTCATAATTCTTTTAAAGGCTCTCAAATATTTCTCTCTCTAGAACAAGCACTCCATTGAAGTTAGGGTTCCAAGCTTTGCTAAGGGTTTCAATGGTTTTCTACTCCTATTGTTAAGGATCTCACTTGAGGTATGTAGGGTTGTAGGGCTTCATTCATGGATTATTTTCATCCATGATGCCCAATCCAAAACCTTCTTTTATCAAAGTTTCATGGTGATTTCTTATGGGCTTTTATACATTGATTCCAATTGCATGGATTATGGTTCCTACATGATGATTATACACATTTATGCATGAATTATGAAGAATTATATGATTTCCATAATTTTCAAGTGAAAATATATGATTTCAAGCATGTATGATTAGGGCTTAATGAATTGATGTGGGTTCCTTTACTAATCATTCAAATTGATTTCAATTGCATGTTTCCTCTATGAATTTCATTACATTGCATGATTTTAACTCAATTGTTCATGAACCCATACTTAGCCCTAGTTTCCTATGATAAAGCTATGGTTTTCACGACTATGATCTCAAGTATGTAATAGCATGTTTTTAATGACAATGAATGATGATGTTATGATGATAATGATGACATGATGATGAGGGTGATTAAGACCTTAATGTTTCATGATGATGAAAGAAGGTGGGAAGTTTACCCACACTATGCGGAAAGCTAAGTAGATGGATTATTCCTATGACATAAGATGCTTTCATGAAGAATTATGATGACTATTTTGCAAGCTATGATAGTAGATTTTGATGAAGTATGAATTATATTGAAAGTTGTGTATATGCATGATTTATGTATTACGTGGGATATGACTTAGCACCGAACGAGATTGTTGGTGGGGACTCGACCTAAGGGGTCCTTAATGTAAAACTACCTTTCTCATAACTACGTGCCCTCGTAGGTGATGATGATAATATACCTATATGGTATTATGTGAGTCACATATGTAAATTATACACCGAAATGGGAAGGCTCCCGTAAGGTTCATGTTAAAGCACTCTCTGAAACGGGATTGATCCCGTTAGGTGAGGTATAGTCTACCCTGGCAAAGTAGACTACTTTTCTACTCGGTGTAGAGGCAACATCGGGATTCCATGTAATAGTCTGCATAGTCTTATATATCGGTTATGGTCTTATTCTCATATATGTATGTTAGGATTATGAAAGGATTTTTTTATGATGCTTCTTCTCATGGATTTTAAACTTTCATTGCTTATCCTATTTGATTACGATTATGCCCATTGATATTATTTGTGATGTCCTATGATTTATGGCATACCTACCTACTTAGTACATTCCACGTACTAACGCATACTTCTTTGCCTAAATGATCTAACCATGTAGGGACGGACGACGAGGCGACTATTCCATTTCGTGGCTAGCTTGGGAGTTAAGTTTGAAGATTTTTGGTGAGTTCCCATGCTTCAGGAACAAGCCCTTATATGATGTTTTTCAATTGAGATTTTACTACTTTTCTTGATGTATATCTTGAGGGTGAGCTAGTAAGCTATGTTCTAGATCCCGCCAAGGTCTTATGATGTAGAGGCCTATTTGGACATTATGATTGGATGTAATTTCCCCTAAGGAAAACTATGATATTTCTAGTATGATAGTTCCGCTTGCTTATCCTCTTATGTTATGCTTATTTTACCTTATGAATGCTTATGATATGAAAACAAGGTTTGGATGGGATGCCTTCAGATGTCACATTTGTCGTGTCACGGCTAAGCCCTAAGTCTAGCTCATGACAAAAGTGATATCAGAGCACAAGGTTTGCAAGCATCCTAGGGAGTCCAACATGCCGCGTCGTGCAAGCCCTAGGTCTGAGTCATGACATATCCATATCCCTAAATCATACAAATTGGACCATGAAGAATCCGACCTCTAGATCCATACCCATGTCGGACACCCGCACCCGAGTCCGAGCAACTTAGCTAACAACCATTTCTCTAGTGAAGCCAATAAAGTTGCCGACAAGTTAGCATCCCTGAGCCACACCACTGATAATAGTGGTATCTATTCACACTTTGATGCCTTGCCAAGACAAACTAAAGGACTTCTTAACACTGACAAATGGAAGCTTCTATATTTCCGAGTCAGCTAAAGAAAACATGGTGCTTTCACATATGATCCACCTTGAAGCAACAACTCTATTGCCACTTGTATGTACTAACTTTTTTGCGCATAGGCACGACTGGTTTACCCGTATCTCATTGTCTCAAGAAGGCAAGGTCTAATCCTCCTTCAAATGTATCTTCTGGTAGGGCAAATGTATCTTCTGGTAGGGGCATCCCCTCAAACATGACATGTTATAACTTGAATATACATTAGAAGATTCTGAAACACGTAGCATTCCTCATATAAATAGCATAAGCAGATAGAATTAAAACCAACTGTAAAGATCAGCATTAATCTCGAAATCTGCAGCTAAATTAGGCTATTACGAAGAATGTATCAATTAATCACAAGTTAGTTGGCGTCCAGTTTTAAAAAGAAATCCAAACAAATGTACAGACAACAAAATTGAAACTAATATCAGGGAAAAAGAGGGAGATATATAACCAGCAAGATGAACCACACAGGCCATCCTATGAGGCGGCATGGATTTGGGCGCCAGGAAAGCAACCCTTGCGATGTGACTCTCTGGAGGCAATGCACTAAGCAGTTGCTCATCGCAAGGAGTCCTAAAACACCCTTCTCTTAGAATAGCCGTTTGAGATTCCCAAACAGTTTTCCAAACAGGTTGTACCAATGTGGGAGGCCAATTCCTGCCTTCAACATCCGGCAACAACTGCTTAATCATTCTCTCCAAAAGCTCAAGCTTTGTACCTCCCCATCCTCTAGAAAAGAAAGGTGGGCTTATCTTTGTTCTGTGAACAAAAGCACCATAAACATGGTCCAATACATAATGGAGCACTCCAAGATTCAGTGTCACCATCTTTTTACTGGCAAACCCAGATATGCTTTCAGCTAAAGGGTATGAATTGAATATCGAATTATGTGTGGAATTGAAATCCCAATTAGATCTTAACCAACAAAATCTAATTTCACCTAACAAATTATGATGGACGAAGAAAACTTCATAGGTGAAAAGCCAATAGTATGTATCGTTGAACCAATCAACACCGTACTACAGGAATAAACAAAAAAGAAATAGGGTAAAAAGGGGCTGTCATAGGCGATATCAGAGAAAGAGCGAATAGGATCTTGGCCAGAGAAAGAACAACTGCGGTCTTACGGCCCGAGGAGAAACCGGTAAGTTTAGGGGTTGTTTGGTACAAGGATAATTGCATTGAGATAAAAATATAGCGGCCTTACATTAATGTTTGGTTAGCAAATTCTGAATAATTTATCTCGAAATTAATAAATAGTATCGGGATAAGTTATTCTTTTAAATATTTTTTATATCTCATTTTGTTTATACTATTTTTAATACAATATATAATAACATTCACAACCTTTCCTTCTTATTTTTATGATATATTTTTTTATTAAAAAATTACACTATATAATAAAATTTTTATTGACTAATTCTTATTTCTTTAATATTTTGATTTTTCACAAATTTTTTTTTACTTTAACAAACTTATAGAAGTTCTATTTTTAAATTAAATAAAAAGAAAACTTTATTTTAAATGCATATGGTATTATCATAGAAATACACTCGTAGAAATATTTAAGTTAAATAAGATCAAAGATTTATTTTAAAAATTAATATTGAATAACTAAAACTAGCAAAGAAATTACATTAAAAAAAACTAATAAAATGAAGGGTATTTTTGTAAACAAACAACATATTCTTAAATTTTATACAACAAACCAAACACTCAATAAGAAATAATCTCAGCATAACTTATCACGTTATTGCTAATCTCAACACAACTTATCTCATCATAACTTGTATTCAAACCAAACGATCTCTTACTATTATAACAAAATTTTGCTTTGCTATACATTGTCCATATCAAACAAAATTATTAGTATCTTGTTTATTTCATGGACTAATATAAAATGTATTATTAACATAGTTAAAATTAACTAGCTTCTCTTTAATCCATCTATCTATATCTATTTTCTATACACAATATTAAATGTGTGAAAACGCTTAGAAATATTGTTTGAACTTTTTGTTCTTCATTAAAATATTTTTCTTTAGACAAAATCATATTTTCACTATTTTTCTTAATTTATTATTTAATTTTTTATTTATTTAGTTTCAAGATTCATATTTGGATTGAAATTTCTTTATATTTACCATTCACATCTACTTTAGGACTATTCTATCTAAATAATTAACTAAAAAATTTTAATTTTCAAACAATTTATTAATAAAAGTATGTAATGTAACAAATTTAAAAAGAAAATAGTTCAATAATATTATACTGAAAATATTAAACTACTCCTTTTGTATTTTAAAATCTTTTGTTACATTAAATTTTAATCAGTTAGTTATTTAACTTCTAATTATTCAACCCTAAAGTGGAACACAAAAAGTTTCCTAATTTAATGATCACCTGCCCTAGTATGAAGTTGTCGATTTTGCTTTCTTCTCCTAGACTCTTGTCATGACCCAAGCCTAGGACCTAGGAATGACATGACGAATGGGAATCCAAGGGTAACTTAAATAAGCCTCATAGCATCCATTGACATATCATCAGTTTGAAAGTGCAATTCAAACATTATTATGTAATACCAGGGGATAGGGGTCTTTAGATTCAAGTTATGGGATAAGGGGGCATGGGACTCTTTGTCACACTATATCAACAAATAACTTTAAGGACAAGAATTCAGGACTCAAGCTATGGGGATATGGAGTATAGGACTTGCCATCACACATTCACAATCGAACAAGCCTAAAGGGCGGGATCATAGGACTCAAGCTATGGGAATAGGGACTTAGGAATTTCACCATCTCATTCGCGCATCGTGACAACATCAACATATAAGATAGGGAAAAAGCTTAGCCTCCATAAGCATAAAAAAAAAAAACAAGGCTCCTACATAGAGTTTCATGACATCCAACAATGTCTCTAAGTCATAGAGAGGATGGGGACCAAGATATGTCCCAAGCTCACCCTCAAAGTAAAAGATATATGATAATCATAATATATCATAGGTAGATAGAAGGTGAATCTTGTCCTTTGAATAAAGGACTCACCACAACCAAACTTCCACAAGTCAAATCTAGCTGTAAAGAGGACAGTGAGGAAAGTCTCTGGACCCTACATGGTTAGATCATGTAGGAAAAAGTATGTGTTAGTAAATTTAGATATAGTAAGTTTATGGGCATGCAATGCATATGAACATGATAATCTGCATTTTAATGTTAGATGACAAGGGCACATATATATAAAGAAGTATATAAGAAAGAGCGTATGTCACGACCCAAGCCTAGGGTCTAGACGTGACCGGCGAATGGGGAACTCGAAGGAATCCCAAATAAGCCTCATAGCATATCACTATACATACTTGGTCGTGGAAGCAATTAGAATGACAATAAGAGATAAATGTAAACAAGGGGAATTGGGACTAAGTGTAAACTTATATATCATAGATATCAAGAGACAATAGAGTCAAAGCTCATAGCATAAATACATAACATGTCCAACAAAACCTCTACTATATCGATAAGAGCGGGGGCCAAGACAAATCAACTGGGCTTACCCTCATAGTCAATATATAAGTCAAGGAGAGAAAGTCTTAATACATAGAAAGAGATCATAAGTAATGTCCTCGGAATGGAGGACTCACTAATAAGCTTGATAGAAGTCGTACTAGCCACGTAGAGGAGGAGGATGATCAAGCGGTACACCGATTCCTACATAGTGACATCAGATAGGCATAAAGCATGTGTTAGTACGTTCGAATATACTAAGTATGTAGGATGCAATGCAACAATAGATAGACATCATAATCAAAATGCTTAATTAGACAATAGATGAGCATATGACAATATGACATGAATGGAAGATACTTGGGTTAAATCATACTTTCATAGAACCTAACGTATGTGGAGGGAGTGACCATTTCTTAGTGCAATCCAAGTCCTATCACCTTCTTGGAGAGGCGCATGAGGTACGAACTCCTTCATAAGGTTGTTGAGGTACAAAACCCCCAATCGGGTTGATGCGCACAAACCCTCAACATGATTGATAGAGTGCAAACCCCCCAATAAGGTTGATGGGTACAAACCCTTAACATGGTTGATGAATAGTCGCACCCTACCACCCATGGTGACCAAAGAACAAACCCCTCGATAGGTTGATGGGTATAAACCTCCAATAAGGTTGATGGATTGTCGCACCCTACCTCCCGTGGTGACCAGAGTACAAACCCCCGATAAGTTATCAAGATACGAACCCCTTGACATGGTTACCCAACATGCAACCCCCGAGTAGGGCATGGTCACAAGCCAACACTGTATAGAATAATATCATTTATACATTCATCCCTCTCATCGTCATCTAGTCATCATATACATACATACATTTTATCATCATTCTATTCTCATTTCATCATCATTCTATTTTCATTTCATCATCATATCTTCATCAAAGACATACATGCATTTCATTATCATTCTTTCATCATATAGTCATTCAGCTCATAAGACAAGCATCGAGCCCTCAACTTCTTAATAAGTCATAATCGGACATTTTATCAAACACTTAGAGGGTGTGTGTGTTCTGAAAACAGCCGCTTTATGTTTTTTAAACATAGGGGTTAGGCTGCGTACATCCGACCCCCCCTCACCCCGCAATGAGCGG
>JAABOM020000075.1:14203175-14215073 GCA_011800125.2 Solanum clarkiae
TTCCTTTTGGGAGGGTACTCCGAGTAGTGGGTACCTCGTAGAACCTCGACCCGCCTACTCGGGTCTTGTATGGATATACAGGAAGGGGTGCTCCTAGGTATGTGTAGGGGTTGTGTTTGTTCGCGAGAAAGGATTCCTCGTCAAGTAAGTTTGGGGGGTATGGACACACTTGCGCGAATTCGGGTAACGGCTACAAGGGAGAAATCGAAATGAAACTGTACCCGACCTGGGATGGACGAAAACTTGTAACCTACCGAAGGTAGGGATAATCATCCAGGTCTTATTGTGAAAGAAAAAAGTCGCCCCGCCACAGCAGATGGGTTGCTTCCTCTGTCGTCGCCGGGGAGCTCTTGGCGAGGATACCTTAGGATAAGTTGCTAAAACAAAGGGTATGGGAGGATCGACCCGTTCAGATAATTTCGAAGAAAGACCGTTGGCAGCAGGTAGAGAGATTTTTTTTTACTCTTCAAAACACAAGGAAATGCGGGTAGGGTAGAGCTCGGTAGAGGGTTCGAGAATAGGGTAGGATCCTGTCCTTAAGATTCAGATAAGAAAAGAGTTCCAAACCTTTATGCTCCGTACAAGTGTTGTATACAAGTTCCGACCAGGATGATTGAGAAAGATTCAACCAATTTGAACCGCTCACATCACAATAGTAGTAGCATAAAGGCTGTAAGTCGGGGGGCCCTGTTCGACGTGTGCAGGAAGCCATGTCAATCTACAAACAATAAAACCAAGAAAACATCAACACATAAGCACAAAACAAGGCCCCAACTACATCGTCAACCACACACGACCCCACTTAGATTTAAGCCACGAATTAGTAGGTTCTCAACCGAACAATACCACCCAACACTTCCAATCTACATCTATATCATTCACATGTTCAGCATCTTGTTTACAACAGTAATTTCAAGAAACTCACCCCAACAGTACATTCAAGCACAGGTGAACTCGGGGGGCACAAAACAAGGCATCATTCCCCAATCAAGGAACCCCACACTTGGAATTTTGCAATACCCAACAATATGGCTTCACATAATTAACAATTCAAGTTCACGATTACAAAATCCCCAATTTTCCCCAAATTCAACCCCAATTTCGGCCTAGGATTTTCACCCATAACTATCAAGAACAGAAATTCCTTAATCCAAGAAATTAGGCCTAAAATCTCAACACTTAGCAACAATCAACTAAGAATAATTAATACAAACAAGTTCATCCGCTTGATTTCACCCCAAGAGCACAAAAAATAGTCAAACTCTTAACAAAGAACAAGAAAAATTAGTGAAGAACACTTACTTATCTTGAAAAATGCACAACAGATGATGATAATGTTGCAGAATCTTAGTGTGCAACGCGGATTAATTTAAAATTTGAGTGTTTGAGGGAGAAAGATTGAGAGAAAATTGAAAAAGAAGGGGTTTGGGGTCGGGTTATGTTGAAAAATGAAAGAAAAAATGGGTGAGGGATTTTTAAAGAAGGGTGGGGTCACATGGGGGAAGGAAAAAATTCACGCGTGTCCGCAACACAGCCGCAATAAAGCATGGATGCGGACAAGGACTTAGTATTTTTTGTTTTTTTAGCTCACTTGGACACGCAAAATAGTACCTATCTGCGACATAGGTGTGTCGCGTGCATGGCGCGGATGGACACTGTTTTGGGGCTCAAAAAATATTATTTTTTGAGCTCTGGACCCTAAAAAATTTCCAAACACCTGAATATGCTAAAAACACTAAAACAAGTTAATTTGGTCAAAAAAATACCTAATAAATCGTCAGGAATTGAGGATGCAAAAAAATGCACCAAAATGCATGTTGGTCCACGACGCGCCACTGTTGTGGACATGCATTTGGTGAAAATTTTCAATTTTCTATGGGTTTTATATTTTTTTTGATAAAACTAGACATAAAGAAAACTAATTATTATTACCTCACCACAGGTTGCCTCCCGTGTAGCGCCAGATTTACCGTCACGGCATGAACCATATTATCACTCATCATTGGCCAACTCGATGGCCTCTTCAAATTTGCTTGTGTCTTCACCGTAACTATACTTGACACGTTGAACGTTTACCAAAAGTGTTTAGTTGGAGGTCTCGTCCTTCAACTTCATCGCTCTAAGGGGTGTCACGGATACTACCACATAAGGTCTACTCCATTCGACCTTAGCTTACCTGGAAACAATTTTAAATGAGAATTAAAAAGTACTACATATTGGCCCGACTCAAAATTACTCTTGATAATATTCCGATCGTGCCATCTTTTGGTCTTTTCCCTGTAAAGCTTTGCATTCCTGTATGCTTAGAGCTGAAATTCTTCCAACTCCTCCAACTGTTCTAGCCTTTTTTTCCAGAAAGCTCCGAGTCTAGATTCATCCTTTTTATTGCCCAATATGCTTGGTGCTCGAGCTCAACTAGAGGATGACAAGCTTTACCATACACCAACCGGTATGGAGATATGCCGATTAGGGTCTTATAGGATGTTCGATATGCCCTTAATGCTTCATCAAGATTTACAACCCAATCTTTCCTAGTGGGGTTCACACTTTCTGGAAGATTTGCTCAACCTCTCCGTTTGACACCTCGACTTGTCCACTTGTCTTTGGGTGGTAAGTTGTAGCTACCTTGTGCCTTACTCCACATTTAGCTCGAAGATTTTTCACTATTTGGTTAATGAAATGTGTACCCCCATCACTAATTATGGCTCTTGGAGTTCCAAACCGAGTGAAGATGTGCTTTTTTAGAAACTTGCTTACCACCTTGGAGTCATTGGTGGGTAGAGCTTCCTCTTCCACCTATATTGAAACATAGTCGATTGCTACCAAGATGTAGTGATTGTCAAAAGACGGTGGGAATGGACCCATAAAATCTATACCCCAAACATCAAAGTTTTCTATCTCCAAGATATTATTCAGGGGCATCTCATGCCTTTTGGAGATGGTGCCAGTCTTTTGACAAGGATCGCAGGCCTTTACGAATTGTACAAAATCTTTGAAGAGACTGGTCCAGAAGAAACCTGATTGCAATACCTTGTGAGTTGTCCACTCATCTCCATGATGGCCTCCATAAGGAGAAGCATAACACCTCTCAAGATCTTCCTCATCTCTGCCTCAGGAACACATCTTCTTACTATTCGGTCTGCCCCTTGTTTGAAGAGATAGGGCATATCCCAGATGTAAGCCTTTGCATCATGAGACAACCTCTTTCTTTACTAATATGTAGCATCTAGAAGAAACACCCAATTTGCCAGGTAGTTCACTATATCTCCATACCAAGGTAGTTCTTCTACTTCTAGTGCCAACATCTGCTCATCTCGGAACTCTTCCTTTATTTGCATTTGCTCACCTATATGAGCATCATTATCCAACCAGGACAAGTGATCAGCAATCTGGTTCTCATAACCCTTGTGATCCTTAATCTTATTATCGAACTCTTAAAGCAAAAGGATCAATCTAATCAGTTGGGGATTTGCATCCTTTTTGTTAAATAGGTACCTCACTGCAGCATGGTCAGTTAATACTATGAACTTGGTGTCCATTAAGTATGTTCTGAACTTGTCAAACATATATACTAATACCAGTATCTCTTTCCTAGTTACTATGTAGTTGTTTTGAGTTGCATCTAGAGTCTTGCTGGTATAGTATATGGAGTGAAAAACCTTCTCTCTATGCTGCCCCAACACTGCACCCACAACCATATTACTAGCATCGTATATGAGCTCAAATGGGAGCCCCTAATCAGGTGCTATCAATATTGGAGCCTCAACCAGCTTCTATTTCAACTCCTCGAAAGCCTGCAAAGAAGAAACATCAAAGTTAAAGGGTACCTCTTTCTCCAAGAGGGCACATAGTGGCTTTGCAATTTTTGAGAAGTCCTTAATAAATCTACGATAGAGCCCCGTATATCCCAGAAAACTTCAGACTCCCTTAACCGACACCAGTGGAGGTAGCTTCTCTATCACCTTAATTTTTGCTCTGTCTACCTCTAAACTGCATTTGGATATTTGTGCCCCAAGACTATCCCCTCTTAACCAAAAAGTGACATTTCTCCCGGTTAAGGACGAAGTTAGTCTCCTCACATCTTGCTAACACTCTATCTATATTTTCTAGACACATCTCAAAGGATTCACAAAAGACAGAGAAATCATCCATGAACACCTCTATAAAGTCTTCTACTATGTTATGGAATATGGCCATCATACACCTTAGAAAGTGTCTAGTGCATTGCATAAACTAGAGGCATGTTTTTGAAAGCACAGGTTCCATAGGGACAGGTGAAAGTCATCTTCTCTTGGTCTTCGAGTGCAATAGTGATTTGGTTGTACACCGAGTACCCATCCAGGAAGCAGTAGTATTCTTGCTCAGCAAGTTTGTCCAGCATCTGATCAATGGTCTGGTAAGGATCATCTCATTCTTTCCATTGGTGATAACCGTCATCCTTTCTTTCTTGGGTAAACATTGCACTGGACTTACACGCTTGCTGTCTGAGATGGGGAAGATGATCCCCATATACAACCACTTGGTCACTTCATTCTTTACTACCTCTTTCATGATTGGATTTAATATCCTCTGTGGCTGGGCCATTGGCTTATGAACTTCTTCCATGAAAATCCTGTGCATGCACAGGGCTGAGCTATTGCTATAGATGTCTGACATTTGCCAACCTATTGCTCTCTTCTTCTTCTTTAGAACAGCCACATTAGCACCCACCTGGGCTGCAGTCAATGAAGCAAACAAGATTATAGGTAAAGTATCATTTTTACCAAGAAATTCATACCTGAGATGTGATGGCAATGGCTTCAACTCAAGTTAAGGAGCTTCTTCAACTATGGGTTTGGGTGGTGGTCCCAACACCCTAATTAATCACTCAACTCCTTTTTTTTAACATGCTGACATTGTGAATGTTCAACACACTTTCTATTTCTCTGGTCTCATTATCATCCACTAGCCCTTGATTCAGTAACACTCTAGCTAATAGGTCTGTGATCTCCACTTGGCTCATTGCAGCCACGATATCAATTATTGTGATGGCTGCCAAATCTTCATCTGTAGCTAGAAGCTTCATCTCTTTGTAGACATCAAGCACTTCAACTTTATCATGGGCTCTCATGTTGAGCCTCCCTACCACTACATCAATCAATGCCCCTCCTGTAGCTAGGAATAGGCGTCCAAGAATGAATGGGATGCTTTGGTCCGGCTAAAAATCCAAGATGACAAAGTCCACGAGGAAAATGAGGGATCCTACTTGGACTAAGACATCATCAATCACACAGTCTGACCTTGCCACAGAATGATCTACCAATTATAAGACGATGGTAGTGGGCTTCGGTTTCCCAAGCCCCAATTTCAAGAATATGGAACTAGGCATGAGGTTGATACTTATGCCTAGATCGCACAAACCTCTTGCATTCAGATAGTTCCCAATAGTTACTTGCACAGTGAAGCTCCCAGGATCTTTCCACTTAGTTGGCAAGTATAATCTATGGATAATCCTAGAGCTACATGCCTCCATGAGTGCCAAAGTCTCAAATTCAACCAATTTATTCTTGTTTTCTACGATGTCCTTTACATATTTGGCATACTTTGGGATCCCCTGCAAAACATCAATCAAAGGTAAGTTAATTTATGCCTGTTTTAGAAGCCTGATGAATTTTTAGAAACAATCATTCCCCTTCTTCTTTATCAGCTTTTGTGGAAATGGAGGGGGAGCTTTAGGTAGTAGAGTTTCCTCATCAGTAGTTGAGCTAGGATTGCCAGCCTCATTATTCTTTGCAGTGCTTTATTCATCCCCATCTTTCTTCTTTAGGACCAACTCAATCAATAGCCTCCCATTTCTCTTGTTGATTGTATTAACTTACTTTTGGTTAGGATCAGTGGTACTTGCAGGCCTCCTTGATGCATAGAGTTCATAGTGCAAGCCAGCTACCCCAACGTTTGATCCAAATTCTGGAGACCTTGCTTGTTTCTCTGAATATATCTTCTTCATTTCTATTCTGGTTTGCTAGAATTTGCCTCAGCACCTCACTGTCAGTCATATTGTTTGGGTTAGCCTGCTTTTCAGGCTGCTGTATCTACTGATTATAGTAAGCATTTTCCCCCTGTGGTCTCTACTTAAGTGGCCCCTGGTATTGCTGATTACCACCCCAAGAGAAGTTAAGGGTGGTTCATCCAATTTGGGTTATATGAGTTCACGAAGCCGTGATAGCCACTGTTGGCATTGCCCACAAAATTTACCACTTCTGGATTAGTTCCACAGAACTCAACAGTCTGGTCACCTCTCCCACAAACATCACACCAACCATTTTGCTGTCATTGTACTATATTTGTTGGGGTTGTTTATTGACCCATGGCCACTGGTGCTTGTTGTTTTTGACCCAATGCCAGGTTGTTGAAGTGAGTGGTCATCATGTTCTGCATAGCTGACATCTGAGCCTGCAGGGCAGTTATAGCAGTACTCTCCAACACACCAGCCAGCTTTTGGACTATCGGTCGGCTTGATCCTCCATTCCATTCAAGATTTCCTTGTGCAATTCTACTGAGAAGAGCATACAATTCATTATTTCTTCTCCAATAACTGTCCACCTGCAGCAGAATCAAGAAGAATCTTGGTGTTGGGTTCCAAGCCCTCAATAAAGGTATGGACCAACACCTTGTTAACTTGACAATGGTTGGAACAATTTATCAGAAGAGTGTTAAACCTGTCCTAAGCTTAATATACATTTTCTCCAAGTTTTTGCTTAAAGCTCAAAATCTCACTCTTGAATTTGGCTGTCTTGCGATATGAGAAGAATCGTGTGAGGAACTTGCAAGCAAGATCATCCCTGGAAGTGATAGATTGGGTGGCTCAATTTGTAGGCACCTTTGTGCTTCTACCAACAGTGAGAAGGGAAATAAGGTCATCCTCACATAGTCTCTGTTCATCCCCGTGGGGATGAAAGTATCAGCAATCTCCAAAAAGTTTTGAAGATGGACCTATATGTATTCATGTGGCAGCCCTGTGAACTATATAGTAGAGTATAGTAACTGGACGATATTCTCTTAATTCCCACCAACCATCGGGCTCTGGATTAAGAAAATAGCTAGTGACATTAGTGGTTCTCGAGATTGCCACATCTCAAACTGGACTCGGTGCTGGTGGTCTAGGAGCTAGTTGTGCAGGTGGATTTCTATCTGCCATTTCCTCTTTAATAGGATCAGTTTCTCCTTTATTATCTTCTCAATCATCCTATACAATAAGTTCAATCGGCGGAGTTTGGAACAAGACCCCTGCTCTCCTCTTCGATTGCCGAAAGCAACAATCATGATCTTCTAGTTTAGTACCCAATTACCTGCAAAAATGACTAAGATCAAATGTAGCGAATACCAAAAAAAGAACAACGCAGAAAATCAACCAATTTAACTTCAAATTCCTAGCAACGGCACCAAAAACTTGTTGCTCCCCGGCGCATGCAAGTGTACATGGTCTAAAAAGTAATATAGTGGCCCTATTAAGGGGTCGGGATATCAAACCAAAGGGATTTAAATGAAATTTTTAAATAATATAAGCTATTACGTTTGCAATGTTTTTAGTAAAATGATAAAGAGATTACTGAAAGGAAACTAAATAACTAATTAAACTTCTACACTAAACTGGGTTTTGTTGTTAAATATCAATTAAAGAGCAATTCCAGAATTGTAACCTTAACAACGCCATTTTAGTCTCAAAGTTTGCACCTATGTCTGGGTTCTTGACTACTGATTCACGGGGTTAAAATTACCTAAATAAGGTTGCACGGCTCTATCAGCCTACCGTTATTGACTACCTAACTAGATCGTTGAGTAGGGATAGACGGACCAATAAAAGAGCTTTAACGTTATCTTCCTGTATTATGAACCAAGCTAGGTGTAAGGGTAGTTGTCACGGGTCTCCCTTGCACGAATCAACCTAGTTTCCTAGTCATACAAGCTCCATATACTACTATGTACTATTCATTCCAATATCTCTCGATTCCAAAATGAACAACTAATTTACCCCATAGTTGGCCAGACTCTGAAGTATAGATAAATGTAATACAGGAGTAGTCCAAAATAAAACCCATTCATAAATATCAAAAATCAAGAACTAAACATTGTCCATGGCTACAAACTCAGAATATGGAGAATTAGCTACTTATAGTAATTACGTACATCATGAATGGACTAGAAATCATTAACAATCAACAAAACCAAGGGAAAAACTAACCAAAGTAGCCCTAAAAAGAGTTTTTAGTTGTTCCTCCAAGTTCTTCTCAAAAACCAGATATGGAAACCTAAGGTTTTGACAAAATATAACATAAAATCCTGTAACTCGATTTTTCCCTTCGCATCCATCAAGTCCGCAATGCGGACTGCCTATTTTTGGCTGGATTTCACATATTTTGTTGACTGGACCACTTTGCCAAATTTTTGCACAAGTCCACGATGTGGATTGCGCACTTTCTCTTGTTTCGTACCTTTTTCCTTCCTTTTCAGCTTGCACAACTTTACCCCAGGTCCGCGACGCACACTTGGGAATTTTTACTCAGTCAATTAACTTTTCTCCTCTAAATTCTGGGTTGTGCTCTTCCATCAGATCTGGGTGTGACATCGGACTAGCATAATTCGATCAAAACTTGCTAAAACACAACCAAACAGTACACTTGGCCCTGGATTAGCAAAGGAAGAGAAATCAAACTAAAAACACCTAGACTCTATTTATGGGTATTATTGGCTATTCGGCGTATAAATATACCTAAGATCATTTATCAACCTCCACGTTCACCCACGTGTGATGAGCCTTATTATGATGAGCACGCGTGTTTTACTGTTGATTAGATGGGGGGTTTCTGGACCAACGCACAAAGGTCAAATCAGGACTATTGGCACCAAGGTCAAAACTTCAACAGATATGGAACTTTCAGAGACAATCGAGAAGGATATTATAAGAGGAATAGGGGACCAACGAGAGATGAAAATTGGGGATGCAGAGAAGGCTTCAAAAATAGTCCATATGTGCCATCACATAACTGCAACGCAGGTGCAAGTAGTTCCAAAATTGAGGAGATATTTGATCGCTTGTTGAAAAAATCTGAGACACAGGATAAGACTCCGAGGGGCATGAAATCTAAGATTTCTAATATCAATCAAAAAATTAAGTTTAATTTTGTGGCTAAAAAATAGCTTAAACAACAGTTTGGTCGAGTGTCGACTCAACTAAATCAGCGTCACAGGGGTACACTGCCTAGAAACACAGTTCAAAATCCTAAGAATAAAGGGCAGTGTATGGCAGTTAATACTCAATGTAGAAAGGGTACCATTGATCCTCCCTTGCCAGTTGATGAGGATGATATTCGAGAGAAGACAGTTGCGGCCAAAGATACGGAGATAAGAGATAGTCATGGAAACATGGAGTGAGCGAAGCTACTGATCCTAGGCTTCCTCCTCCCTTCCCTCAAAGAATAAAAAGATGGAGGAGGAAGGCAAGTTCAAGCTCTTCCTCTCCATGCTTAATTATGATATTCACGCTCCAATAAGAAAGCGGTCATTGTCAGCAATTAACTTAACCAGAGGTTAGGGTTGAATCCACAGGGAATACGAGGCTTGACTATATAGATCCACTATAAAGTATTTTAAGCATTGATTGCTAAAATCTCTAAATGGGATATTTTTTGGTGATTTAAGAACAAAAATAAAAATAAACATTATACTAACTATGCAGGAAAACACTCAAATTTATGGAGAACTCGGGAATTGTATTCCCCATGATTCATTGACTCAATTATCCTAGACATCATAACTCTAATTAGGAATTCACATGCTGGACGGTAATTTAGGTTCTTCTAGCCCTCTCGTGATGGTGAAGGTCGAATTTCACCATGGCGCTTGGTCGGCAACCATGGTGTGCCAACTAACCATTACCCATTGTCCCAGTCAACCTCCCCTTGTTCAGGTTTGGTTGATTAGACGAGAACACATCAATCGAATCCTATCATCTAATTCCCTTTCCTATTCATCACTATCTTGGTTGGGATCATGATTGTATGCGGGATTTGGTGTTGGCTAGCACCAAACAACATTCAAAATTAAAGGAAATAGACAATACATGCAAATGCCTAATAAAAGAAATGCATAAAATCTGGGTTATTTCAAATCAACTCTTCATGGTTCCCATAACCCCAAGTTGTGGGTGCTTAGCTACTGATGGCTAGGGCAAACTCATAAACAATGATTGAAATAAACATGATTTAGAGATTAACCAAGAACAATGAAGAACAAAACCACTTTGATGTTGAAACCATAAGCTTGGATTAATGGAAGTTGAATACAAGTGATTTCAAATCCCCCAAAATGGATCTTCAAAATTAAAATACTAAAATCTGCACTAAACCCTAGAAAAGTTCTCTAAGAATATTCAAAGTTGTTATAGAATCTGTAAAGTGTCGAATCTGTCTTTCACAAAACCCTATCATTAACTATGTATACTATTTACAAAAAGACCCTAAAAATAAAATAGAAAATACGGTTGGCAGCAGATACGGTCCGCTGTTATAACTCGTAGGGTGACCTAAGAGTCGTAGTCGGGCTTTCATAGTCAACATTTGGCATTTTGGACTTGACTGCTACGATCCATTGCTATGAGTCGTGGTCTGACCTATAACTTATAGTGTCTTCTTGTAGTCCTCAATTACAATTCTTGGTCCAAATTTTGGCAACACCGTTTCGGGCTGCGGGGCCTCCTCCTACGAGTCGTAGTGAGATATACGACTCATAGTCTAGCCTCGTATAACCGACCTTCACTTTGCAAATTCCTAATTTTTAAACACTATTTTTTGCTACGAGGGCACACTATGACTCGTAGCTTGGGCTGTAACTCGTAGGGTGGCTCGTATGTCCTAAACTTCATCAAATTCTGCAATTTTCTTCCAAAATCATGCCAACCTGTCTTTTCTACAAAAACAACACAAAAACACATAAAAACCACAAAAAGGCGCATTAAAAAAATGCTAAATCCTTTGTTTTAGGCATCAAATGTGCTATAATTTGATAGAACATCAACATCCTGAACTTAGAATTGTTGCTTATCCTCAAGCGACGACTCGATCTAAGTAGACAATAAGAAACACATAACAACTATCCTAATGACATATACATCACTCAATCCGACTTAGGTACCCAATTCTCATTTTCAAAATCTGATTGAATAGCCACCAAGCAAACCAAGACATAATGTTGCATTTGATAATCCAACTATGAAAAGTGAAGTAGTATCAACAATTCATAATCATTGAACAAGTCATATGCCAATCATGTCATGCAAATGCCCTCATAGAAGAAAAGTCCCTCCATCTCACTCAAAAAGCAATCCCTCAGAGAATCTGCAAGTATCCTCACTCTCACAAATGAAATTCATACATGATAACCAACACCATGGGCTTGCCCATATAATCTCACTCCGGACTGTTAGCTAGTTGGAGTAGGATCACTTTAGGACTTGATAGGCTTGTAGTGTAGGCTCATGGGGCTTTGGTATGGCATTTTGGGCAAGTAGTGACTAAAGGACAACCTTGAACCACGTTTTTCCACATTTTTACCTTAATAACTCATCCATTTTCATTGTTTCCTCCTTTATTCTTCATTTGCAAGCTCTTCTGGGTGCTTTCGTTTCCTTTTTCAGTCGTGCCTCATTTTTTGAACTCATTTTTGCTATTTTTCTCATTCCAAGGCACTTTTCTTTCTTTTTCGCTCACCGGGCACATGATTTTCTTTTCCTTCTTTCTTTCCTTACTAATCACCTTATTTTTGTTACTTTACCACAACACAAGCCACAATATAAACATAAGCTCTAGACATATACAAAGCCCCGAAGCAACCTGGAGCTTGATGACAGCAACTAGATATCCT